>CM035423.1:23078601-23568601 GCA_020310875.1 Ceratopteris richardii | reverse complement strand
CAACAACCTGCTCATCTGTTCTCACATAAACAAGATCAATATCACCTGCTAATACCTTCTCTCTGATGAAGTGATAATGTACCTCGATATGCTTTGTTCTAGCATGGAAAACAGGGTTCCGTGCTAACTGTATGCTGCTAAGATTATCACAATAGATAGTGATAGGCTTTTGCACTTCCACACCTAAATATGCAAGTAACATCTCCAGCCATGATGCCTCACATGCTGCCATTGCAGCACCTCTATACTCAGCCTCTGTACTTGACAAAGCAACAGTGGGTTGCTTCTTACTGCTCCATGTAATAGCTGCACCTCCAAGTGAGAAAAGAAAGCCACTAGTAGATCTTCTATCTGGAGTACTACCAGCCCAATCTGCATCGGTGTATCCATAAACCTGCAAGTCTACACATGCTTCATAAAACAATGCATAATCCAAAGTAGCACTCACATAACGTAGAGTGCGCCTCAGAGCATCCAAATGTGGCTTCCTGGGAACCTGCATAAACTGACTTTCAAGTCCAACAGAATAACTTAGATCCGGCCTTGTAATTGTGAGATATATAAGACTTCCCACAATTTTCCTGTACATAGTAGCATTTTCCAATGCTTCACCTGATGTAGTATCCAATTTCAAATTCTAATCTAATGGCATAGAAATTGGCTCACAATAAGCCATACCATACTTTCGCAGCATATTCAAGGCATATTGCCTTTGTGACATCCATATACCTGTTTCTGTATGTATAAACTCAATGCCCAAGAAATAGCGCAGCACACCAAGATCTTTCATGTCGAATTCCTGCATAAGAAGTTTCTTTACCTCTTTGATGTTTTCTTCATTATCACCACCTACAATCAGGTCATCAACATTAATAGCCACAATAGTGATGCCATCATCAGCCTTCCTTGCATATAGTGAGTGATCTGCATCACACATAGAGAACCCAATGCTGGTTAAGTAATCAGCAATCCTTGCATGCCATGCACGAGGGGCTTGCTTCAGCCCATACAAAGCCTTTTGCAACCTAGAAACATATTCTGGATGCTTTGAATCTTCATATCCTTGTGGCTGGTCCATATAAACTTCTTCCTGTAACTCACCATGTAGGAAAGCATTCTTCACATCCATCTGATGCAAAGTCCATCCTTTTGCTGTAGCTAATGCAACAAGTGTTCTGACAGTAGAATTTTAGCTATAGGGCTGAATGTTTCCTCATAATCAATGCCATATGTCTGTGCATATCCTTTAGCTACCAATCGTGCTTTATACCTGCTTATGCTACCATCAACATTATGCTTTACCTTGTAAACCCATTTACAACCTATGGGTTTCTTTCCTTGCCGCAATGGAACCAGCTTCCATATATCATTTCCATAAAGTGCAGCCATCTCCTCATCCATAACTTTTTCCCAATCTGCATTACCAATTGCATCTTCAAAGCAAGAAGGTTCAACATCTTGTATTACCTTTGTCATGTAGGCACAATGGCGAGCCATGTAACTATCATATGCCAATCGTTGCACTGAATTACGCATCCTCCCAGATCTTCTTGGTCTTGGGTCACTTCTGCTTGTATCATCTGCATGTGCCCTTCTTACTCCTGGAGTCTTCACAGAGGGCAATCCAAGTTCCTCATCAAGACTCTTTTCTGAACCGCTTGAATCTCCATCAACGTCTTCAAAACCTGCACATGTTTTATGACTAGCAGAAAGCTTTTCTTTACCTTTCTTGGGTGTATTTGATGAATTTGCTAGATTGAAATTGCCACGTAATCTTCCACTCCATGGATTTGAGTTGGAACTATTGCTTCATGATGCATCTGGTCCACTCAAAACCTGAGATTCTGCACTTGATTTTTTAGCATTTTCTTTGTCATTTGGTTCAAGACTCAGTCCTTCTTTGGCATCTGCATAGAAGCTTGACATTTCATCAAATACCACATCTCTGCTCACCTTTACCTGTCGTGTGAGTGGGTTATAACATTTATATCCCTTTTGCTCAAGGGAGTATCCAATGAAGACACACTTTTCTGCTTTTGGATCAAGCTTCGTCCTCAATTCATCTGGGACATGTACATATGCAATACAACAAAAAACTTTTAGATGTGATAAGTTTGGCTTTTTACCTGTAAACTTCTCTTCAGGTGTAACTTGATGTACAACAACAGTCGAAGTTCTGTTCATGATGTATACAGCAGTATGCACAGCTTCTGCCCAATAACAATGAGGCATATTCTTCTCAGCCATTAAGGCTCTTGCTATTTCTGCAATATGTTTGTTTTTGCATTCAGCAACACCATTCTGTTGTGGTGTGTACCTGCATGAAAACTGACGCCGAATTCCATGATTTTTTAGAAAACTGCTGAACTCATTTGACATGTATTCACCTCCTCCATCAGATCTTAATGTCTGAATGTACTTCCCTGTCTGCTTTTCCACCATAGCTTTAAAATTCTGGAAGTGAGTGAACACCTCGCTCTTCTCTTTCATAAAATATACCCATACTTTGCGTGTATGATCATCAATGAAGGTAACATAAAACCTGCAACCGCCCATAGATGTGGTCTTTGCTGGACCCCAAACATCTGTATGTACTACTTCTAGTACATTCTCACTAACATGCTTGTCATGTGGAAATGATGCTCTTGACTGTTTACCAAATTGACATGCTGCACATACCTTTTGCATTTTTGCAACTTTGAAATTTGGTAGTCCATGGACAATCTCCTTTGACTGCATCATTTTCAACCTTTGCAAGTTTGCATGTCCAATCCGTTTGTGCCATATCTCTATATCTACAATAACTCCTGCACCTTTTGCAAACATGGCTGCATTCATTTCAGGAATCTTCACATTTAAGGTGAACATCCTACCCACTTTGTTTCCTTTGGCAACCAATCGTCCATCCTGCTTGTACTCTTCTACATATAACCCATCAACATTGAACCTGACTTGTAATCCCTGGTCAACCATTTTTCCAACAGAAACCAGATTCTTCGTTATATTTGGAACATGCAGCACATCAGCGAGATGTTTTACCTTTCCGTCCTCCATAGACAATCCTATGTTTCCTGTATGCTCAATAGGATGCGATGTATCATCACCTGTTTCAACATATCCAGGAACTGGCATTTTCTGCAAACTACTAAACCATTCTGCATGACTGGTCATGTGATTTGAAGCACCTGAATCAACATACCAAACATTATCATTTGATTTTGAAATACCAGCAGACATCGTATTCATCATGTGATGTTGAACCATAAACAGCTTCTCAAAATCATCTAAACTTGTGGATGCATAGTTGTTTTGCTGCCTTATGTTATTTTGATTCTTTAACCTGCAATCACGTTCAAAGTGTCCAGGTTTACCACAATTCCAGCATCCTTTACTATCATTACCTGAATCATTTCTTTGGAAATTTCTGCGACCTCTTTGGCTCCCCCTGCCTCGAAACTGTCCTCTTCCTCCTGCATGATTCTGTTGTTGTCCTTGGTCTTGGTTACTGTTTCCTCTTCCACTTCCAAAACCTCTACCTCTGCCTCTTCCTCTGTTAGAGTAGAATACCTGCTCAGAACTGGGCTTTCCTTGGGAGTTTGAGTCCTCACCAAGATTCTTTTCTTCAATAATCAGCATAGATTACAAATTAGCAAAATTCGGAATATTTTCCCTGGTCTGTATAGAAGTTCTGAACTGCTTATATGCAGCTCCTAAACCACGAAGGCACACTTCCACCTTATCATCATCATCATCTACATTCACGCCAATAGATGCAAGTGACTCACATATGCTTTTGATTTTTAGAGTGTAGTCACTTACCGACATGCTCTTTTTCTCCAATGTATGCAGCTCGTTCTTGAGTTGCAATTTCCGTGCCTTTGTATTGGTCTCGTACAAAGTGACCAAACTGTTCCAAGCCTCTTTTGGAGTCTTGGCATCCTGTATGTGTCCAATCATGCTATCCTGTATGCTAACAGATAGCCAATACATTACCTTTCGTGCTCCTTGATTCCATTCCTCATATGCTCTTAACTGTTCTGCAGTCCGATTCCTTTCTGGTAACTGCGGAGCATTTTCATTCTCTCCTTCGATGTACTTCCAATAGCCTTTTCCCATCAGGAAATTCATCATTCTGAATCTCCAAGCATGGAAGTTGTTCTTGTCCAGCTTATCGCTCATAACCTGACTCATTCCATCTGCGTTTGCCATTTCTACAACAATTCACAACACGGCAACACACTACAAGCAGCACTTCTGCTTGAACACTGTCGCACTATGACGTGACAGTTCGATCTCAGAAAAACATAGTTTTCGTGTATCAACAGTACACGGAATCGCTTGAAATTCTGGATCTGGAATATATGAGTGTCGCCGAACACAACGCAAGTTACAGTTTCTGAAATTGACCTGGTTTTTCTATGGGCCCCACCTTGCGGGCTCGAAATGGAGGTCGAGATGGCTCCGAAACTTCGATCTGACAAAAACGCGTGAAAATATTTTGAGGTCTTCTACCTTCACTGCATTTTTCATAGCAAACGGAGGCCGTTTGTGAAATCGCGTTTTCTCCACGCCTTGCCGCGTAGTCTTCACCGTCGCCTTCTCCACGAGCTCTCTACAGCCACGCTGGCTCTGATACCATGTCACGAGGAAGGAGATAAGGAAGAGAGCTCACACACACACTCTCACTCTCAAGGAGAAGCACACACACAGATTGAGGCAAGGAAGAATGTTCTTCTTCTTCTTCTTCTTCTATTACATAAAAGGAATGTACAAAAATGACCTAAAAACAAGAATACAACAAGTGCAATATATAAAGACCAGTACATAAGGAAAAACCTAATGTCCGCGAATGAGTGAGCTGGCAAGAAACAAATGTGCCATCACTCTCGGTAGATAAATCTAATAAAACTCAATAAAGTATCCCTAACATATACCGGCGTGACCACTATACATGTCAGAGAAACGAAAAACTGGTACGTGTCATCCTGGATCATCACATGTTGAGCTTGATATCTCAACACATAACAACCTATTGGACTTAGTACATACAAATGTATAAGGGCCATGCCAAGAACATTCTTTGGTAGGATCAAGGTATTATGACTCATTTATTGATGATCATATTAGATGGATTATTTTGTACTTTGTCAAGAGTAAGAATGAAGTGTTTGGTTGCTTCAAAAAGTATCTAGCACATGTAGAGAACCATACAGGTAGATCACTCAAGAAACTCAGATATGATGGAGGGGGAGAACACTTCTCCAAGGGATTTGATGAGTTCTTCAATGATAAAGATATCATGAGGTAAGTGACTACCAAGTACTCTCCTCAATTGAATGGAATTGTAGAAATAAGAAACAAGAAATTGGTTGGATCAGCCAGAACAATGCTTGAAGAGAAGAAGTTGCCACATTATTTATGGGAAAAAGCTATTTCAACTGTTGTGTACCTTGTCAATAGACCACCATCCAAATCACTTAAAGGTATACTCCTTAAGAAGCATGGCATGGAAGAAAACCTAGTGTAGGACATTGCAAGGTGTTTGATTGTTTAGCTTATGTTCATGTACCTTCAAAAATCAGAGGTAAGCTAGATGAAATGGCAACAAAGGAAATATTTACTGGATATGATTCAACTCAGAGGGGTTATAGGTTCTAAAATCCTTCAACCAAGAAATTCACTACAAGTAGGGATGTTCTATTTGAAGAACATAGGTCTTGGTATGATGAAGACAAATAGAAGGTAACTCTATCATATGATCTTAATTTTGATTTCCATTAATTAGGAAACAAGCATGATACATAGGTTGAGGATCCAAGAAGGGATACAGATGATGACCAAGATGAAAGGGAAAATGATTAAAATCTATGTAAGTCAATTGGCAAAGCAAAAATGCAAGAGCGTGGAGAATGCTCCAAGCAAGCACCTAGAAGGTCAACAAGGGAAAAGAGACAAATAGAAAGGTATGGATATGATTCCAAATTTGTGACAAAGCATTCAATATATTTGGAAAAAGAATCAATTTCATAAGAACCATCAACCTATGAAGAGGTGAAGAGAAAACCTAATTGGGAAAATGTTATGAAAGAAGAAAAAGATGACTTGAAGGAGATGGATATCTGTGAATTGGTTCCAATGTCATCGAATCAAAAGCTAATTGGTTACAGATGGGTATATAAACTCAAGAGGAACCCAAATGGATCAATTTGTAGGTACAGGGCGAGACCAGTGGCCAAATTATGCTCACAAAATTATGGTATAGACTATGAGGAAACATTCTCACCAGTTGCAAAGATGACTACAATCAGAACATTGACAAGTGTAGTTGTTGCAAGAATTCGGAGATTCCTCCAACTTGATGTGACAAATGAATTTCTAAATGGTTGGATAAGAGAAGATGAATACATGTCACAACCTCCTGGTTTTGAAAACCCTAATCATACATCTTATGTTTGCAGAATTTAGAAGCATTGTATGGATTAAAACAAGCTCCTCGAGCTTGGAATTACAGATTGGTTATGTATGTTCAAGATCAAGGGTTTAGATCTAGAAATCATATCCTTCTTTGTGTCACGAGGAAGGAGATAAGGAAGAGAGCTCACTCATAAAATCTCACACTCAAAGAGGAGCACACACAGATTGAAGCAAAGAAGAAAGATCTTGTTCTTCTTCTTCTTCTTCTTCTTCTTCTTCTTCTTCTATTACATAAAAGGATTATACAAGACAATCTCTTTTGATGTCTTGCATCCCTTGACATGAGTTAAAAGAAAATCAGAGATTGAGTTTAGAATATAGGACGTTTCACGTGCATCCTTTGGACACCTATTTGAAAGTCTTTCCTCTTCTTCATGTGGTGGTTGCCCTTTGTTCCTCATGGTTGGCATATCTTCATCTCCATATGTGTATCCAAATAGATTCCTCCCTTGAAGTTAATCCTCTATCCTTAGAGACCATGTTGGGTAGTCGTTTCAATCCAATTTGTCAATTGCTGATGGAAATCCATCTCCCTTATTGTTTGACTATGCCCTGATACCATTGTAAAGAGAGATGGTGGATGGAATGCAGAGATGAGTTGGTGCTGCTACAAATAGCTTCACACTAGCCAACTGAGAATTAACAATTGGTTAGTAGAACCTTTGAGCTTCCTAAATCCACAAGAAAATCATCCAAGTGTTTTGGAACAAGTATCTCAAAAGTTTGAGTCAAGATAGACTAGTTGCAAAATGACTAGCTCCAAAAACTTTTATATCATGGATGACTTAAGCCATTCATTCTTTCACAATTACAAGAGATAAAATATACTCTTTCACAATAGGTGTTCATATGTCTACACATATGACTACAAATGAACATAAATCAAATCATACCAAGCATGTAGGCTTGGGTAAAATGCACCAAAAATTGAGAGTAAACATCCTTCCATGCTTCTCTCCTTTTGCCAGAAGCTGAAATCCATTCTAAGTTGGGTCCATCTATCTATCTATCTATCTATCTATCTATCTATCTATCTATCTATCTATCTATCTATCTATCTATCTATCTATCTATCTAACTTTCAAATAATGAAAGTGTATAAAAGCACTCCTTGAATCCTTCAAATCTCTTTATAACTGCTCTTCTAAGATATGACCTGCAAATGATAATCTGATAGTAGAAAATGATACTTGTGATTTGATGTTGATCTGATTGTTTCATCTTCTCAAAACCATTGTTTTTCCTTGAATTTGAAGTAGCCTTCTCTTCATCAAGTCTTGGTCTTCAAACAATCCTTTTGTAAAGTATTTTCATACTCTTCCAAAAGTATTTGACTGCTAGAGTTGAGAGTTGATTTCTCTAGATCCAAGGGCCCAAATTCATTCAAAAAACTATATAAACCTCCCTCCAAACTCATAGAGCATCATTGTTAGGCATCCATAGGGCTCTTGCTAGCTTAAGGTTTCCTTGAGAGGATCACCCTCGGTTGAGTGAGTGAGGATCCAAGGTGGGCTAGTATGAGTATAGTACCTAGTTTCAAATTTAAGTTAGAACTCCAATCTAGGATAGGCTCTTGAAACCAGCATCTCTATCTTGACTCACCCTCGGTGGAGCGTGTGAGTGAGTTAGAGCTGGTTTTAATGAGTCTTAGACTTCTTTAGTTAGACGTTACGAGCCTAGACATACATAGGGTCAATGAAGTGGAACTCATCTTCTTACATGTGACATTCAATTGAACTGTCATGGTTTGAAGGTCGGAACCGCCTTTGATCACTAGATTGCTTAGCTTGACGTATCACGACGATCTTATACATGTATCGTAATTCAAATGCTTTTAATTCATGTCACTTGTCACTTGTCTCTTGTCTCTCAGTCTCTTAAGTATTTTTACATGTCTTCTATTTTCTTCTATGTGTGAGAAGGCTCCGCAGTATTGCGTTGAACCAGTGAGGATGTTTCATTGAGCTTGTGATTAGACTCTATCATCATAATTCACTTGCATGCATATAATCCATACATACCCATACATATTGATTAGTTTGTGAAAGTGTATAAGAAGCTCCAATATTGGACCATTCTTCCTTTCGAAACTGATTTATGTGTAAGGATTCCATCTATTCTCGTCATGCATACATATCATCCAAAGAAGACTATGCATATGGCTATTTTTGGTATTAATGAGGTTCTCATAGTTGGTAATTTATGTGGGCATTATCGTCGGAGATCATATCCACCTAAGGTTGATGCCATAAACAAGATTTGTGAGACATGTAGTAATATTAGTGAAGTGAGACGATTTCTTGGTGCTTGTGTATTCTATTCGATTTGGATTCCTCACTATGCACATGTTGGTAACTATTTATATGAATTACTAAGAAAGAATCAGAAGTTTATATGGGCGGAAGAGCATTCAAAAGCTATGAGGAAAAGTTAAGAAAACCTCACCACGACCTTCTTTATCAAACGTAAAAGGCTTTATGCAAAAAACATAACCGCATTCGTGCTCTTACTAAAGCCTCTATGGAAAAATCACCTTCCTTTGTCGGTTTACTTGATTCTACTTGTTGCTCATCAAGAGCTTCTAGTTTCACTCCTCTAGTTCCTACATCCGTTATGGTTATATTTTCATAGTGTTTTTTTGTTGGGAATTGAACTCACAACCTCCCGGTTAGGAGTGCGATGGGCTAACCACTTGCCCCAAAAGCCATGGTTGAGGATTACTTCGTAATCCTCTCTCTTAAGGCGTGGTTCAACCATCTCCTACTAGGATTATGTGACATTCCTTCCCCCTTAGATTGAGCATTGTCCTCAATGCCAAGTTGTGGACCCTTCTAACTCTTGGACCCACTTTCCATGCATGAGCGCTTCCACCAACCTCAAACTCCAGCACATGGACCAAATTTGGACCTATCCCACCCTCCATGGGTGCCCAAATGCCCATGCGCCTTCATCCAAGGCCAGTTTCACACTCACCATGGATAAGCGCTTTTTCCAAGTGCCCACGAATGAGGCACGAACCTCTGTCTTGCCCAATTCCTCAACTAGGCTCTGATACTAATGTTGGGAATTGAACTCACAACCTCCCGATTAGGAGTGCGATGGACTAACCACTTGCCCCAAAAGCCATGGTTGAGGATTACTTCGTAATCCTCTCTCTTAAGGCGTGGTTCAACCATCTCCTACTAGGATTATGTGACATTTAGTTTCACGTATTCTTTTGCTGCTCTCCCTTCGCGACCTCACTCACACAAAGACTTGATGTTCTCCGCCCTGCCGCCGAGCCAAGTCATAGAAAGACTCTCATGAAGTATTCTAGTATTCTCTACTTGAGCCTCTCTCTCTATATAAGATAATAATGTCCCTTCTTCTACCCATCATATAAAATAATGCTCCTCATGGAGCCATGTGGCACAAAGCCATAATATGACATTTTCCTTCCCCTTGAAAACATTTTCATCCTTGAAAATGTAAATGAAATGTCCGTAATGGTAGAAGAAAGTGCTCGGACTCCCCTGAACCCCATGTACTCTATGTACATGGTCATCTCTGTGTGGTGTTTCCCCGTATCCTTCCCCTTAAGAAGCCTGATCTGAAAGGTGGGAAACCGTCAGAGTGGTGCCTATTATCTCCCATATACACTCAATTTCCAAATTATCACTCCCATAACATACAACATCATCCAAATGACCTAAGTCCATATGATGTATTCTCTATGGAGTAATAATATGAGAAGCAAGTGTAAAGTGCCAAACTTATAAGCTTGACCGTACCATAATGGAGATAATAAACCATAGAATCCTCTGAAGTATAGAAGAGAGTCCCATAAAAAGTGACTTCAAACCCATCTAGGAGTACATGATAGATTGCCCTCATACCACTCTAGGTCTTCCTAACCTTGAGTGTGGTCACAAGTAATAGTTTCCTCTAACTACCTTGTGACTATGCAATTCCATCATCTAGCTCATATATAAGAATTTCTTGATAGTAAAATGCAATCTCTACATTTCACCAAGCAAGAAGTCTGTGGTTTGTCATCCTTTACCATTGGACTAAGTTCTATTGGAAGAGCATCTATTGGCACTAGTGCAAACTCTAATATTTCTCTTCCCTGTAGTTTGCCATATGAATGCAAAAGCATTCCCTTTGAGATTCAGATAATCCCTTAGTACCCATCTTCCTAACTGATGTTTACTCATCATACTCATGATGTAACACCAACTAAGAGTTTGGTTTTGTAATAGGTTAGATATATCTCTATCTCCTATAAACCCTAAAGAGAAGATCCATAACTCTACTCCCAGTCCAACTAATGTCAATAACTAAACCATCTCATCTAGTCAAAGACCATCACTGGAGTAACATAACTGCTTCTCTCTAGAGTTTACAAGTGAGACTCAATCTAACCATCATGATTAACGGATCTCCCTCTTGCCTTTAATAGAAGAGTGCCACTTCTATCTAGACAACTAAAATAAGAAAGTGAAACTCTCTCTCTCTCTATTCAATCTCTTCTAAGGAAAAGAGCTCTAGCAGTGGAAGCTATTCCACTTTTCCTTTCCCTTTGAAAGAGATTTTGTTGAATCCATTTACTCTACTCATCCATAGCTGAGAACATGCACATAAGTTCTCCATACTTTTCCTTCCAAAATAGTGGAGAATCCTACTCCCATGTGAAGGAAAATTATACTGAAAAGTAGAGTAAATGAATTCCTTCTGAAATAAAGACTAAGAGATGTTTTCAAAACACCTCTTCTATCTAAAGGAAAACATACTCTATTCTTATTCTATGAAGAAATCATGTTTTCCTTTCCTTCTTTCTCTCTCAAAGAGTAGGAGCTAAAGTGAGACCACTAAAATAAAGTGAAATCTATCATCGATCTCTGAGTTGATTCCCACTTTCTCCTTTCCTTAAAAGAGAAACTCATGAATTTATTTAGTCCTCTCTTCCATAAGTAATGCATAATCCCTCATTACATATATTCCTATGAAGATGGAGAACAAATCTCCCCTAACTAATGAAGGTGTATGTAGTGAAGAGTGGAGAAAATAAATTCCTAATAAGGGTGAAAGCCCTCTACTAAAATGGTCAGCAATGATGTGACATGATACCGTAAACACATGTGTATCCATAATAAACTGATGGAATTATCCTTCCTGAAAACTCAAGATGAGTATGTGATACCAATGGTGATAAAATCACCTATCACATACTCTACTGGAAGAATAAATCTTCCGTAAGCTATGAAGGATAACTCCTAATCCTAAGGAGAAGTCTACTAAGAGCTCTCCTTCGATCTAGTGAGACATGACGCCATGAATGATGAGTCCTTTTCTCCCTGGCCATAGAAGAAGAGTGCTCAAAGGGAAGTCGTTTCCACTGTCCCATACCAGTGGAACCTTCTTCCAATTCACGGTGTCATACCTACACTAAACTAAATATATATATTCCATATATATGTGATGGAATATATAAGTGGACTCTAATGAATCCCATATCTTAAAATCATGTCAGTGGACTCAAATGAGTGCCATGTCCTCGAACTAGTTAGTTTGGTTCTAGTCAACAATGTGACAATGGATATCCCTTTCTGTTCCAAGCCAACTTGTTCCTAGGTACCAAGACTTAGTCTAAGTACCTTTCTCTATAGATCCCAATATACATATATATGTATTGGGTACCCCAACTATTCCTGACTTAGGGATCTATGCTCTATACCATAGAGCTAGTGCCATGCCTATGGCCGTTCTAACCATTACTCGAATCACATAAGCACCCGTCGATGCTGTCTCATGAAACCCATCTCTGTGATCCCATCTAATTGGTTTCCTTAGTAGTGTAGCAGAAATGCTTCACTACTTGCTCAAGTGATGTACATGAGTGAAACTAGTCACTCTTTGGGTATTCCTAATAATACCCCATAGTCTCCTGATCACACTGTGAGACTCTTGTGAAGATAAATAAATCTTCACCTCTTTGGAGAATATCATATATGTATCTCCCGTACTTGTATGCAACTTCCTATAACTTATAGGATTGCTTGTGCACATTACTAATGGTGAAGGTGTAGCTCCTTCCCTTAGCAATCCTATAGTCTAAATCCATAAGGATTATGAGTAGGGATCTTGTTGCTAGTGAAGTTGCCTGTTGTATGATACTCTGATGGTACTAAGTCCATCAAATACATGCTTATAAGCATGCCTAAAACTTATTGATGTTTGCAGACAGGCATGTTCCCATGCCATAACATTCTTACCTAAAGGCAAGTGCGTATATAACGCCATACAGTGGGAAAAATTTCGACAGCATTTCCCCCGGAAATGGAATCCCAAAAAATTTTTTTACCATAAGCTCAGTGGTACTCAGGCCACCCAAAAACATAGGGCTTGACAGGCCCATGGCATGCACGCCATAAACTTATGTATGGACTCCATTACCTTCAAAACATAAAAACAAATGGTAGCAACCATTCTCTGTGTTGCTTAGCCATTCTGCAATCCTCTTTCCTGCAAACAATAAAAAAGTGTACTACTCGCCTGTCGATCCATACTTTTATGAATTTAAACAATGATCAACATTTGATGTATGCAATCCCATCTATGCATGTACATACAGAACATGCCATAACATAAAGTGAAATGCCTGAAGCATAAAGCATACGTCCCTAAGTAGTTTGGTTTTGGAATTGCATGCATCCAATCCTTCTTGATGAACTTCGAGACCTCTGCACCTTCCTCTTCAGGTCCTAATATAAACTTTGAAGTGTCCGAAAACATCGGAGCACTCCCCAAAACATAAAGCATGGTCAAATGATTACTAAAATAATGCAAAATTAGTAAAAAATGCATTAGTAATCCTTCTTTAGACTTACAAAAACGTTTTTAGGAGCTGCAAATGTTCATAAACTGAAATATATAGCATGTGAAAAGAGCTCGAAGCGAAATTACTCAAATTGCCTTCCCGGTTTGAAAGATATGGCTCCCGAAAGGTAGTCGCTAAAAACTATTCAGACTTTGCAGAGCTGTTCAGACCTGCAAAAATTTTTAGTTTCCAAAATTTTCTTTCATAAACTGAAAGTAGACCTTGTGCTCTTCAAAACGAGCCATAGCACGTCCAATTTGGAGTTTTCTAGCCCAAGATATGGCCATTCCAAGCGGGACATGCCAAACTAGTGGACTGTTGGAGGGGCTGGAAAAAGTGTGAAAATGTGATTTTTGGGGTGTGTTGCAGAGTTAAAAAGAGCACAAAGCAGAGAAAAAGACGGGTCCCAAAATTTTTTCGATTTGGACATCATATTTTTGTATCATAACCATTCTTGTATAAATTTTCCGTTGTAAATGCACTAGAGGAGTCCTCTAGATGCATCCCCACAGAAGATTAGAAGCTTACCCATGTAAAATAGTAGGAAATTAGTCTTTTAGTGAATAAAGTGCCGGTCTCTTGTGTGAAAGGACCATTTTTAGGGCACAAGTATATAAGTCAATTTGTGACTCTTTGTAAAGACTTTTTGCCATTGTGAGAATAGAGAGCACAAAAATTCGAATTTGTGTCTTCTTCACTCTGTATCTTCTTTTCTGTGAACTTGTATGCATGTGTATTGCTTGGAAAGAGTGTTAGGAAGTGTTGTCTATCCATGAAAGTGTTTGTTTGCTGTTGTTAAGGTGTGTGCGAAGTATAGGAAGTGCTGAAGTGTAGGAAGGTTTTCCCGCGACTCAGTATTTTGCTCATAACTTGAAGTAGGAGTGTCAGAATTGAGTGAAACCACTGCCATTGGATGCTTCTTCTCGAGAGCTTCGAAACGCATATGCTATTCGCTATATTTGGAGTTCAGAGCTGAGAGAAAAGCCCAAATTACTGATGGCTACTGCACCAAGTATCGTGACGCCATGACCGACAGTTAAAGCTTGTTTGGATAGTCTTTGCCTTGTTTGGACTCTTTGAGTAGTTCATTTGCATTGATCATCACTTGATTGCATGTCCTCATACACTCGACTAGGTTTGTATACTCATCGAATTGATAATTAAAGCGTGAATCCCCACTATATGCACTTGAGGGGGATTGAGGTATAGTCTCTTTCTCCACAAGTCCCTAAGTTGGTACTTAGGTCAACACATTTTTGGCGCCGTTGCCGGGGAGTGTCGAATCAAACCGAGGCATTCGTGTGATGGTAAGTAGCTTTTTGCATTGAAGCGAGAGGAGGAGTGGTGATTTTCTCTTCTTTGGCAAGTCATTTTCAGCCGCACTTACTACTTCTCATTCTTGGAGTGTGTGTAGTGAGTTGTTAGTCTAGGGAAGTGAGTGGAATGAGTAGAGTAGGAGTAGCAAGGGAGTAGATCAAGTCACTAGAGTAGTATTCAGTCTTGTTCTGTAGAGTTTCTTTTTTGTGAAGTAAGAAAATTCCAAGTATAAAAGCTCAAAAAGTATCATTTTGTAAGTTACTTGTGTTTCTGAACAAGTATCGTAAGGAGTTCCTGTCGAGTATCACGTTTGAGCAACGAGGCGATCGGGGGCTGCACAGTGCAAGGGGGAGTGATAAAAGAGTTGGAACAGTCTCCAAGGTGAGCACATTACTGTTCTGTTGTGATCTCTTATCTGTAAATCAAGTTTCCAGAGAAAAACGATCTGCGTTAGGTATCGTGTTGGCCTTACAGGGGGTAAAAAGTGAGCTTTGAGTGATTTAGAGAGGGAGGGAAGGGTAGCAAAGCATAGAAAACAAGTGTGTTGAATCAAAATATGAAAACCTCTCAAAAAATTTGACAAAGGGTCAAGTATCGTGTTCTCCCGCGGTCGAGTATCGCGATACTTAGCAAGTATCGTGATCTCATGTGGTCGAGTATCGCGATATTTCCCAGATATCGAGTATCGCATTTCAAAGATCACGATACTTTGCAAAGATCGTGTATCGTGTTGTCACCAATCGCGATACCTACTGTGTATCGTGATCTATCGATCGCGATACTCGAGAAGTATCGTGTATCATCTTGAGCCAAGTATCGTGTATCGTATCTTCACAGATCGCGATACTTATCACCGATCGTGTATCGCCTTTATCGAAGTATCGTGTATCATGTGCTCCAAGTATCGCATTATCCAAGTATCGAGTATCGTCCCTCTTGAGTATCGTGTATCAAGTATCGTTTTCCATCCGGTATCGTGTATCATGATAGTCAAGTATCGTGTATCGTGCATACAGCGATCGCGATACCTATCAAAGATCGTGTATCATGTGGTCCAAATATCGTGATTGCCAAGTATCGAGTATCGTGGTTTGCAGATCGCGATACTTGAGAAGTATCGTGTATCGTGGGCATCCAGAGATCGTGTATCGTGGTCCCTGATCAAGTATCGTGTATCGTTGTGTTCAAAGGTCGTGTATCGTGAAATTTTGGAGTCAAGTATAGTGACCTGAAAAGCTTCTTTTTCAGTCATTTTTTTTTCAGCCAAATTCCTCTAGAATTCTGATCCATAGTAAAGAATTCTAGAAGCTAGAGGTTAGCAAGGGCTGATCAGAGCTGTGAAGTGGATGAACCTAAGATCTGGAAGAACCCTAGGAAGCCGAAGAAGTGTAATCTCTTCTGTAGGTAGTGTAGCCGAGCCAAGTAGCCGTTCACATTACTCGGAGACCTCCAGTGAGTCAGAGGAAGAAATTCCCATGGCTTCAGAGGATATGCAGAACACAGTACCCATGATTGGCATGATGTCAATCATTGAGGGAGAGTACCGGACCTCCTTGGAGTATGTGAACACCAACCAAAATGAGATCCCTATTTATTTGGATGGTCTGAACAGATCAGTGGCCAGACTAAAGAAGGCTTTAGAGGCTTACATAGTGCCTAGACCGGCAGTCAAGTATGTAGGAGGATTTTACATGGACAAAAGAGATATCCAGTACGTTGTCACGGAACACCCTCAAAACATTAATGAACTTGGAGAAGAAAACAATGCTTCAAACTTAAATGGGGAAGGGAATGAAGAGCAAGTAACTACTCCTAGAGGGAGATCTACGGTTACTAGAATTTGGAGAGGAGATCTGATTCCCCAGGATGACTCCCTAATAGATGTGTATTTGATCAATGGAATGGAGCAACTTCTTAGAGCACATTCTTCAATATGGGAAGCTGCCCCTAATCCTGTCACCATCTATGAGTTACAAGATCCTGATTTCCCCACCATCATCACATATTTGGATAAGAATCAGAGAAGATATTGGCCCTTAACGGAATTAGAACGAGCTGAGTTGAAATATCAGAATATTCCAGTGTTTCCCCCTAGGGACCAAGCCACTACTTCACGAAACCCACTTGGAACGTCTCAGAATGATTCATATCAACAATCGGGATAAACACAACAAACACAACAAACCCAAATCCCGGTCAGACCACATGTGCAGTTTGCAATGCCTGTAAATAACCCTAATTACCGACCTCAACCACCTGTTGACCCAAGACATGGAATCCCTGTCCCAGTCAGACCACCGGTAGCAAGAGGACCAGGCATACCCATAGGAAGATGAATTTTCCCAGTAATTCCTAGACCACCCGAAGCAGGAAGAAGATTAAGGCCAATTCAAGTTGCCAAATGCATGAGAAACCACTACGATGGCTCTAGTGAACCTTACAATCATATAGCCAAATTTAAACAAGTAATCAGAGCCGAACAAGTAGAAGATTTCTTGATCCAATATGAGTCCTTTGGTCTTACATTGTCAGACACTGCGTTAGCATGGTTTCAGCCGTTGGACCCTAATAATTTTCAAAACATGGAACAAGTCTATCAAGGAATGATTGAGGAATTCACTAAGTCTGGAATAAAAAACAACTCATCATCTTTGATTCATAGCTTTAAGCAAGCCCCTACAGAATCAGTAAGATTGGCAGCAAGAAGATTCAAGCAGTATGTGGACAGATGCCCAGTGGAAGAGAGGCCTACCCAAAATAAAATGGTGTCATTATTTTTGGAAGGATTATTGAACGGATCATTAAGATCTCTGGTATATGTAAAGAGAGTTCAAACCTTGCAAGAATGCATGAAGGAATGTATAGACCTAGAAGACAACCTAGCAGAAGACCTGAAAATACCTCAAGGTAGCTTGAAAAGTGAAGATTCGGCCAGCAGCACATCAAACCCTAAAAACAATGTAGAAGAAATAGCCGATTCGGTAGCAAAGAAGCTGAACGTTCAAGGACAGAGGAACTACCCCAGTAACCCTCTAAGAGTGGCCATGCTTAGAAGATGTATGCAGTGCGGAGGAGATCATCCTTCCCACTTGTGCACTAGGGGAGTAGTCCCACCACCTGCCTATGCTTATAATAGACCCACCGTCCCAGGACCTCTACAATATTGCAGTATAGAACAAAAATATACAAATCACAGTACGGAAAATTGCCCTTACAATAGGCAAGTGAGACCAGCACAACCATATATGAGACCTTATGGATACCCTCAGAGAGAGCAAGGAGGTGAAGCATGGAGTACCCTACTTATCAGCAGCAGGATCCAGTGCCACGACCATATGTGTATCAAGGATACACCCAACCACAACCAGTACTAAGACAACAACCACCCCATCCCCAAAACGTTGTCCCAGTCAAGATAGCTCAACCTGAAGAAAACCTAGAGAGAGCAATAGTCCCAGCCACACCATTGGCTAGTAATGAACCATATGACTCATCTTACGACCATAGTCAAGGAGCATATCCCAATTATGAAAACTCTATGATAGAATATGGACAACTGTACGAACCATATGCCTATGGCATGGAAGCACCAGATAGTTCCTACGGATATGAGCAGGACTATGTGTCATTAATGTACACAGCCCCTAGAGCAACCCTACCACCCCGACCCATGAACAGACCGCCTGTGCCTAGAGGACCATGCTATAGATGTGGAGGTGACCACTATATCAGAGAATGTACATTGCCAAACCCACCACCACCACAACGAGTCTGGGAAGGTTACTGTAGTGATTGTGGTAAGGAACATCTTTTCAGAGATTGTCCCAAGAACCCCAACAAGGTTACATCCAACGTGCAAATCAATGTGATTGAAGTAATCGAATCATCAGGGAGCGATAAGGAATATACTATACCATTGAAGGCAATAACAAGAGCCAAAGCTAGAGAGACCCCAGAAAAACCTGAAAAACACAATCAAAGTGACCTAGAGATGAATACAAGCACACCTCAGAGAGTTGAAGACTCGGAAGAGCCAGAGAGAAGTATTGTAAGTAAAAGGACAAAAAGATGGAAGAATTGTAGAGATAGGATAAAAGAAAAGAAGTTACTACAGAAGAAAGAGAATGAGAAGAGTGAACAAAACCCAAAAGAGGAACAGAAATTTGAAGAAGAAAATAAAAATGAAAAGTGTAAAAAAGAAGAGGTTAGATCAGTCTTAGCAGATCCCATGCCTGAGGAATTAGCCATGTGGATTCATGCATACAAGGCACGAATAAGAGCAGGACCTACCATAGAACAACATGAAAGAGAATATCCTAGAGGTGACCTAGAGAAAGAGAGGTTGGAGATCTGCAAAAAATTAATAGAAGTTGCTCAACAGACCTTAGAGAAACCTGCATTGCCATTACCCAATACCCGAATTTCCGATAGAGAATTCCAAGAGTGCGTCATCACTCATGAACACGAAAAACCCGAAGCAAGTAAAACACAGAATGGCAATTATTGTGAGGATAAAAGGGAAGGATCCATTGTTCTCGAAGTAGAAGGGGAATGGCCTAAAGATTTGTGGGCCAGAGTCCAAGAAGACAGATGGAAGAAAGTAGAAGGAATTGAACCACCCTTTGAAGAACTAGAAGCAGAAGATGGAATAGAGGATTCAATACCTGAGTTGAATTCAAATGAAATATTACCAATTGATCCGAGTAACGAAGAAAATGATAGTGTAAAGGTTTTGCCAAATTACACAGAAGAGTACGAACATAATTCAGAATTGTATTGCATCCCCTCAATAAGGAAAAAAGAACCGAACCCATCAGCCAAACATCGAATATCATACAACACCTTAAAAGGTAAAAATCCCTTGTACTCTAACATTAGAAGAATTGTTGAAGGTTAAACCACATTTGAAGGAGAAATTAACCAGTCAATTGGAGATCAAGACGGAAGAAAAAGAGATATCTGATGAAGTAAACACAGTGAAGATCCCAGTGGATAAGGTAGGAGATTTTAGTGAGGGAGATGAAGGAAACACTTGCCTTCCAATTACTTATAGGGGTTACACCACCAAAGCCATCTTAGATTCCGGAGCTGGTGTTGGCATTGCGACTAGAGAAATCTGGGAGAAATGGGGAAAACCAGCTTTAAGACCAACGCATATGAAGATACAAATGGCAGACGGACACACAGAAAGACCCTTGGGATTATTGGAACGAGTAGTTTTCACCACATGCGGAGTTGAATTTGAACATACCTTAGCAATATGTCGATTTGAAAGGGCGAGCAATTATGAAATGATACTTGGGAGACCTTTCATGAGATAGTTAAAGGTTGTGCAAGATTGGGGAAAAGATGCTGTATACCTACAATATGAGGGAACCACCACGAGAATAAATCTCCACACTTATACTTATCAAGATGTTTCCCCCTTACAATGGAATCAAATTCATAAGGAGGAAGACGATCAGTCAATTCACAGCATAGGTTCTAGTGACCAATCTTGGATGAACGAGGACACTCATCTATGGATATGCCAAACTGCCAAAAAGGAAGAGGATAGGAGAAAGGGATGGCAACAAAGGCAAGGAGTAGCTAGGTCTGTACAAGATCCAGCTTACATGCCTCAAGTCTTTTTGGATGAAGAGTTTGAACCTCATGGTTGGATGGAGATTTTAGCAACCCTCGATGTATGTGTGAACGAAGAAGTAATAACCATGAATGAATGTATTGATGAGGAAGGATATGACGTTAGTCTATATGTAGTAGTCCTTCAGGAGGCTGAAGAAGGAGAAGTGATAGAGAAAGAATGGAAGGAGGACTATGAGAGCATTGAGATGGAATAAGAACCAATGAAACCAAAGGATGAAAATAAAAAAATAGGTGTCACAGCTAACGAAAACAACCAAGAACCTACACAGGAAGAAGAGCTGGAGTTAGATAAAGAGCCAGAAGGTGAAGAAAACAAACTACAAGATCAGTTTGAAGTACCAGCCCACTTCAAAAAATATGAAGTAGAAGAGAGAAAAATTGCTATTCAAATGCCTAAAAGAGAAGCACAACCAGGAATAGCATATGATAATAAGGAACAAACCAAGAAGATAGTAGTAACCTTAGAGGAAGGAGAAGAACGATGCACTTTCATAGGATAGGATGTCTCAATGGAGGAAGAACAAGAGTTAATACGCCTCATAAGGGAATATCGGGATGTCTTTGCATGGACCTATAAGGACTTGAAAGGAGTAGATCCATCTATATGTGCCCATAGAATCCCCATGACATCAGAAGCCAAACCTTCTAAACAAAGACCATATACATATAATGATGTGTACTCAGCAAAGATAAAGGAAGAGATAGATAAATTGTTAGATGTTGGATTCATATATGAGATTGAGCACACGGAATGGGTGTCACCTTTGGTGGTTGTACCGAAAAAGAATGGGAAGTTAATGTGAAGAGATGGATAGGTATGTGCTTGAAGATGAAGAGGTGTTGCAAAATCCTTGATCTACACCAGCCAAATGAACTCCAGGAGTATATGGTGGGCCCTTTTAGCTTGCCAATGGATGTATTAGACACCCTATGTACCTTGGAAGATCACTCTCAAAAAGATAGATCAAAACAGATAAGTTGGAGTTAGCACAGAGGTGAAAACTTGCTATTCTTGGTTCATACACCTGTCCAGTGTTTTACATAATTCTCTGAGCACAGCAGCAATTAGCTCAATTCCTCTTGGGGAAGTCTAGGCAACTTAAAGAGCTAACTTTCAAAGAGTAATCTCATCAAAAATAATGAACCACACACTGAGAATGAGTTTTAACAAGTGATGACATCATCCCGATTTTCACGGGCTGCTACAGAAATAGACCAGTGAGCAGAAAAATCAACATAACTCAAAATGTAGGAATCCAATGATTATGAAAATTTGTATGATTATGAAAATTAGTAACCACTGAGAAATGGCTCTGACAAGATGAGTAAAAAAGTCGGGTACCTGACAGAGAAGTGAAGATGAACAGACCCTGTTGACTTCAAATGAACATAACTGAAGATTGCAACATCCAAATGACATGAAAATTTGTGAGCATATAGTAGACTTATAGAGCTAACTTTACCAAGTTAAATCACTGAAAATGATGCACCAAGCTCAGAGAAAACATCTCTGCACGCTGACTGAGAAAACTGAGAGTAATGGCAGTGAGTAGTACACTTCACAAGAACATGGAAAGATGAACTCAAATAATCATGAAAATGGAAGTATATTGCTTGTACAATACAATGACTTACTGATACATATGTGTGCCTTGTAATCACACCTTGATATGGCATAAAGCTCAGCTCTTGGAGGTCTTCACATAGGTCTCTCTAACCACGACTAAAACTGCCATCTATTTATAGTTGAGTTTGGGAGGCTAACTTCCCTCAATCACTCTCCAATCAATCAATGATTGATTTGATTCTCTACCTACCACAAATCATGAATTCGTGGCTCCTCTTTCCATTCTTGATCAAGTGGACTCAACCACTTAAGATTCTCTTACTTTTACATTAAGTAAACTCTTCAAAAGTTACAAGAGGTAGTTCACAAGTGAACTTTACATAGTCTTCATTTTAAGGCTTTTTCTATGACTTTGTGGGACTCAAGCCAATACTTAGGCTTGTCATAGACTTGCTCCAACAGCTCCCCCTCAAGCCAAGTATGCTTGAGGTCTTCAATCTTCCAAGATTACCTGCAAACCAATCATAGCCTTGAATTTGCAAAGCTTTGTACCATCCAATGCTTTGGTTAGAATATCTGCACATTGTTGATGAGTGGACACATATGATATTTGAATCTCTTTGCTTAGAACCTTCTCTCGTACATAGTGATAATGAACTTCAATATGTTTAGTCCTTGCATGAAAAATAGGATTAGCAGCCAAGTGAATAGAACTCATATTGTCACCAAAAATAGTTGGAGTTCCAAACTCCAATCCAAGATCTTTGAATAATGTCTTCATCCACATAGCTTCTTGTGTAGCTATAGCAAGACCTCTATATTCAGCTTCAGTAGAAGAGAGAGCAACTGTGGGTTGCTTCTTGGATGACCATGAAATAAGCTTTGAACCTGCAAAGGTAAGATAACCTGAAGTGCTCCTTCTATCTTCCTTGGAGCCAGCCCAATCTGCATCAAAAAATAGCTTCAAACCTAAATCAGATACATAACGATAATAAAGTCCTTCATTTATGGTTCCTTTGAGATACTTGAGAATCCTTTTGGCAGCATCCATATGTGGTTTCCTTGGTGTGTGCATAAATTGGCTTAGCACACTCACACTGTAACATATATCTACTCTTGTCAATGTGGCATAGTTGAGACTACCCACTAGACTTTGATATGATGTGATGTCCTCTATGAGTTCACCTTCATGTGAGCTCAATTTGTGATTGACCTCCATTGGAGTACCTGCAATCTTACAATCTTGCATCTTGAATTTTGCCAACATGTCCTTAATGTACTTCCTTTGAGTGAGAAACAAACCATGATCTTTGTAGACAACTTCCAAACCTAGGAAGTAGGTAAGTGAACCCAAATCACTTATCTTGAACTCTTCTCTCATCTGATCTTTGATCTTCTTCATACCATCTGCATCATTTCCTGTCAATATAATATCATCTACATATACACATAGATAGATGACCTCGGAATTACTCTTTTTAATAAAGAGTGAAGGATCTGCCTTGCTTGGTTGAAAGCCTTTGTCCTGCAAGAATGAAACAAGCTTGAAATTCCAAGCTCTTGGAGCTTGCTTGAGACCATACAATGCTTTGTTAAGTTTACACACATAATCAGGATAAACTTGATTCTCAAAACCAGGCGGTTGTGCCATATATACCTCTTCTGTTATCCAACCATTCAAGAATGCATTCTTTACATCTAGTTGAAGTATCTTCCAATTCTTGGAAGAGGCAATACTAAGCAAAACCCTAATAGTAGGCATCTTTGCCACAGGAGAGAAAGTCTCCTCATAATCAATTCCCTGAGTTTGTGCAAAGCCTTTAGCCACAAGCCTTGCCTTATACCTGTTAATTGAACCATCAAAATTCTTCTTGAGTTTATAGGCCCATCTTGAGCCTATTACCTTCATGGATGAAGTCTTGGGCACCAAATCCCAAGTGTTGTTTTCCTCAAGTGCTTCAATCTCTTCCTTCATTGCATGCTTCCATTCTGTTTTTGCTTTGGCCTCTTCAAATGATGATGGCTCCTCTTGGTTTATGTCCTGTGCTATGTAGATAGAATGTTTAGTTACTAATGAGGTGTCAAACCCATACCTTTCTGGTATTTTCTTTTCCCTCATAGATCTTCTTAGGCCATGATGTGATGATTCTGCTTCATGTCCAAGTTCCTGCAATTTTACTTTACCTTTAGACTTCCATGCTTTGATCTTTTCCATGTGAGATTCTTCATCATCCTCTGAGGTGTCTTGTTCTTCAATCTTTGATTGTTCTCTACCAAGCTTTGGAAAATCTTCTTCAAGATCATATGGTAAATTGATCTTCCTACATGAATCTTCATACCATGAATTGTTCTCATCAAAAACTACATCTCTGCTTACCAAGAATCCTTTGTTGGTAGGGTTGTATAACCTGTAGCCCTTTTGATTGTTGTCATATCCAATAAATACACACCTTTCTGCCTTTGGATCCATCTTGCCTCTAACCTGTGAAGGAACATGAGCAAAAGCAATACATCCAAAAATTTTACAATGATCTAAGCTTGGTCTTCTTCCATTCCAAGCCTCATATGGAGTCATCCCATCAAGGGATTTTGAAGGCAACCTGTTAATCAAGTAAGTGGCTGTAGATACAGCCTCAGCCCATAAGTAATTAGGTAAATGCTTTTCATTTAACATAGACCTTGCAACTTCAACAATTGTCCTATTCCTCCTTTCTGCCACTCCATTTTGCTCAGGAGTGTACCTTGTAGTTACCTCTCTTTTGATTCCTCTTTCTTGAAGAAAAGAATCAAACTCATGGGAGAAATATTCTCCCCCTCCATCTGACCTTAGCCTTTTTAGTGATTTACCTGTTTGATTCTCCACAAGAGCCAAATATCTTTTGAAACATGAAAAAACTTCATCTTTGTGTTTCATAAAGAATAGGATAGTCCATCTGCTGCAATCATCAATAAAGGAAACATAATACCTTGATCCAGATATTGAAGCTTCCTTGCTAGTCCCCATACATCTGTATGAACCAACTCCAAGAGATCTCCATGCATATAACCTTTCTTCATGAATGGTAACCTGTGAGACTTTCCAAATTGACATGCACTACACTTATAAATCATATGCTGTTTTGACAAATTAGGAAGTCCAAGTACACTTTGGTCCCTGCAGATTTGCTTTAATGACCTTTCACCAATATGTGCTAACCTTTTGTGCCATACTTCCAATTCTGTGAGTGTCTGACTACCATAATTAAAGAGAGCAATGTTTCTAGTGTCTTGTAATTCAAATGTGAACAATCTACCTATCTTTTCACCTTTTGCAATTCTTCTGAATCCTTGACTTGGATCTTCAACAAATGCTCCTGCTTTTGTGAACCTGACTTGCAACCCTTTCTCTACTATCTGCCCAACACTTATCAAATTCTTTGTAATGGTAGGGACATAGAGTACCTTACTGAGTAGGTTGATGTTTCCATCAGGTGCTTTGACATTGCCTATTTTCTCCACAGGATGTTTTGTATCATCTCTTGTTTGTACCTCATGCTTATTCCTTGGATCTTCTAAATCTGATAGGAGTGCCACATTTCCTGCCACATGATTTGAACAACCTGAATCTATGTAGAAAATATGCTCATCAGATTTACCTTGTGGCATAGCCATGTTCATGATCAATAATGAATCCTCTTTGTTTGAGTCTTCTGTGTAGTTATTGTAGTCTCTCCTTCCTTTGTAGCCTCCTTGATAGTTTGAATGATTGTAGTTGTTGTAGTTGCCATGGTAGTTGTTGAACCTTCCTCTTGAGTAGCCATAACTTCCTCTATTGTATCCTCTGCCTCTTTGATTCCTGGAATTCCTAAAGCAATTTTCAGTTGTATGATTAGTTAATCCACAAATAGAACATGAGTTGGAGTCTTGGGATCTCCCCTTGCCTTGTCTACCTCCTCTTCCTCTACCTCTGCCATGTCTTCCTCTACCTGCATAGTTAGCTTGATATGTACCTGCTTCATCATCCACTTTCTTTACCTTTCCTTTGTTATCTTTTGACTTGCTTTTATCCGTGTATAAAGCTAAAGATTGATTACCTTTAGAGCTTTCTCCATTTTTTATAAGCTTTGCCTCTTGAGTAAGTAGTTGTCCAATGAGTGTGTTGAAATCAGGTACATGCATGTCCATGTACAAATCCATAGCTGTGGTGAATGCTTCCCACTTATCATCTGCCTTCAAGCCATTGATGACCTGCCTTACAATTTGCTCTTCATCTATTACCTCTCCAATGCTTCCCAAGTGATCCGCTATGTCCTTGAGCTTTGTGACAAAATCAATCACATTTTGTTTGGGAGCCTTCTTGAGAGTTGTGAAATCCAGCCATAGTTGATGCTTCCTAGCTTTGGTACTTGAAGAAAAGAAAGCTTCAAGTGCATCCCACACTTCCTGAGATGTCTTACAACTTCTAATGTGAGGCAACAAAAAATCTGAGATAGAGTTGAGGAGATAAGACCTTGCAAGTGCATCCTTGGAGCACCATGTGCTCAATCTTTCTTGCTCTTCTTGTGTTGGTTGACTTTTGTTCCTGAAACTTGGCATAACTTCATCTCCAGCCACATAACCATATAAACTTCTACCTTGGAGATAGGCTTGCATTCTTAATGACCAAGCTGAGTAGTTACCTCTGTCCAATTTGTCAATTGATGAAGGAAATCCATCTGCCATGTTGTCCAACCTTGCTCTGATACCACTGTGAAGAGATGGATAGGTATGTGCTTGAAGATGAAGAGGTGTTGCAAAATCCTTGATCTACACCAGCCAAATGAACTCCAGGAGTATATGATGGGCCCTTTTAGCTTGCCAATGGATGTATTAGACACCCTATGTACCTTGGAAGATCACTCTCAAAAAGATAGATCAAAACAGATAAGTTGGAGTTAGCTCAGAGGTGAAAACTTGCTATTCTTGGTTCATACACCTGTCCAGTGTTTTACATAATTCTCTGAGCACAGCAGCAATTAGCTCAATTACTCTTGGGGAAGTCTAGGCAACTTAAAGAGCTAACTTTCAAGAGTAATCTCATAAAAAATAATGAACCACACACTGAGAATGAGTTTTAACAAGTGATGACATCATCCCGATTTTCACGGGCTGCTA
This sequence comes from Ceratopteris richardii, assembly GCA_020310875.1. NCBI lineage: Eukaryota > Viridiplantae > Streptophyta > Polypodiopsida > Polypodiales > Pteridaceae > Ceratopteris > Ceratopteris richardii. Next base: position 23,541,605 of record CM035423.1, on the reverse strand, counting down.
CAGAAATAGACCAGTGAGCAGAAAAATCAACATAACTCAAAATGTAGAAATCCAATGATTATGAAAATTTGTATGGTTATACTAGACAGTAAGCTGAATCAGAAAAGCTTTAAATCACTGAATTTGAATAAGTAACCACTGAGAAATGTCTCTGACAAGATGAGTGAAAAAGTCGGGTACCTGACAGAGAAGTGAAGATGAACAGACCCTGTTGACTTCAAATGAACATAACTGAAGATTGCAACATCCAAATGACATGAAAATTTGTGAGCATATAGTAGACTTATAGAGCTAACTTTACCAAGTTAAATCACTGAAAATGATGCACCAAGCTCAGAGAAAACATCTCTGCACGCTGACTGAGAAAACTGAGAGTAATGGCAGTGAGTAGTACACTTCACAAGAACATGGAAAGATGAACTCAAATAATCATGAAAATGGAAGTATATTGCTTGTACAATACAATGACTTACTGATACATATGTGTGCCTTGTAATCACACCTTGATATGGCATAAAGCTCAGCTCTTGGAGGTCTTCACATAGGTCTCTCTAACCATGACTAAAACTGCCATCTATTTATAGTTGAGTTTGGGAGGCTAACTTCCCTCAATCACTCTCCAATCAATCAATGATTGATTTGATTCTCTACCTACCACAAATCACGAATTCGTGGCTCCTCTTTCCATTCTTGATCAAGTGGACTCAACCACTTAAGATTCTCTTACTTTTACATTAAGTAAACTCTTCAAAAGTTACAAGAGGTAGTTCACAAGTGAACTTTACATAGTCTTCATTTTAAGGCTTTTTCTATGACTTTGTGGGACTCAAGCCAATACTTAGGCTTGTCATAGACTTGCTCCAACAGTTAAGAGTGTGCATCAATCTGAAGAAAGTAAATGCTGCGACCATAAGAGATAGTTACCCATTACCAATTACGGATCATCTCTTGGAAAGAGTGGCAGGGAAGGAAGTTTATAGCTTTCTGGATGGCTTTTCAGGGTATAATCAGGTACCCATTGCTCTTGAGGACCAACACAAAACCGCTTTCGCAACTGAATGGGGAGTATACGCCTTTAGAGTCATGCCTTTTGGTCTAACTAATGCCCCAACCACCTTCCAAAGATTGATGTGCCATGTATTCAAAGAGTTTTTGAGAAAAAGTATGGAGGTATACGTGGACGATCTATGTACTTACTCAGCTATACGATCAGAACACATCCTTGAACTAGAAAAGATCTTTGCCCAATGTCGACAATACCGAGTATGCCTCAACCCAGAAAAATGTGTCTTCATGGTTCGACAAGGAAAAATATTAGGACATATTGTCTCTAAAAATGGAATTTCAACTGATGAAGATAAAATCAAAGTAATTCTGGATTTACCAAGACCCAAGACTGCTAAAGAAGTACAAGCATTTATGGGACACTGCGGATATTATCGAAGATTTATACATATGTATGCCATAATTGCTAGACCTCTCTATGAAGTCTTGACTCAATTTAATTGGACCGAGGAATGTGAGAAAGACTTCAATGAGTTAAAGAATCGATTGAGCTCAACACCAATCCTTTGAGTACCTAACTGGAATAAGCCATTCCACATTCATGTGGATGCCTCGAAGTTTGCCGTTGGTTGCATCTTAGCTCAACCTGCAGATACAGGAAAGCTAGATCACCCTATAGCCTATGCTAGTAGACAATTAAATCAAGCAGAACGCAATTATACCACCACTGAGAGAGAAGGCCTAGGGATGGTTTATGCAGTGAAAAAGTTCAGACATTACCTGTTGGCAAACAAATTCAAATTCTTCATTGATCATCAAGCCCTACTGTACTTAGTCAATAAACCTTGCAATACGGGAAGACTAGTACGATGGTTTTTATTGCTAATGGAATTTGATTTTGAGGTAGTAGTCAAGAAAGGAAATACTCATATAAGAGGAGATCACTTATCAAGAATGACCCATGGAGAACCACCCATAGGAGTACCCGATGATCTGCCAGATACATACCTTTTTAACCTGGAAGTATGTCCCCAATGGGCGGAAAAGTTAATCCCTATACTCACACATGGACCTAAAGAAGGGATCACACCAAACCGAACCCAAGACCTATGGAAGACTAAAAACCTTCATATCATTGCAGGAAGTTTGTATCACCAAGATTCAAGTGGATTGCTAATGAGATGCGTTGAAGAGGAGGAACAGGAAATGTGGCTTCAGAAAGCACATGTGAATCAATGGAAAACTCATTTGGCCGCAAACGGAACATGGCAAACACTGAGGAGATTAGGCATATATTGGCCAACCATGCAGAGAGATGCGCATAACTATGTATCAGCATGCCAAACATGTCAAGAACAAAATCCAGATGAGAACTCTACTCTATGCTACTCCACAGTAGCACCAAGATGGAGCATGCCTCTGGTAAAGTTCTTAAAGACCAAAGAATACCCAAAAGGAGCCACTTCAGCAAGGAAACGTGCACTTGTAGAACAAAGCAAGGATTATGCCATTATAGGAAAACAACTTTTCAAGCGAGGGAGAGATAATCAATTACGATTGTGCATTCATGAAGACGAATATCTTGCTGTTTTAGAGATGGCACATACATGAGCCGCAGGAGGGCACTTCTCTGCAGATAAAACAACAAAAATGATTCTCTTTGCTGGAATGTGGTGGCCAACTCTACATCAAGATGCCTTAACATATGTGCAACGATGTGATACTTGTTAACGAACAAAATATCCAATTAGAAGAGATGAGATGCCACTGAGACCCATGATGAGCCAGAGCTTTCACTAAATGGGGAATAGACTTCATACAACCTATTAGCCCCCCAGCGAAAGGATCCCATGCCGAATATATAATTGTAGCCACAGACTATCTGACCAAATGGGTAGAAGCCAAAGCAACCAAGAAAAATGACGCGAGAACTACGACCAAGTTTCTCTTTGAGAACATTTTCACTAGATTTGGACTACCAATAGAAATTGTGAGTGATAGAGGTACGCACTTTGTGAATGAAGTCATAGAAGCCTTACTGAATGAATTCCTAGTAATTCATAAGAAATCAACTCCTTATCACCCACAAGCCAATGGACAAGCAGAAAGCTCGAATAAAATCTTGTGTACTGTTCTCACAAAAATTGTTAACAATGGTAGATCTAATTGGGATAAGCAATTACATCATGCTTTATGGGCATTTCATGTAGCTTATAAAACGACCATAGGCACTACTCCTTTTAACTTAGTGTATGGACAAAATGCTATTTTGCCAATTGATTTCTTAATTCCCACTCTCAGAGTAGCAATTACTTACGAGTGGACGGGACATGAACTATCAGCTCAATTGGATCAAATAGAAAAGCTTCACGAAACTAGGTTACAAGCGGTAGCAGGCATTTATGCTGCTAAATGGCGATAGAAAGCCTACTTTGATGCTCACATTAAGGACAAGCATTTGAAGGAAGGAGATTTAGTTTTGGTATATACCTTGAAACAACACGCTAAGAAGTTGCAGAAGAGAGGATATGGCCCATTAATCATCAATCGTATATCAACAAGTGGAGCCATTAGCTTAGCAACCCTAGATGGGGAAGTATTACCAAACTATATCAGTGGATGTCGAGTGAAAAAATACCTAGAACCGTTGACTGAAGAAACAATGTCACGACTAATCAAGGGCAAGAATAGACGTATTGAGGAGGAAAGGATACGAGAAGAAGCGAGACAGGAAGCACTAGAACGAATAAAGAAACGAAAAGAGTGGATGAGAGAGAGAGATGAGAGATATCGACTAGGAGAAGAACTCATCCCAATGGAAAATTTTAGAGCCACTAAAAACCTAGGTTCACAGAGAACACAACCATATTTGAATTTGGGAGTAGGTAAAACGGAGTACCACTTAGTGAATGCTCTCATTGACACAGGAGCCGCCATAAGCTGTATCAAACTTTCTTTGACTCAGAAACTCAAGGAGGAATTACGTCCATCAATGGCACAGTTGATAGGAATAGGAGGAACAATTACTCAATGTATAGGTGAAATTACCTTACCTCTACATCTTGGCAACAACACTATGGAATAGAAGCTATTAGTGTGTCATGATCAGGATTTACTCGAAGAGGTAGTGTTAGGTCAAGACTGGATTTACGAATATGAGGTGACCATTCAATTGGCTTTAGGATACATCTAAGCCAGGATAGGACATCGTGAAGTATTCAGTTTGCTAGACGAACGACCACTCAAAGTCGCAAGCATAGAGCCAAAAATTCACTCTAATGAACAAAGTCCTGAGTGTATGTTCAATAGCACTATAGATACCCCTTCCTCAAGTACTTCATATGAGGACACATTGATTCCTGCTTGCATTCTATCTTCTAGTCTAGCAAGTCACAAGAGTGTCAATCAATCTGAATCCTGCCCCAGTGAAGCACCATGCACAAGAGAGACTAGTCCTCTGAGTAATTCAAGGTTTGTACCTATTAGAATATACCCTATTCCGTACACCAAACAAGCGTGGATAAGAAAGGATCAAAATGTTACCGTTAGTGTCCATGTGAAAGGCCAAATGGCCACCGGACACTTCTTTGTATATGCTCTTTAATAAAACATATAGTGGCCTGGTCAGTCACGGACTGTAAGTTCGACCGCATTTGTAAGACCTAAGAAGTCTGTCTTCGTGCTCCCTGTGTACTGCGTTTTCTGCGTATTCTACAACATCTGTGCGGAGTACTATGTGTGGCGACAGGACCTCGGTTTTCTACTTTGAGCATATCGTCGTGGAGCTCTCGAGAAGGAGAGTCTAGTGTGGTGCATGGCATCGAAATACTTCACTGGTATCAGAGCAGTTCGAGGCAAGAAAAAGCTTTGTTCCTTTTGTGCGAGCGAAGCGACCCCCCCCCCCCCCCCAGGTTTTCTCCAAGGCTTACGACTAAGGCGGCGACTAAGGCGGCGACCAAGGCATAGACCTTGGCATACCTTGTCATCCGAGTCACCGAAGTCACCGTTGGCGCCGTTGGCTGCGCGCGAGGGAGGACCTCAACGATCAAGGAATATAGAGGTTCCCGGTACTTCCCGGGAGGTCACCCATCCCAGTACTGTTCCCCCCAGAGTTCGCTTAACCGCAACAATCTCTTGCCACTAAGCTACACTCTTGTGGTGTTTGAAGAAGGGGAAAGACTAAGGTTGGCATTACCTTGAACAAGTTTTGGTCCCTCAAAGCTTCATTTTTGCTTTTAAAGCCTATTTCTGAAGCAATTTTGGGGTGTTTTTGGAGCCATTTTGGAGTACTTTCGCACGTAGTTCTCTTCACACAGGTCCAAGAACATCAAGAAGAGTGTTCCTTGTACTTCTCAGACAATAAATATCAACCTTTGGGGCTGTATTTTCAGCCACACTCGTAAAACTACAGGTTTCTCGAGGGGTTTTTCAGTTTTGGTGGGAGCAGTCGCTGCAAATTTATGCAGGTTTTTAAAGCCTAAAACATCAGAGTTGACAGACACTTGCAGGTGTTATTGGCTAGTTTTTTGGGCTGTGTATTCAGCCTTTCAGTGTCATTTTACTGCATATATTGAGCACATACACACCATGTACGCTTCTGTGGATACCGCTTATGTACGTCCATGTGGGCATTGATATAGCGGTTACGTTCTTTGCATAAAGCCTTTTACGTTTGATAAAGAGGGTCGTGGTGAGGTTTTCTTAACTGGGAGACACCCAGATGTCGGGGTCTCTTCGGTGATGCAGGTGGAAGACTTACCCAACCTCGCCATAGGAGATGTATGATAATTGTTCATAGGTGCTCGATAAGCCTAGTTGGCTTCTATTGGGTAACTGATTATATGCAGTGGAGTCAGTGATTCACTATGCAGGTAGACATGTTAGTACTTGCAGTTTTATGATACTTTGACACTGGTCATATGCTAATTTTGCAGAGGATACTCTGGCAAAATTTTTCCAGATTTCTGGTTTAGTCAACTATATAGTGGTCGATTTACTCCTTGATACACTTATTTGTTGGTGTTTGGACTCTTCTAGCTCCATTATCATTCTATTCAGTTCTCTACGATCATGGCATCAGAGGTCTCAGGCACATCCGGTGGATCAGGGTCTAGTGCTAGCGTTCCGAGGAGGAGCTATAACTTGCAGGGCAAAGACCATTTTGAGATCCGAAAATTTGATGGCACAAACTTTGCTCTATGGAAGAATCAGATTAAAGATGTGCTGATTCAAAGAAGGCAATGGAAGCCAGTAAATGGGATTTCAAAGAAGCCTGCTGACATGGATGAAGATGATTGGGATGAGTTAGATGAAATGGCCAGGTCTACCATTCGCTTGCACCTAGCAGATAATGTTTACTTTACAGTATTAGACTGTGAAAGTGCAGAGGAGCTTTGGAAGAAGTTATGCAATACATATGAAAAAGAGACGGCATCAAATAAAGTATATCTGATGAGAAAATTATACGACCTTCGTATGAAGGACACAGATAGTGTTGCTGCTCATCTAAATGAGTTTGATGCCATATTCTCCCAGTTACAGGCTCAGAAAATGGATATGGACAATGAAATGAAAGCAGTATTGCTGTTATGCACCCTGCCATCATCATGGGATACATTTTGCACAGCTATTAGCAATAGTGCACCAGGTGGTAAACTCGTCTATGATGACATATGTGGAGCACTCTTGAGTGAGGAGATTCGTAGAAAATCTATGGTTGGCACTCAGAGTGGAGATGCATATAATGTTCGTGATTCTTACCAAGGAAAGAATCAACAACGTGGCAGGAGCAAGAACAAGGAAAAGAATGGTCAACGGAATAAGAGCAGAAGTAAATCAAGGAAGAGGGATATTGAATGCCATTATTGTCATAAGAAAGGACACATGAAGAAAGACTGTTATGCATTAAAGAATGCTAAAGGTAAAGGACAGAATGTTGATGGGCATGTTAAACAGTTACCTGCACCATCTACTTCGACTGTGAAGATTGAAGAAATTAATGCTATTTCTGATGATGCTGATGTGTTGACACTTGATAGTACTGTGCCATCTGAGGCACTTATGGCTGATTCTCTTTCCCACACCTGGCTGCTAGATTCTGGTGCTTCTTTCCATGTGACACCACATAGAGAATGGTTCTCTAATTATGCAGCAAAGTCTCTTGGTACCGTGAGACTTGGTGACTCTTACCAGTGTGATGTTGTGGGGATTGGAGATGTGGTTGTGCAGTTCATTGACGGTTCAAAATTTACTATAATGTACGCCATGTACCTCAGTTATCACGCAGTTTGATGTCAGTTGGTCAACTTGATGACCTTGGTTACAAGGTGGTCTTCTATGCTCAGTCCTTTCGTATATCAAAGGGCAATATGGTTATTGCAAAAGGAAGGAAAGTTGGCTCACTTTACCCTTTATTTGTATCACAGAAAGAACACTTGTTAGCTGTTACTGAACAGCCTATGGCTTGTATTTGGCATGGTCGTTTGGGCCATATATCTCGTAGTGGAATGGAAAATCTTTCTCGTTCTGGCTACTTACCTGTGTTATCTTTCTCTGATTTTTCATTTTGTGAGCATTGTCAATATGGAAAGCAAACCAGAAATGTGCATAAAACGCACATTGACTCTTCAATTCAGCCTTTAGATCTTGTTCATACAGATGTGTGTGGTCCTATGCCCACTAGGTCCTTAGGTGGTTCTCTTTACTTTGTTACTTTCATAGATGATGCTACTAGAAAAGTCTGGGTATATCCTATCAAATCGAAGGATGATGTATTCCCTACTTTCAGAAAATGGCTTGCTTCAGTTGAGACTGAAAAAGGAACTAAGCTTAAGGCTTTACGTTCAGATAATGGGGGTGAGTATACCTCACATGAATTCAACCTTTTCTGTCAGTGTAGAGGGATTCGTAGAGAGTTTACAGCTCCTTATACCCCAGTACAGAATGGTGTAGCTGAGAGGATGAATAGAACTATTCAAGATAGAGTAGTCTCTATGTTGCATCATGCAAACCTCTCACAAGGTTTTTGGGCAGAAGCAGTATTGACTGCAGTTCATGTGATTAACCTTTCACCTAGTACTGCCAAAGGTTTGAAAGTGGCACAAGAGTTATGGACAGGGAAACCACCATATTATGATCATCTTCGAGTTTTTGGGTGTGAAGCATATGTTCATATACCCAAGAATCTTAGACAGAAGTTGGACCATAAGTCAAAGAAATGCATTTTTCTTGGATATGGTCGAGAAGGACAATTTGGATATCGCTTATGGGATCCTGAAACACGGTCAGTGATCAGAAGTAGTGATGTCATTTTTAATGAGTCTAAGATGCATAAACAGCCGATTAAGGAGGTTGAAGTGAGAAGAGTGGTGTTTGAGGATACTAGTCCTCCGGTTAGCATGCATAAAAATGCTGCACATAGGGATGTTCAAGAGAATGTCCATTCAGATCAGTCTGCACATGTTCCTGTTCAGCAACCATTGAGACGTTCTGCACGTGTCTCATACCCACCTGATAGATATGTTCCAGGTTTAGATTTTGTTATGCTAACAGATGCCGGTGAGCCCTCTTGCTACAAAGAGGCTATGCAGACAGAGGATCATGTCAAGTGGGAGCGTGCCATGAAGAGTGAGTTGGATTCTATTCACAAGAATGGTACTTGGGACTTAGTACCTTTGCCAAAGGGAAGGAAAGCTTTACCATGTAAATGGGTATATAAGCTGAAATTCACATCAGATAGTGCTTCTCCAAAATATAAAGCACGACTTGTTGCAAAGGGTTTTAAGCAACAACATGGTGTTGATTTTGAGGAAATCTTCTCCCCAGTGGTCAAGATGACTACTTTGCGCATGTTGCTTGGATTCGTTGCAATGGAGGACTTAGAGCTAGTCCAAATGGATGTGAAAACAGCTTTCTTGCATGGAGATCTTACAGATGAGATCTATATGGAACAACCAGAGGGTTATGTAGTTCCTGGCAAGGAAAGTCTAGTTTGTAAGCTCAAGAAGAGCTTGTATGGACTTAAACAGTCTCCTAGACAATGGTACCAAAAGTTTGATGCTTTTATGAAGTCCCAAGGCTATTCTCGGAGCAATGAGGATCATTGTCTCTACACAAAGAGATGTTCTGATGGCAGCTTGATATGCTTGATACTTTACGTCGATGATATGTTGATTGCTGGGAAGTCCTCTTATGATTTGTCAATTCTCAAAAAGAAGTTGAGTCAGACATTTGATATGAAGGATTTGGGGGATGCCAAACATATTCTTGGCATGCGCATTACTCGTGATAGGAGTAAAAGATGCATATACTTGTCTCAAAGTGAGTACATATCCAAAGTACTTCATCGATTCAATATGCAGGGTGGAAAGGCATTGAGTACACCTTTACCCACATATGTGAAATTGAGCAAGGATGACTGCCCCAAATCAGATGAGGAAAAGGAATTCATGACCAAAATTCCCTATCAGTCTGCTGTTGGTAGTCTCATGTATGCTATGGTAGCTACGAGACCAGACATTGCATTTGCAGTGGGAGTTGTGAGCAGATATATGTCTAATCCTGGCAAGAAACATTGGGAAGCGGTCAAAATGATTTTGAGATATCTGAGTGGCACTAAGGACAAGTGTCTATGCTTAGGTAGAGGGAAAGCATCCATTATTGGTTACACAGATTCTGACTATGCTGGTTGTGTAGACAATCGTAAGTCTACATCAGGGTACATTTTTCATTTTGCTGGAGGTGCTATCTCTTGGAGATCTCGTCTTCAAGAATGTACAGCTGTTTCCACCACAGAAGCAGAGTATGTTGCAGCAAGTGAGGCATGTAAGGAAGCATTGTGGCTTTCTCGTCTTGCTTGTGATATGGGTTTGCCTCAGCATGTACCTCACTTGCTCAGTGATAGTCAGAGTGCCATTGCTTTGGCTAAGAATCCGGTCTATCATGCAAAGACCAAGCACATTGAGGTGAGGTATCACTTCATTAGAGATTGCTTAGCCACTGAGAGCATTATTCTTGAGAAGGTTCACACTCGAGATAATGCTGCAGATGCTTTGACTAAAGCTCTACCACAGGATAGCTTTCGACACTGTTGTCACTTGATGGGGGTTACTTGATTCTTGATCTTACGCAGTCACTTGTATACTGTGTAACATGCCCATCAGGTGGGAGGTATAGTTTGTATACTTACACTCAGGTATTCTTTATCATTCTTTCTTTTTTCTCCCATAGTTACTCTGGCCATATTGGCCTTTAGTGGGAGATTGTTACCGTTAGTGTCCATGTGAAAGGCCAAATGGCCACCGGACACTTCTTTGTATATGTTCTTTAATAAAACATATAGTGGCCTGGTCAGTCACAGACTGTAAGTTCGACCGCATTTGTAAGACCTAAGAAGTCTGTCTTCGTGCTCCCTGTGTACTGCGTTTTCTGCGTATTCTACAACATCTGTGCGGAGTACTATGTGTGGCGACAGGACCTCGGTTTTCTACTTTGAGCATATCGTCGTGGAGCTCTCGAGAAGGAGAGTCTAGTGTGGTGCACGGCATCGAAATACTTCACAAAAGGATGCATATCTTCAACAACGGAAACATCTTCGACATCAGAGCAACCAATCAAATAAGAAAGTAAATCATTTTGAGCACCAAAGTCAACAACGAAGTACTAGGATCTGGATTCCAAAGAAAGTAGTAGCCGCCCAACCGGATCGAGTGCAAATATGGATTCCAAAATCATGTGCTCCTAAGACGCTAAACCGAGATGACGAACCTCAGCATAAGAGGAACCAATATGGTCTAAGGGCAAAACAGCCAAAGAAGACCAGCTATAGGAAAGAAAAGAAGTCTGCAGTTGCAACAACAGCCAGTCCAAGATTCAAAAAGCAGATGGAACAGACGTACAACATGAGAAGCTTCACATTCATCACAAATGTTCGAGATACAAGACGTCCCAACAGAATGAAGCAGATTTGGATATCGAAAGACAAAACAAATTGCATGCATCATCCAACTACCTCAAGTTGCACACATTTGGAGTTATCAGGACCCAAAGTATGCACAATAGGGCCACATTACAAGGCCAAGCATTCGGCACATCTTTCTTCTATTTCAGGATAGTCGAGCACATTTTCCTCTTGGGAAATAGGAGAGCACTTGTACATACATTAAGAAAATCACTCAAAAAATAATAACCGCTTCGGCTATGACCTAACTTTTCTGTTTTTCTTTTCAGATGAAAATATAAAAATCTATAAAAATTTTGGAACAATCCAGGTATTACCTTTCTCACACCCACAGGAAAGGGACGACACCATTCACTCGGAGCAATGCCAAGCTTATGACGAACAAATAAAGGAGGATTTCTGATAATATATGGCCACTAATTCATACTCTATATTGAGTGCAGATGGCATCTACTAATTCCGAAGCTACGCAAGAGGAAGAGGTCCAGCTTCTTCCACTGGAATCAATCACGAAAGCAAGAGGCCATTGGTTTTTGGATGACCAACCAGTGTCAGACCTCATTTTCATGGCAACTATCAAGATTATGGATAGGGATCATTATTTCCCTATTATGTCGCAAGACTTCAAGACTATAATACAAGGATTACCGCATATCGAGGATGTGTGGACACAGGCAGGCCTAGAGGCATTTCTCAAATTGCCTATTTACCTACCCGATTTTCAAAGATGCACGCAAGTAATGAATACACTGTAGCCTGCCGCAACGAAGATATCAGTTCCAGAAGCACGAGTATTGGAGAAAGTGGGAACATGGAAAACCATTCAATTCACACATGAACTAATCAACAAAGCCTTCGAATGGAATCAAGAGGGGATCACTAATGTTAAAGAGGAGTGTCATGATCCTAAAAAGAGATCCTTTTTGGATATCAACAGAACTGATATTGAAGATGCTGTCCGCCTGGTGCACCAACATTTTTGTTTCCCAAGTATGCACAGATATACTGCACCACAAAAGATTGTAGTACAACTACTCTCGCATGCAATGAGACAAGTGGGGAATAAAGTAAATATGACAGGCTATGTCCAAGAAAGATTATTTGAAGCCCAGAAGAAGTGGAGTCAGAAGAAATTTCTAAATGGGAGTTCGGCTTTGACATTACTTATATATGAAGCTCTTGAAATGAAAAACTGCTTACGGGAGATGCCGACCTCAGAAGGGCTAGCCAGATATGCCAAATCCGCTACAGTCCCAAAGAAAAAGAAAACATCTATTGTCGTGGAAGAGGGAGGGACCAGTTCACAGAAACCCATGAGGGGTACAAAGCGCCTAAGGGAGGAGGAAGCCCAGGCTACACCCCAATCGAAGCGGACACACATTCTTCCAAAGATTACGATGACCCAAATGCCTATTACCAAGAGAGACCTCTCTGCCGCCCTAGAAGAGACACATCAGTACATGCAAGGGCAGGTAAATTTAAATGTTCAAGGTCATCATTATAGACAAGCTAGTCAAGAGAAACAACAACAGAGTAAAGAAAAGACCCCAAAACAACTTGGGAGATACAAAGAATTGGGCCTAGATGATTCGAGTTCAGATGTAGAATCAAGTCACGAAAAAGACACCCTAGACATTGATATGAGGATAGAAACTCACGAAGAAGAATGGAATGAGATCAATCAAGTCGAAGTCACGCCAGACAACCACGAAGAAAAGGAAAAGAACATAGAAGACTACAATAAGCCTGAACATGTCATTCAATTGAATGATTCAACAAAAATCAGCATCAAAGAAGCTCCAACCACTGTTGCATATGTAAAAACACCTATCAAAGAGGAAGTACAAACCCCAATGAACACGGATTCAGGGCCATTACAAAACAAAGAGCAGATTGTGATTGAGGTACCAGATGATACACCTCAAGGAAACGATGCAAACATGGTGGCTGAGCCAAGGATCCAGCTTCAGATTAGGCAGCCCCATGACACTACACTACATGTGGCACAGGGCAAAGATGTCACAACAGGCGAAGAACCGAGCATCCCGACAACATGGCTCAATGTGGATGTCACTCAGCTGACGCCTGTAGTCAAGCAAATGATTCAGACAGCTATGGATACACAACAACAGATGATGGCCATAGATGTAGATTATGATAAGGCCATGAGAGCAAAAAGTCAATTCGAAATAATGAGCGAACAATTGTCATTGCAATTAATTCAGGCTCAAAAAGAGATATCAGCAAAAAGCATGGAGATACTTGAAGTAAAAACGAAATGTGATACATTAGTGACTCAGCGCCACCAACTTCAAGCACAGCTCGCAGATTTTCAAAGATTACATGATGCAAGCGAGGCTGACAAAGAAAGAATGAGAGCTAGAAGTACTTTACTTGAGACACAGCTAAAGTTGTACATGGAAGAAAATGACACTTTACGAAGCAGGAATAAGGAATTGATGAAATCATTGTTATATGATCAACCTATTGAACAGCAGGAGATATCAGAAACTAAAGAAAAAGAATTGAGAGATCAGGTAGCACAATACGCAGATGTGCTAAGACAAGAGCGAGAATTGAAAGAAGAATGGGAACGGAAGTACAGTCAGGAGATAAATGAACTAAAAAAGCAGTTAAATACAGCACATGGGAAACTTGCAGCAAGCTACAATGAAAACATGGACAATGTCGCTGAAATTGGTAATGAATTGCTTGCAGCAAGGGAAGCGCTCAGAGAAGCCATACAAGAAAATAAAGAGAAGACTGAACGTATAGCACAGTTAGAGCTCCAAGTAAAGCAGAAAACACCAATCGGGACACCAGTAGAGCCAGCTAAGGAAACTCCTACTGACGAGGTAGAGGTACGTCCTCTATCTCCCCCGATTTATCATTCTCCAATACATGAGCAGATGGCGGATATACATGATGATCATCCAATGCCATACACTGCAAAAATAAGTCAGAAGGAACGGGCACTAGTGGTGTCCCGATTGATGGAAAATTTTGAAAATGAAGTAATCAGAGTAATGAAGGAAGCAAAAATCAAGGGTAAGGATTTGGAAAAGATCATGAAGCCTTTCAACATTCCGTACGGATTATTGAAAGAGAAAACCAGACAATATATAAAGAAGATTACAAAGAAAAGTCTAGATGAGCAGCTAAATTTTAAACAGGACACATTCACATACAGTCAAGAAGAATTCGAAGCTGCACAACCTATTTGGTGAAGAAAGTTTTTGGAGAAACATCCCACACTACGGGTGCATTGGCAAGCAGCACCATATTTCTTACAGGTAAACCCTTCATTTTGTCCTATACCATGCAGAAGGGATACTAGAGAATTTTTGGATCTACAAAGAAATAACGCTATAAATAAACAGTGGCTGAATTACCCTCTGCTTCCAAGCCCGCCACATAATTACTTGCCAACGGAAGATTATATGGTCAAAACCATCGAATTTGGGCTGCAAAATTATGCGATAGTACCCGACCTAACTATCAAAATGACAAATAAAATACTCAGTATGATACTTACAGTGTTAAAGGTCTTCAAGCATGCGGCCTACACATTTTTGAATTTCATTGGTATTAATCAGGGCACAAAGATCCTCATTTTTGACCTATCTGTTATGCCTAGCCGACCAACAATAATGGCTTATTACTCAAGATTGATGTTCTTGCCAAGTGTATATATGCAAACTTTTGAAGAAGCGTTCTTTATAGGATTTTTTGAAATTGATTCAGAAGTATTTTTGAAGATGCCATCTAATTTGAATGCTAGATTAGTGGCATACAAACTTAGCTTCTTCGCAGATCACAGACAACCACCAAATGACGGTGTAAAGGCAGAACAATGGAAACAATTAATGATACGTGAAGCCAATTTGCTTAATGAAATAGAGCAGAAAATATATAGAACATATGCCCGTCGCTCGTCAAAGCCTGTCGGGGACGACAGAGTCCAGGAGGGGGGCAGTGTTGAGGGAGAATCAAGTAAAAGGAAGAAAAGAAGAAGACAACAAAAGAAGCTTCACTAAAAAGGAATATCTGAAGATATATCTTTGCAAGAAGCCCCGCAGGGGCACAACACCCATCTCTGCACAGAGCCCCGCAGGGGCATACACACCAAGGAAAGGACGCAGCCCACAAGGGTGCTTCAACCTCTTGATCTTTGGCAGGTCCAGATCGAAGACTGTAGCACCTTATCCTCACACCTTCCACTGGTGGCGTGCGTGGCAACCCGACTTATCAAGCAAGACAAATGTATCAGGCCCACAGGATGTAAAACAAGAATTAAGAAGAGGCCGTCAAAACTGAACACCTGTTTGACAAACAGGCAAAGCTGAGCAAGGGTTGCGTGCAGGGAAAAGAAAGTGAATAATACAGCAAGGTCCGATGTGTGCAACCAGGACAAATCAGAGGACCACTAAAACGTAATGCAAGACTGATGAACAGACAAGATTGACCAAAAAATGCATGCGGACAACAAACTGAAGACAAGAAGTCAAGTCTGTCAAGGGACGACAGAGACAAAGAGGGGGAGAGTGTTGCAGAGCTAAAAAGAGCACAAAGCAGAGAAAAAGACGGGTCCCAAAATTTTTCCGATTTGGACATCATATTTTTGTATCATAACCATTCTTGTATAAATTTTCCGTTGTAAATGCACTAGAGGAGTCCTCTAGATGCATCTCCACAGAAGATTAGAAGCTTACCCATGTAAAATAGTAGCAAATTAGTCTTTTAGTGAATAAAGTGCCGATCTCTTGTGTGAAAGGACCATTTTTAGGGCACAAGTATATAACTCAATTTGTGACTCTTTGTAAATACTTTTTGCCATTGTGAGAATAGAGAGCACAAAAATTCGAATTTGTGTCTTCTTCACTCTGTATCTTCTTCTCTGTGAGCTTGTATGCATGTGTATTGCTTGGAAAGAGTGTTAGGAAGTGTTGTCTATCCATGAAAGTGTTTGTTTGTTGTTGTTAAGGTGTGTGCGAAGTATAGGAAGTGCTGAAGTGTAGGAGGGTTTTCCCGCGACTGAGTATTTTGCTCATAAATTGAAGTCGGAGTGTCGGAATTGAGTGAAACCACCGCCATTGGATGCGTCTTCTCGAGAGCTTCGAAAAGCATATGCTATTTGCTATATTTGGATTTCGGAGCTGAGAGAAAAGCCCAAATTACTGACGGCTACTGCACCATGTATCGTGACGCCATGACCGACAGTTGAAGCTTGTTTGGATTAGTCTTTGCCTTGTTTGCACTCTTTGAGTAGTTCATTTGCATTGATCATCACTTGATTGCATGTCCTCATACACTCGGCTAGGTTTGTATACTCATCGGATTGATAATTAAAGCGTGAATCCCCACTATATGCACTTGAGGGGGATTGAGGTATAGTCTCTTTCTCCACAAGTCCCTAAGTTGGTACTTAGGTCAACAGGGTGCCCCAAAGCATTCTTCCATCAAGCAAATGCTAAATTTTTCTCCATAACCTCCGAGAGAAATATATGAAGATGCTTAGGCCTATTTTCACCTTTCCAAATCCTCCCTTCATGCAAGCTAATTTGCTCCCCAAAAGAGGCCTAAATCAAGATTTTTACTTTTATGTAAAAACTTAAATGGGAGCTCTTAGCAAGCTTCTAATCCACTCTAAATGTGGATTTCTCTTGGATTTTATACAATAATCCATGGAAATCCTCTTAAATGGTCTTTATTCTTACTCTTAGAAGTGGAGTTTGACAAAAGTTAACATCTAAATTTTTTCCAAAAGGTGCGGGAAGGGGGTCTTTGAGGAACCTAAATTCCTCCTTAACTTATCATTTTGATGAATCTAATGATTTTCCTAAGAAGTCCATACACCATACTCTCAGTATATATACTTTTTCCCATCCATCCATAGCTATTGCACCTCTTTTTCCCTCTTCCAAAATGGGAATTTCTTAGATTCAGGTGCTGAATTTTTTTTCTCAAACTGTGATGGAAGGGGGGTTTGTGGAGCTTCAAACTCCCATCAAACTGAGGTATCTTTTGGATTTTTCAATCTTATAT
This sequence comes from Ceratopteris richardii, assembly GCA_020310875.1. Lineage (NCBI taxonomy): Eukaryota > Viridiplantae > Streptophyta > Polypodiopsida > Polypodiales > Pteridaceae > Ceratopteris > Ceratopteris richardii. The sequence continues at coordinate 23,524,597 of CM035423.1, read as the reverse complement.
GGAAGTCCATATGCTAGACTATAGGTGTGCATGGTTTTTTCCATAAATCTATGAAAAATACTTCCTCTTTTCCCCTTCCCAAAATGGCTAATTATCAAAAATAGCCCCTGAAATTTATGTAAAAATCATAAAAATAGGCTACTTTGGAGGTGTCTAAAGCTTATGCTTTCTTGTATGTGGAGGGAATCCTTGACTCTAGGTGAAAATAATATCTCATACTCTCCATATATGTGATTTCCCTCCAAACTCTTGGCCCGCTAATGCCTTCATAGCTTCTCGTAAATGCAGACCCTTTCAAAATTGAAATAATAATACCTGTGATTGACGTGAAGCTCCATCCACTTTCACTTTGGAACCATGGTGTGGGAGGATTAATGGAACGGATGCTCTTTGTTGATGAACTCCTCGTATGCAACTTGGGCCTTGATCTTGACTATGAAAATCCTTTCAATAGCCCCGTAGCTTCTCGAGTCTCTGAGATCCTCTCACAGAGTTCAATTACACTTTCATTGAAGCTGATCCTTTAATCTCTTTAAGTCTTTGTTTTGCCATGGAGCATCCATGGTCATTCAAATAACATGGACAATTGTAATATAAACTTGTTTTTGCCATAGCTTCTCTAAACAAGCTTTTGGATGGGTGGACTCATGGCTGATGATCAATATTGTATGTAGTTGCATATGAAGCACTCACAAGGAAGATGTGTGGTTGATAGCACATTCGCCTCTCAAACAGAGGTTGCGGGTTCAAGCCTTGGCGCCTACGCGTGCGATCTGTGGTCCTATATCGATGCTCTGATACCAGTTTCACATATTCTTTTGCTGCTCTCCCTTCGCGACCTCACTCACACAGAGACTTGATGTTCTCCGCCCTGCCGCCGAGCCAAGTCATAGAAAGACTCTTATGAAGTATTCCAGTATTCTCTACTTGAGCCTCTCTCTCTATATAAGATAATAATGTCCCTTCTTCTACCCATCATATAAAATAATGCTCCTCATGGAGCCATGTGGCACAAAGCCATAATATGACATTTTTCATTCCTCCCTTACCATAATTTCCTTGCAAAGGTAGCCTAGATCGATAGTCACAAATTTTCTTGTCTATGTCTACTACTAGTCGTTGCTCCTTAGCAGCCTTCAATAGTTCACAATCTCTCAAAAAGTGCTCTAACAAATCACACCAAGGACACCTACGAGGGCCACGCACAAGACCATTTTGATTTTGAGGATTTTGATTAACTTGTGGTGGGAAATTTTGAAATTGAGGATTTTGTTGATAAGGTATTGCTTGAATAGGATAATTAGGATTTTGAAAAGGCAATTGATGTATTTGAGGATCTTGGGGAGCAATATGTGGTACTTGAGGTGCAAGAGGAGCTTCCATATTATACGGTTGATGATTCTGAAAATTCGATTTTGAGGATTTTGAAAAGCTATTTGAGAAGCTTGAGGATACATGTTTTGATACATTTGAGGATTTTGCACATGAGGATGAGGATTTTGCATTGAAGGATTATGCACTGGAGGAACTTGATATGCTTGAGTAGGAGCTACTTGTGGATTTTGATTGGTAGCTATAACATGTTGATTAGGCTCTTGAAAAGACATTGGGCTCATTTGATTTTGGAAAGTTTTAGTGTAATGAGATTGTAAAGCATCTATAGTCTTGGCCAAATTGTATTGTGTAGCAATAAGAATTTCCATTTGCTTAGTGAGAATTTGGCTAGCTTGAGGAAGACTAGTTTGCTCATAAAGCATGGATTGTCTTTGATGTCTATGGGCTACAACCTCTACTACTTTACGCACTTTTTACCAATTGTCAGTAAGACCATAGCGCTTATCCGGTTCTTCTAATCGACGTTCAACTTCCCTACGAGTTTCAGGATGAAGAAGCTTAAGAAAATTGATCACAAGATCAGGTTCCAAAGTTATCTTATCCTCATCAGGAAGTTGTTCATAGCGTCTAATATACTCATTTTGTAAGTGAGTAATAGAGCTATTAGGCTTTGGTGAATTGACCCATCGTAAGAATCCATCCCGATTATGTTGGCTATAATCTTCAAGATAGAATTCTTTGAGCATCTCCTTTCTAAAATCACTCCAAGGAAGGCTATCATATTGAGTGACATGGTTTATGATAGAGCTATCAACAATTCGTTCAAAGAATGCTATCAAAAGATCTTCGGGAAGACCAAAAATCATAGCTTGATCTTCAAAAAAATCTAAGTAGCTTGTGATGTTGATGCCATTGAATTTTCCCTTCTCTCTCAACATAGAAGAGAATATTCTTTGGCCTTGTTTCTCAACAATAAGGGATTTGAATCCTTCCTCCATCTTATGTGAATAAGCAAGTGATGCACGATGCTCTAGATCTCTCACAAATGCGTTTACTTCACGATGAAGATGTGCACGATACTGTGAGAAATCTAGTGCAACACTCAAGACTGATGATGATGATATGATGAGGATGAAAAATATGAAACAAAGGATATGGATCACAACCTCCCAACAAGATCAGAAGCAAATGCCACGAAGCGTTTCACGTCGGGTTCAAATGTGGAGGTGATCGCAATCTAGGTGGATGGGGTCCGGTCGTGGCACACACAGGGTGTATGAAGCTAATGAATGTTGGAAGGTTTAAGGACATGAAAGTGAAATTAATGTTGAGTATGGAGAAGAGAGAGATGTTGAAATGATTATGGGAATGGGAATTGTTGGAGAAACACTCACTAATTGGACATATATTTGAAGGTCAAATCTTAGGAAGAAAAACCCATGCCTATGTGAAGGGACAAATTCACAAGTGTATCATATTTGTAAAGTTAGTTCACTTTAGTTCTAGAAGTTTTTTAAAATCACGAGAGTACGAAAATCTATATAAGTTAGCTTGTATCAACTGACGCGGAGAGAGAGAATAGAGAGAAAGAAGAGAGAAGGAGTTCATTTTATACGATTGAGTATAGTCGAGCTTCTCTGAGTGAGAAAGCATCTGTAAAACTTCTGAGTTTTCATAGCTATGAGAAAGAACTGAGTAAAGTTCTATGTATGAGTCTCTCTCCATCATCTCCATGCTTGCCTACTGTGTGATGAATTCAAAAGTTCAAGTTTTCCAAGCAATTCGATGCCTGGCATCGAGTTTGTGCTGATGAGTCTTTATTTTCATTCTCTGTGTGTTACCTGTTGTCGAATCTTTTTAAAACATGAGGTTTGTGGAGCAACTCGATGTCTGGCATCGAGTTTCAGCATAAAGTCGATGCCTGGCATCGACTTCTAGCATACAAGTGGTTTTCTTCATGTGTGTGTAAAAGAAGCTATTTTTGGTGCAGAAAAAGGGCCTAAAAAAGCTCAAAGTCGATGCCCAGCATCAACCTTGACTGAAATTCGATGCTAGGCATCGAATTTTTTATTTTTAGACACCCAGGAATACTAAAACAGGCAAAATTTCCAGTTTTGGAAGGTCATACAGGGTCATCTTGTGAAGGCCATAACTTGAGTTCTAGAGATCCGTTGGATGCATATGATAGCTTGTTGGAAAGCTCTTCTCTTTTAGTTTCAGCCTATAAAGTTTGATGGAGAAATAATACTTGAGCTAGGAGAAATTAGCAAAACACTGAAGGTATGTCATTTCGGTGACTAGGAATTTCTGTAGAAGCAAAGTTCTCACTTTAGGCTATTATTTCTCAAAGTTTGGAGTGGAAATGAGTTAATGGTGACCATAGAGGTGTTCTAGTGTCACATTAATTCATTTCTTGTGGTGTTTCATACATCAACAAGTGGTATCAGAGCAGAAAGATTCTCGAGAGCAGAAGACGACAAAGGTACGAGAAGTTTTGTAAAGTTTTCCATTAAAGTTTGAAAGGTGAAGCATTTGAAGACACAAGGCATCAAAAGGTATGCCTTTTGTCTTTTCTTTGCAACATAGATGTCTGCTGCCGCTCGTAGCCTTGTCTCACCTAAGCGTTCTAGATCAAAGATCCTAGAGGACAATTCATGTCCATTCCACTCATGCTCTTGTGCTACTTTTAAGGCTGGGATTGGGAAGTCCAATGGTAGCACAACATTATGGCCGAAGACCATCTGAAATAGGGTGGCATTGAGTACTATTTTGTAGGCAACTCGGTATGCCCAAACGGCATGATGAAGCTGTTTGTCCGAATTAGAGTGTTTATTATTTACCAGTTTTGTCAACACATTACATAGGATCTTATTCGTGCTCTCGGCTTGTCCGTTGGCTTGTGGATGATAAGGGGCAGACTTCTTGTGTATCACCAAGAATTCTTGGAGAAGGTTTTCAATGACTTCATTCAAGAAGTGCATACCTCTATCACTTACTAACTCTATTGGTAACCCATATCTAGTGAACACGTTCTCGAATAAAAGCCTAGACATTGTTTGAGCATCATTCTTTGTAGTGGCTTTTACTTCTACCCACTTTGTAAGGTAATCTGTGGCTACAATAATGTACTCTGCATAGGAGTTTCTAGCTGGAGGGTTGATAGGATCTACAAAGTCTATACCCCATTTTGAAAATGCACGTCCTCCCATCATTGGCCTCAAAGCCATCTCATCCTTTCTAATGGGGTACTGGGCACGTTGGCATGTGTCACATTTCTTCACATAGGTATGTGCATCCATATGAAGAGTGGGCCACCAAAGTCCTGAGAATAGAATAGTCTTAATTACTCGGTCAGGACCAAAATGTTCGCTTGCAACACTACTATGGGTATTTTCTAAGATTTTCAAATCGTCTGATCCGTGAACGCACAATCTTAAGTAACCATCTTTGCCTCTTTGGTAAAGGTTATTTCCAATGAGGGCGTAGTCTTGAGCTTCTTGATCCATGCTTCGTTTCCTTGCTAGACTAGCCTTGTTCGGTAATGTTCCTGATTTCATAAATTCTACCAATGGAGTAATCCATTCTGGAATTAACAATACGTGATAAAGAGTCGCATGCTCCACTAGGGGTCTCTCTTGGCACACTGGGCAATTCTTAATCCACTCATGAATTTCTTTGTCCATACTAGGCTAATACACTCCTAAGCATTTCACATTCTGCAATGTTCGTTGTTTAGAGTAGTGATTTCATAGCAATCCCTCATGGGCTTGTTGCAACCAACTAGTATGTTCATCATCCTCGACACAACAAGCTAGCACACCCTCTGTATCTTGCTTGTACATACTTCCTGCCAATATTTGATATTTTTGTGATTTTACAATTTCATCTTTGCTGGTTTTTACATTCTTATTTGTGGGTCCGAAGGTTAGGACAGGTACTAACTTATTTGCCCATTTAGGAAGAACTTCTAAATTGAACAGATAAGCATCAAGCAAGTCATCAGACACTCCTTGTGGTGACTCGCTTGAAGTGATGCGAGAAAGGTGATCCACTCTGAGGTGGGTCTTACCTTTCCTAACAACCACTTCAAAGTCATATTCCATTAGTAAGAGGAACCATCTTACTAAGCGTCTGGTATTGCAAGGTTTATTGACCAAGTATAATAACGCTTCATGATTAGTGAAAAACTTAAACTTGTTGGCCAATAGATAGTGTCTAAACTTCTTTACGGCATATACCATGCCTAAGCCTTCTCTCTCACTTGTTGTATAATTTCGTTCTACAGCGTTTAGTTGTCTGCTCAGATATGCTATAGGCAAATCTAGATTGCCTTCACTTGTGGGTTGTGACAACACACATCCTATTGCATAATTGGATGCATCCACATGTACATGGAATGGCTTATTCCAATCAGGAGTGGTCAGTATTGGTGATGTGCACAAGCATCTCTTCAGCTCATTGAAGGACTTCTCGCATTCGTTCAAAAGTATCCTCATACACAAAGAACTTCAAAAGGTATTATCCTTTATCCTTTAAGCTCACAGGTTGCAGCAGAAGGAAAGAACTATGGCAGATCATATCTCCATTGACAAACTGGACAGAGATAATTACCCCGCATGGGTAATGAGAATGGAAGCCTTACTTATGAGTAAGGATCTCATGATATATGTAACAGGTGAAGAAGAGAAGCCAGTATTTGAAGATGAAAGCCGACCAAAGAAAGAGGAACTTGATGCTTTAAAGCATTGGCAGAAGAAGGATGCAAGTGCAAAAGCCTACATCTACAATACAATATCTGATCATTTGCTACCACACATCAGAGGATTGGAATCATCTGAAGATATATGGAATGCATTGGAGTATCATTTCCAAAGTACTACCAAAGCAAGGAAAGCAAGTCTATGGTCAGAGTTTACAACATTCAAGAAGAAGCCAAGTCAAAGTATTAGTGATTATGTCACTAAGATGAAGGATCTAGCAGATAGTCTTGGATCCATAGATGAAGATGTTGAAGATCACAGATTGATTGCTCAGCTACTTGCAGGTTTGAGAGGGGATGAAAGGTGGAAACCTTTTGTCTTATCAACAGAACTTTCATTAAATCATTATGTTCCAGATTTGAACCAGTTGCTTGGTTTGATGCTCACATATGAGCAAGACTTGAAGGGAGATGGAGATAAAGGACAAAGTTCTGCAATGTACATGAAGAACAAGAAGAAAGGAGATAAAGGTAAATCAAAGGATGAAGAGAGTCGAGTTCTCAAGCTTATTATGCAAGAGGTAAAGGCACTGGCAGAGGAAGAGCAAGAGGTTTTGGTAGAGGAAGAGGTAATCAGAATAACAATAAGAAGGCTTGCTGGATCTGTGGATTGAGTAATCATTTGGCTCATGACTGTTGGCACAACCAACAAGGATCAAACCAGAATCAAAACAACAATAGCAGAGGTCGAGGTGCACCTACTACAATTATGCAAATGACACACAGAATGAAAGTCATACATCATTGATGATGAATTCAATCAGCACATCAGACAAAGAAGATCTAAAGGTATTTTACATTGACTCTGGATGTTCTAATCATTTGTCAGGAAACATAGAATTGATATCAGAATTGGAAAAAGGCATTTCTAGTCACACAGTTCAAACTGGTGATAATACAAGACATAGTGTACATTCAATTGGAAAGGTGAAATGCAAGAGTGGAGCAGATTTGCTAACCAATGTTTTGTATGTTCCCACAATACCTAAAAACTTGATTAGTGTGGGACAGATAGTTGAAAAAGGTTTTCAAGTCAGGTTTACAAATGAAGGAGTATTTGTTGAAGATCCAGAGAATGGATATAATCAGATTGTCTCTGGTAAGAAAGAAGGTAGACTCTTTACTTTAAGAGTGCAAGGGAACATTGGTCAAGCTTTGCTCACACATGGTGAAGGAGTGATTACAGAACTTGATCTCTGGCATAAGAGATTAGGTCACTTCAATGAAAGAGGAATTAAAGCTATGGTTGCTAATCAGTCTGTACTAGGATTACCAAATGTGAAGAGTCAACATATGGTTTATAAATGTGAAGCATGTCAAATGGGTAAAGCACACAAGTTACCATTTCAGAAGAAAGGATTCAAACATGATGGAGTACTTGAGCTCATTCATACAGATGTATGGGGACCAACAAAAGAAGGATCTATCAGTGGATCAAGGTATTATGTTCTTTTCATTGATGATGCTACAAGATGGATAACATTATATGTTTTGAAGGAAAGATCAGAAGTGTTTGGAGCTTTCAAGCATTTTCATGCATATGCAGAGAGAGTCACAGGTCAAAAGCTTAAAAGACTGAGGTCTGATGGAGGGGGAGAATACTTCTCCCAAGAGTTCAATGATTATCTTTGGAATGCAGGTATTAAGAGAGAAATAACTTGCAAGTATACACCACAACAAAATGGTGTAGCAGAAAGAAGGAACAGGACTTTGGTTGAGTTTGCTAGAGCTATGCTAAAGGAGAAGAACTGTCCAAATTATCTTTGGGCTGAGGCTGTAAATACAGCTACATATCTTGTGAATAGATTACCATGTGCAGCTCTGAATGGAATGACTCCATATGAAGCTTGGTGGGGTAAGAAACCAACAATAGATCATTGTAGAGTGTTTGGATCAATTGCATATGCTTATGTGCCATCACAGCTTAGGCATAAACTTGAACCAAAGGCAGAAAAATATGTGTTCATTGGTTATGATGAAAAGCAGATGGGTTGCAGATTGTGGAATCCTCTAACCAAACAATTTATTGTTTCTAGAGATGTTACATTTGATGAACAGAAAATTTGGTATGCAGATCAAAGTCATACAGCTGAAGAATTTGAAGAAGAGGTAAGAAGATGTGAGAAAGGAAAATCAATTGTGCAAGTAAATAGAGATGAAGACTATATGCAAGCAAGTACATCCAGAAGTGGATTAACAAGAAGAAATGAAGAAGCTCCTATATTTGATGAAGAAGTGTATCCAAACACTTATGAAGAATGTGAACCAAGAAGGTCAGGCAGGACTAGAAGACAACCAGAAAGGTATTCTTATGATACTTCTTACATAACTCAGAAGAACTATGCATATATGGTGAAAGATGATGAAGAACCCCAAAACTATGATGAAGCTAAAGGTAAGAAGCAATGGGAAGAAGCAATGAAGGAAGAGTTCAATGCACTGGAGGAGAACAAGACATGGGAACTTGTTCCTAAACCAAATGGTAAGAAAGTAATTGGAAATAAATGGGTTTATAAAGTGAAGAAGCTTGCAGATGGAAGTATAGCCAGATACAAAGCTAGATTGGTGGTGAAAGGCTATGCCCAGACCTATGGCATAGATTATGATGAGACATTCAGTCCTGTAGCTAAGATGTCAACTATAAGGACAATCATTGCTATTGCAGCTTCAAAAGGATGGACCCTAAGTCAATTGGATATAAAAAATGCATTTTTGAATGGATACATATCAGATGAGGTATACATGGAACAACCTCAAGGGTTTATAGATTCCAGGTATCCAAATTTTGTTTGCAGGTTGAGAAGCGCATTGTATGGATTGAAGCAAGCTCCAAGAGCTTGGAACTATAGACTGGTGAAGTATCTCAATGATCTTGGATATCAAAGTTCAAAAGCAGATTCAAGTCTACTTATCAAAAGAACAGAGGAAGGTACAATCTACATTTGTATTTATGTAGATGACATTATAATCACAGGTACTTCAGATGAAGGAATCAAGGAGGTAAAGGGATTACTTGAGAAAGAGTTTAAGATCAGTGACCTAGGAAAGTTGTCATACTTTCTTGGAATGGAAGTTACTTATACAGATCATGGCATATATGTGTCACAAGAAAGGTATCTTCTGAACTTGTTGAAGAAGTTTGATATGGAAAATTGCAGAGAAGCTTCAACTCCACTTGAAGTTAATCACAAGCTCAGTAAATATGATGGTGCAGACTACAAAGATATGAGGAAGTATCAATCTCTTGTGGGTAGTTTGATTTATGCTACACTAACAAGACCTGATCTTAGTTATGCAGTGGGAGTTTTGTCACAATTCATGCATTGTCCAAAGGAGCCACATTGGATTGCAGGTCAAAGAGTTCTCAGATATATCAAAGGAACTATAAAGGAAGGATTATATTATCCTTTTACATCAGATTTGAGGTTGAGAGCCTACAGTGACTCAGATTGGGCAGGTAACCAAGATGACAGAAGATCAACTCATGGTTACATGATATACATTGGTGATAAGCTTGTAAGTTGGTATTCAAAGAAACAACATACAGTAGCATTATCATCAACTGAAGCAGAGTACAAAGGAATTGTGGAAGCAGCTAAGGAAGTCATATGGATGCAGACATTGTTCAAGAGCTTAGGCATTGATCAAGGTACACCTACAATACATGGAGATAATATGAGTTCACTTTATCTTGCAGCAAATCCAGTATTTCATGCAAGGACAAAGCACATAGAGATACAGTATCATTTTCTCAGAGAAAAGGTAATGGAGAAGGAGATTGAAGTGGAGTACATTTCTACTAAAGATCAGTTAGCAGACATAATGACAAAGAGCTTGGATGGTGTGAAGACCAGCAGATTCAAAAGCATGGCAGGAGTAAAAAAAAAGAAGATGATTTGAAGAAATAGGGAATGTCAATTAGTGATTGAGGGGGAGCTGTTGGAGAAACACTCACTAATTGGACATATATTTGAAGGTCAAATCTTAGGAAGAAAAACCCATGCCTATGTGAAGGGACAAATTCACAAGTGTATCATATTTGTAAAGTTAGTTCACTTTAGTTCTAGAAGTTTTTTAAAATCACGAGAATACGAAAATCTATATAAGTTAGCTTGTATCAACTGACGCGGAGAGAGAGAATAGAGAGAAAGAAGAGAGAAGGAGTTCATTTTATACGACTGAGTATAGTCGGGCTTCTCTGAGTGAGAAAGCATCTGTAAAACTTCTGAGTTTTCATAGCTATGAGAAAGAACTGAGTATAGTCGGGCTTCTCTCTCCATCATCTCCATGCTTGCCTACTGTGTGATGAATTCAAAAGTTCAAGTTTTCCAAGCAATTCCTGGCATCGAGTTTGTGCTGATTAGTCTTTATTTTCATTCTCTGTGTGTTACCTGTTGTTGAATCTTTTTAAAACATGAGGTTTGTGGAGCAACTCGATGCCTGGCATCGAGTTTCAGCATAAAGTCGATGCCTGGCATCGACTTCTAGCATACAAGTGGTCTTCTTCATGTGTGTGTAAAAGAAGCTATTTCTGGTGCAGAAAAAGGGCCTAAAAAAGCTCAAAGGCAATGCCCAGCATCGACCTTGACTGAAATTCGATGCTAGGCATCGAATTTTTTATTTTTAGACACCCAGGAATACTAAAACAGGCAAAATTTCCAGTTTTGGAAGGTCATACAGGGTCATCTTGTGAAGGCCATAACTTGAGTTCTAGAGATCCCTTGGATGTATATGATAGCTTGTTGGAAAGCTCTTCTCTTCTGGTTTTAGCCTATAAAGTTTGATGGAGAAATAATACTTGAGCTAGGAGAAATTAGCAAAATACTGAAGGTATGTCATTTCGATGACTAGGAATTTCTGTAGAAGCAAAGTTCTCACTTTAGGCTATTATTTCTCAAAGTTTGGAGTGGCAATGAGTTAATGGTGACCATAGAGGTGTTCTAGTGTCACATTAATTCATTTCTTGTGGTGTTTCATACATCAACAGGAATGTAGGAGTGCAAGTTAGATTTATGAACATGACTGATAAGAATGAAAGAGAACCATACACACAAATCAAATTTGGAAGGAAGAATGGTCCATTGAAGGAGCTTCTTAAACACTTCCTAATTCTAATCCATATGCTTAGTCTTCTTTGGATGATATGTATGCATGATGAGAATAGATGGAATCCTTACACATAAATCAGTTTCGAAAGGAAGAATGGTCCAATATTGGAGCTTCTTATACACTTTCAAAAACTAATCAATATGTATGGGTATGTATGGATTATATGCATGCAAGTGAATTACGATGATAGAGTTTAATCACAAGCTCAATGAAACATCCTCACTGGTTCAAGAGACAATACTACGGAGCCTTCTCACGCATAGAAGAAAATAGAAGACATGTAAAAATACTTAAGAGACTGAGAGACAAGAGACAAGAGACAAGAGACAAGTGACAAGTGACATGAATTAAAAGGATTTGAATTAAGATACATGTATAAGATCGTCGTGATACGTCAAGCTAAGCAGTCTACGGATCAAAGGCAGTTCCGGCGTTCAAACCATGACAGTTCAACCGAATGTCACACGTAAGAAGATGAGTTCCACTTCATTGACCCTATGTATGTCTAGGCTCGTAACATCTAGCTAAATAAGTCTAAGACTCATTAAAACCAGCTCTAACTCACTCACACGCTCCACTGAGGGTGAGTCAAGATAGAGATGTTGGTTTCAAGAGCCTATCCTAGATTGGAGTTCTAACTTAAATTTGAAACTAGGTACTATACTCATACTAGCCCACCTTGGATCGTCACTCGCTCAACCGAGGGTGATCGTCTCAAGGAAACCTTAAGCTAGCAAGAGCCCTATGGATGCCTAACAATGATGATCTAGGAGTTTAGAGGGGGGTTTATATAGTTTTTTGAATGAATTTGGGCCCTTGGATCTAGAGAAATCAACTCCCAACTCTAGGATCACTACTTTCGATTACAACCATTTGATTAATCAAATCAATGGCTTGGAATTGTTCTTTCTATCAAATCTAGTGTAAAGGAGTGAAATTTAGGCGCCTTCATTCTCCACCATTGGATCTAGGGATGATCTGGACCATCGGATTAGTGCTGACATCAATTCGGATAAGATAAGCCACTATTTTTGGAGAAACTTTGCATTATTGATCTTTAACTGTCAAAAAAGTCTTCTTTGATGAAAAAACTCGTGGATCCTCCTTCCTTTATGCTTTAGTGCATCTCCACCCTTGAATATGAGCTCATCTTGATCGTACAACATGGTTCAATCATATTTTGACATATGGCAGCCCTTCAAGCCTTCAATTTTCTTATTCTAGAAAACTGCGGTGACCTTGAAAAATGGATTTTGTGCTCTTTGAACCTTCAAATATCCTTTGATGAAGATAAAAGTTTGTAGGACTATGTTTTGAAAGGCCTCCTTTAGGAATATGCAAAAAAAACTCCCATCTAAATCTTCCTTGTACAAGTTTGACTACATTTGGAAGCTTACAAGGTGGCATTAAGGTGTCTAGGAAGTTCTGATAGCCTTGAAACTTTGTAAAAATATGTAGCCACATATGGTATTTATACATGCCAAACCATATGGCTAACAAAAATTCCTATACAAAATTTTTTAGGGTCTAAGTAGAAAAATTACATTTTTTACAAAATGCACATGGCATATCAATGTGCTAGAAAATCCATTTTCATGTGAAATTCGGGCTATAGACTGCCTTTGATAGGCTTTACAACTATATGGATTTTCATGTGATTTGGAGACATTCAAATTTTTGCCCTAATTTCCAAAGTTTGACCAGCTTTGACTGCTACCCTGGATTTGCTCGATTTCTTCCAAAGTTTGCATGTGAACTCCCTTTGACATCCTTGATGCTTCTTGGACTTTTGAGGGAATTCTGGCTACCTTCACTGAATGTGTTTCCTGTAGGCCTTCATGAGTGACAGAGGAGAGAAAATCTCGACGACAACGTGATAGTTCGCTCTCAGAAAAACATAGTTTTCGTGTATCAACAGTACAAGGAAATGCTTGAAATTTTGGATCTGGAATATATGAGGGTTGCCAAAGACAAGCAAGTTACAGTTTCTGAAACTGACCTGATTTTTTTGTGGGCCCCATGTTGCGGGCTCGAAATGGAGGTCTTCTACCTTCACGGAAATTTTCGTAGCAATCTAAGGTTGTTTGTGAATCATGCTTTCTCCAAGCCATCTCGCATACTATTCACCGTCGGCCTTCTCCACGAGCTCTCTACAACCACACTGACTCTGATACCATGTCACGAGGAAGGAGATAACGAAGAGAGCTCACACACACACTCTCACAATCAAAGAGAAGCACACACTCAGATTGAGGCAATAAAGAATGATCTTCTTCTTCTTCGTCTATTACATAAAAAGGAATGTACAAGAATGACCTAAAAAACAAGAATACAACAAGTGCAATATATAAAGATCAGAACATAAGGAAAAACCTAATTTTCACGAATGAGTGAGCTGGCAAGGAACAAATGTGCCATCAATCTCGATAGATGAATCTAATAAAGCTCAATGAAGTATCCTTGATATATACCGACGTGACCACTATACATGTCATCCTGAACAAAGAACTGATACGTGTGATCCTGGATCATCACATGTTGAGCTTGATATCTCAATATAATATCCTTAGACTAGAAAACTGAGCTCCAAGCATCACATAGAGTACTTCGCATAGAGGCTATAGAATATGCAGAGAAAACAGGGACTTGCCAGGATTATACATATATCTGCTCACAAATCCCATTTCAAATACAATGTTTAGTCTCGTAACTACCATAGCATACATTAGACTACCAACAACATAGTGATAAGGAATTTTGTTCATGAATTCCTTTACCTCATCTGATTTGGGGCAATCATCCTTGCTCAATGTCACATATGTGGGTAAAAGTGTACTCAATACCTTTCCACGTTGTATATTGAACTTATGAAGTACTTTGGATAAATACTCACTTTGAGACAAATATATGCATCTTTTACTCCTAGCATGAGTAATGCACACGCCAAGAATATGTTTGGCATCCCCCGAATCCTTCATATCAAATGTCTGACTCAACTTCTTTTTGATAATTGACAAGTCATAAGAGGACTTCCCAGGAATCAACATATCATCGACATAAAGTATCAAGCATATCAAGATGCCATCTGAGCATCTCTTTGTGTAGAGACAATGATCCTCATTGCTTTGAGAATAGCCTTGAGACTTCATAAAAGCATCAAGCTTTTGGTACCATTGTCTACAGGATTGTTTAAGTCCATATAAGCTCTTCTTGAGCGTAGAAACTAGACTTTCTTTGCCAAGAACTACATAACCCTCTGTTTGTTCCATATAGATCTCATGTGTAAGATCTCCATGCAAGAAAGTAGTTTTCATATCCATTTGGACTATCTCTAAGTCCTCCATTGCAACGAATCCAAGCAACATGCGCAGGGTAGTCACCTTGACTAGGGTTGCATTCATTCCATCGAATAATAAAAAAATATGGAATATTTTGTTTTATTTGTGGTTATCCGAATAAACATCGAAAAAAAATAGACATAGATAATTTTTTGATCGAAAGCGCTTTCGATCGAAAAGCATTTCGATCAAAAGTGCTTTTGATTGAAAAGCAATTTCTAGCAAAATATATATATATATATTTATATTCGATCAAAAATCTCATTCTGCACCATTGATATTCCAGAGAGCTTTAATCCTACCATTTCTTTCATAGAGAGCTTCCTTCACCGTATCATTGAGGTATTGATTTAATTTTTATTTATTGTTTATTTTATTATTTTGTTTATTGTATCATGCATATTGTATGATTCGCATACGCGTCTGTTACATGTGCCTGATTTTTATTTATATAATTAGCTTTGTGTCTTTTAATCATCAATTGTATACATGTTTGACTCGCGAAAGCATTTCTTACTTGTATACATTGATGAAAAAAATTTAAAAATAAAGAACTACTATGATTGTCTGACTTGCTACATCGATTCTTACTCTCACAGTAGTATAGGACACATCAATAGATCTATTGAGATTGTTTGAATCGCCACCTTGATTCCTACTCTCTAAATAGTATAGGGAGTGTGTAGGGACTATTGTGATTGTCTGATTCTTTGACTCTTACTCTCACAATAGTCATTTAGATCCGATGAGAATACTTAGTGTAAGTCACAAGGTGTATAGAAACTAGTGTGATTGTCTGATTCTTTGAATCTTACTATCATGATAGTCACTTAGATTCCGATGAGAATACTTAGTGTAGGTCACAAGGTGTATAGAAACTATTGTGATTGTCTGATTCTTTGACTCTTACTAACACAATAGTTATATATAGTCATGTGACAAAACTCATACATAGTATAGTGAATGTATATGAACTATTATAAATGTATGATTCTTTGACTCTTACATTCTTAATAGTTACATAGATTCACTTCAAGATTATAATTACAATGTCTATTTATTTATAAATCTACTTATTTAACTATCCATATTATGTACAATATTATTGATTTATTTATCCATACACTTAGATAGTCTATTTTTTGTTTTTGCACAGATGGCAGGTAAAATAAACAAACATGAGCAGAAATTTCTAGAAGAATTTGTGTGCTCCTACATGTATCGAATGAGAAGATGAAATCATTGTATATAATTACAAAGATTTCATTGCGCAATTATCTAGAACAACATTTATTAATATTGAAGATAAATTTGGTAGTGTGTCAGGTGGAGCACATATATTAGATGAGCAAATGTCGAAAGAGCTTACATGTATCTTTGGACAGATCATCAAAGTAGCAGAATCATTGGCGATGGATATCACCTATGCTCAGATTCATCGATAAAATTAAATTTGTTGATTTACATTATCAAACAATGAAGAGAGGAAAGCGATTAAAATCCGACACAATTGAACACCTTGTGAGAGCAAATGTAGATCCAAATACAAGAGATACATATGTGAATATGGGAGATCAAACATCAAACAATCTTTGTTTGCTCCCATATTCCTCTATTCTTTTTGAAGATGTAGCTCTCGTGGGGAAAGGACAATATGGAATAATCCACAAAGTCAAAATATCCCACCCGAGATTCATCAATGAAGTATTTGTTGCCAACTTATTCAAATTACATGGTGCTGACATACAAACACGAGAAAATGAAGCCACAGTGTTATCTATTACGTAGAGTGGAATTATTAGTCTACTTGTATTAGCTAGACACCATAGCAAAAGCCTGTGCCTTATCTTCAAAATTTGGAATGGTGGTACATTGAACATGTGGCTAGAAAGAATGAAGAAGGAGTACCTAAACATACCACGAAGCAGAGGTGTGAAGGACACAGAAGGAGACATAACAACCATGAAGACAAACATTTGGAAGCTGACCAACGGCTTATTACAAATAGTATCATTTTCACACACTTGTAATATATCCCACAAAGATCTCCATCCAGGCAACATCTTGTTGCATTTTGAAGATCAACATGCATATATCAGATCATGCGAGTTTGTTAGAGTGACATATTTACCAACAAAAAAATGTTTTCCGAAGCTACCTAAATTAGAAATATCAACTAGAAATGAGTGGATTCGACTCGTGGATTGCATCTGAATGCTTATCGACTAGTCCTCCACCTTTTAATAAGCATGAGGAGATATTTATAGTTTCGATACTCCTGTTACAAATTTTGAAATATATAGATTTCAATAGTTATCCCATTGATAATAATGGGATTTACAGGTTCAAATATGCTTTAGAATTAGCTTCTAACAAAGATGTATCAAAAAGAGTAGATGCACATGAACTACATAGAGTATTCTCACATCTAACTCGATGTGTTTTAAAGATATCTATGACGGATGGATCAAGACCATATTGAAAACGATATGTATTCATTTGAACTATATGGATTAAATGATATAGATTCATTTGCATTAAGTGGAGTAAATGTTATGGATTCATTTGAATTATGTGGATTAAATGTTGTGGTATCATTTGAGTTAAGTGGATGAAATGAAGTGTAATCATTTGTAATATGTGGATTACATGATGTGGATTTATTTGAATTATGTGGATTAAATGAAGTGCTATCATTTGAGTTATGTGGATTTAATGTTGTAATTCATTTAACATATGTGAATTAAATATTGTGGATTCATTTGAATTATGTGGAGTGAATGAAGTGGTATCATTTGAGTTAAGTGGATTAAATGAAGTGGATTCATTTGTAATATGTGGATAAAATGATGTGAATTTATTTGAATTATGTGGATTAAATGAAGCGGTATCATTTGAATTATGTGGATTAAACGAAGTGGTATCATTTGAGTTATATGAATTAAATGTTATGGATTCATTTGAGTTAAATGGATTAAATTAAGTGGTATCATTTGAATTATGTGGAGTAAATGAAGTGTTATCATTTGAATTATTTGGATTAAATGAAGTAGATTCAGTTGAGTTATATGGATTTAATATTATGAATTCGTTTGAGATAAAATTAGTGTTTTTGTTTTGCAGATTTGAAAGTAAAACATGGAAAGAATGCTAGATGTGAATGATGATCTTGATCATACTCAATCTCAAAGGATTTTATTTGAGCAAAATGCTCAATTTGCACAATTAGGATTAGCTTTTTTATTCCATCAAGATTTAGAGCTAGAGGGATTAGAAGGAGAAGCATTGTCAATGAAAGAAGTAAAAAATCTATGTCCAAATCATTTCATTCGTGATGTTCTCTTTCGGGTTACAGGAAGGACAAACGAAACAACACCCTTAAATCTTTCAGACTTGCAACATAAAGGATTAGCAAAAACACTTTGTGCAAGTTGAGAGATCATTACCAAATAATAATCAAATAGCATCATATTTCATTCAAAAGGTTTTTGTACAAGATATTCTTCATCGACGTGTAGATTGGGATGATTGTCAGAAGAATGCAGGTAAAATCAAGTAGAATTCCATAATCAAGAAAATGAATCCCCTCTTCCTCGAAAGCGGCCCGACATTTTGCTACCTAAAGAACATAATCTTATACAAGATTTGTCGTCACAAGGAGTAGAATTATACAATCAAGGATTAAGAATTCTTGCACTACAAAGAACAATAGATGATCAACAAAAGAGGATTGATGATAAAGAAAGTCAAGTGAAAAATTTACAACTTTTTGTGGATGCATATGAGAGCAAATATGGAAGAATCTCAGAGGCATCATCATCTTTTGATCGGTTTACTGCCGATGAGTTATTGAATCAAGAAAACACTGAATAGACAAGTTTTTTTTTGTAATCAAAGACATGACTATTGTAAAACCATCGATTTTGCAATTGAATATAATCATAGTATTCATAGTACATCATTTTCTTCATTTCGAATATCATCATCTATGAGAGGTACCATGTCATCTATTTCTTCCATGTGTGAACCATCATTGTGATCTACATCTAAATCATGATCACTCCATGAATCATTTGTCAAACTTTCATGAGTTTGAAATTCTCCAAAATTTTGTTGTGCTATTGTAGAAGTTATCTTGGTTGGAGCATGTAACAAATGCATATTACAAAACACATATACCAAATCATTAGCACATGATACACTTAAGAAATTTCTTCATTTTGAATGAAGAAAATCATAGGCACTCCAAATACGTTCATGACTACCACTTGAAGCTACTATTGAAAGCACTCTCATAGCTATATGTTGCAACTCCACTGCTTCACCTCCGTACTCTTTCCACCAAATAGGAGGTGGATGCTTTTGAATCACTTCAATGTGCCATAGATCTCCAAAAGATCCTTGTCGATTTACATATGCTACTCTTTGGTGGAATGCATCTCGACCATCTAGACTTAGAAGTAATAACTGACATGTGGTTTTGAAGTTTGCCATGAATTCTTTGTTTGACGCTTGACCATTGAGTTGAAATGTTGGATCCAAAATGAATGATGTTCCATGCAAATGAGTATGCATTTGTGTCCATCTCTTCTCTGCTAACGATACAAGTTGTGTTTTTTCTCATAATGAAAATTGATGAAAGTCTTTTACTTTTTCAATAGCTTTTGACATAATCCAATAAACTTTTCCAATCACAAATTTATCAGTATCAACCATTCATAAAAGTTCCACAAAAGGTTTAGTGATACCAACAATTTTTTCAAGATTACGCCAAAAATTTTGTGATTGTATTAGAGCCGTACACTTGGATGTTGCAACTCGATAAGAAGGATACTTCTCTAGCCATGTCTCCCATCTTTGATAAACAATCATTTCTACAAGAGCTGGCTTAACTTTCAATAATCCACTGAGCACAATATAGGCAATTGAAAATCATGTGGCACAAAAAAATTGAAGTGCCTTATTGGGAGATTTTGATCGAAAGAGCGAATATGAAAATTGATGCTCTCTGATAAATTTGACCACATGATTTGCATCTAATAAGCTTTGTTTAATGAAAGATAATCTACCTATATCTCTCAATAATAAATTTAATGTATGAGCTGCACATGGAACCCAAGTAATGCCTTCATACTTGTTTTGAATTGTAATTCCAACACTTTGAAAATTAGAGGTATTATCCATCACTATCACAATCACATTCTTCGAACCACCCATGCGCAATATAGCATGTTCATATACCTTTACAAGAAAAGCTAAAATTTTCTATTTAAGAGAAGTATCAATATCTTCTAAAAACATGTTTCCTTTTGGACATATAACCATGACATTAATTAATGGTTTCTTTTGACAACTTCTCCATCCATCCAATGCTATTGTACACCCATACATAGGTACATAATCAAGTACTGTTCTCTTTAAAATAGCTTCAATAGTTTTTTTCACTTTATCTACATACTCTGTTTGCATTTTATTATAATCTGGCATGGTGAATCCTTTTCATGCAACTGACATCAAAGCATCTTTGAAAATGGGATTACGAATAATATTGAAAGAAATCCCACATGTTAAGAATGCTTGAGTCCATTTAAGATGAAGGTGGAGACAATCTTGCTTTTCAAAAGCTACACGTATAGTATTTTGTGATTTATTATGGACAAAGCATGGTGACAAAGTATTAGATCCAGCATTTTTACTACATTCACCAAGTCCAATCTTTTTTGATGTAGTTGGAGAAAATGGAGTACATGTGTCTTGGTTATTCTCAAAAACAGTTTGAGAGACTTGAGTAGAAATATCATGATGATTATCTATTGTCATCGATGCATCGAATCGTTCTTGCTCTACACTCAGGCTACTTCGAAAGTGTTGTGAAATACTCATGCTTTTGAATCTTTTTGATGTGATACCTTGAGATTTACATTTATTGGCATAACTTGCAAAATGTACCCATATATCACTATCTAGATTAGAGAATCTTGCCATATTATTACCTATACTAAAAAGATGCTCTTTTATTCGAGTTGCATTTCCTACATAACGATGTCCACAACATTTGCATTGTATTGTGGACACTCTTTTAGCCTCTTGATGAACAATCACATATGACCATTGTTTTCCCTTTCCCATAGTGCTTGCGAATTGCTTTATGAAGACTATATCTACAAAAAAACAACACAAATGAATATCGAATACGATATTTTGATCAATGTTGAGTCAAACAATTATGATAGACTTTAATTCTCAATCATACACCCATATACAATTACACATGCTATTGTGAAGTAAAAATCATTGTTGAGTTAAACAATCACAATAGATTTTAATTCTCAATCATACACACATATACATTTACACATACATATACTTACACATACTATTGTGAAATAAGAATCAATGTTGAGTCAAACAATCACAATATATTTTAAATTCCTAATCATATGCACATACACTTGCACATACTATTGTGAAGTAAGAATCAATATTGAGTCAGACAATTACAATAGATTTTTCATTCACAATTATACATTGTCACTCTAGCACAATGGCAAGTACCAACGTGAGGAGCTTCACCTCATAATTGTCAATCCACGGAGACGTGAGGACCGGTACGAAGACCAAGAGCAAGTGAAGTGCACAAGTGCGTGAGTGGAAGCACACAAGCATGCACACACATACACACACACACACACAAGGTAAGAGCAAAGAGTGGAACAATGGAAAGCTTCGATTACCAAAGAAATCTCTTACAAAGCTGAAATCTACAACAAGCTAACCCCCAAAATGAGCTCTCCAACCCTTTTTATAGTTTTTTGAGTAGTTTTGGCCCTGTCCAGACCTATTGTCTGGCCTAGTTAAAAAATAGGTTCCAAGGCTTATTTGGGGACTCAAACGGAATCTAAAAATTATGATAGTGTGTGGAGAGATATTGTTCATCATGTATCCATAAGAGTGGTCCATCTTCCAATTGTAGCTTGGGCAGTTGTCTGGTTTGTCATTTTGTCATTGCTACCTTTGTATGAACTTCTGCCTTGTATTCCTGCTTGATGGTGTCTTTGTGAGCTTTCCAAAGATTGTGAGCTACTCAAAAGAGGTTGTCAATGTTGGTTATGAGCAACTCTCATGGTGGATTGCTTCCTTGTTGTTGTCACCCTGATGTCATCTGGTTCTTCCAAAGATGGCTTTCCGTGTGTTCATGCCAAGTACTTGTAACCCATAATGACTGATGGATAAGTGCATTAGTGCATGGGTTGGAAGAAGAATGTTCCTTGTGCATGGCCTTGTAATGTAGCCCTATGCATGCATACGTGGGAAATGCATTGGAAAAATTATGGTGCAAGAAGTTGGGGCGTGAGCTAAGTGCTCAAGGATATGCCTTTGCAAATCTTGTGCAGGAAGAAGAATGGGCATTTACTACTATCTGCAGTTTTGAACCATCTTCTCATGATCAATGCATGTCTGCAGTAGACTCAGATGTTTGGTACTTTGACAGTGGGGCGACCAAACATATTACCTTGGAGCGTAGTTTCTTCTCTTCACTCGAGCCTACACCTATAGGGAATACTGTTACATGCGCCAACAACTCCTCTTATCCTGTTATGGGAGTTGGTAAGATCATTTTGACTACTGCTGATGGTAGTTCTTTCACTTTGTCAGATGCTTTATTTGTGCCCGGGATCAAGAAGAATCTATTATCAATTTCTGCATTAGCCAAGATTGGCTTGGTTGTGTTGATGACAGATGTACAATTCATGATCTGTCAAATGGCGATATTATTGCTTCGGGCATTTTATGTCGTGGGCTATATAAGCTCATAGACTATGAAAGATCTGAAAATGATTTGGCATGTGCAGTAAATGATTCTCAGGCTATGTCAGATGCAAAGCTTTGGCATGCACGCTTTGGTCATCTGAATTTTGCTAGTTTGCTATGCCTGCAGAAATCTAAAATGGTGTCCTCTTTGCCCAAACTTGAGGCACCTGGAAAACATGTTTGTGAAGGCTATATTTTGGGCAAAATGCAGCGTTCCTCCTTTCCAAAAGATGGTTCAGTTTGGGCTACACAGAAATTGCAGCTTGTACATAGTGATGTTTGTGGTCCTATGCAGACACCCTCTTTTGGAAATTACCTTTACATCGTGACTTTCATTGCTGATTTTTCCAGGCATGCATGGGTATATCCACTCAAAGTAAAGTCCGAAGTGTTCATGTGCTTTAAAAAGTTTTTGGTTTTGGCTGAAAATCTCTCAGCATGTAAAATGGGCACCCTCCATTCTGATCGAGGGGGGGAATATATGTCTTCTGATTTTAATGCATTTCTGGCTGAACGTGGGATAAAACACCAGTGTACAGTGCCGTATACACCTCAACAGAATGGAGTTGCTGAATGAAAGAACAGTTCACTCATGGAGATGGCGAGGTGCATGGTCAAGAGTGAGGCTTTACCACATAGTTTCTGGCTTGAGGCTATCATGTGTGCAGCATATGTACTGAACAGGTCTCCCACTAAAGCGCTGCAGTCTATCACTCCATATGAGGCTTGGCATGACCGCAAGCCATCTGTTGCTCATCTGTGTGTTTTTGGTTGTTTGGCATATGCACTAGTGCCTGAACAACATCGCAGAAAATTGGATGATAAGGCAGTAAAATGTATTTTTGTTGGGTACAGTTCTGAAAGTAAAGGCTATCGTTTGTATCATCCATAGACTAAATGCATTCTGGTTAGCCATGATGTTGTCTTTGTGGAAGATGCTATTCAGCCATTGCTTTCATGTACTAAGGAGACATCTGTTAGCTCCAAAGACATGTATGATACTTTGATGCCTCTTTTTACAGGTGGACAGTCTGGTGCTGGTCCTAATGAGGCAACTTCACAGCCTTTGTAGGTTTCATGTGATGATGCAGATCATTCCATTTCTGATGCAGATTTACATGATGCACTTGTTGATGAGAGAGCTGATATTGAGTAGGCAAAAACTATGCCAAAATGGCTGGTGCAGACTTTGCGTGACAGCAAATTAGATGCACCTTTGTCAAATCGTAATCGTTCAGGCTCTCATAGTGCCTCCTTTGCATCAGGTTGCTATGGTATGGCTGCGTGTAGTCTCTGTGATGAGAATGAGCCTGTTTCTTTTGATGAAGCACAGAATTCAGAAAATTGGATGGCTGCTAGGCAATCTGAATGATGCTATAATGAAGAATGGTACATGGTCTTTATGTGACTTGCCTCCTGGCAAGAAGGCCATTGGCACTAAGAGGGTATACAAGCTGAAGCGTAAACTTGATGGTACAGTTGACAAGTATAAGGCTAGGCTTGTTGCAAAGGGTTATGCGCAGGAAAGAGGCATTGATTTTGATGAGACCTTTGCACCTACATGCCATATGACTATTGTTCGGAGCATTTGTGCACTTGCAACCCATCATGGTTGGAATGTACATTAGTTGGACATTAAAACAACATTTCTGAATGGTGACTTGCATGAAGAAGTGTATGTTTTTCAGCCCCATGGCTTTGTGCAGAAACGGCATGAAAACCAGGTGTGCAGGTTAAAGAAGGCATTATATGGTTTAAAGCAAGCACCACGTGCTTGGTATGAGAAGATACATGCCTATCTATTTGCACATGGTTTTGAGAACAGTCCAACTGAAAGCACCTTATATGTTAAGCGTGCTAATGATGTGCTTCTGATCATTGTTGTCTATGTTGAGGACATGCTGCTCACTGGTCCTATTGAGAAGCATATTGCTGATTTCAAGGCTGATTTGCATGCCTCATTTGAGATGTCTGATTTGGGGCATTTGCATCACTATTTGGGCATTCAGTTTATGCAAGTTGATGGTGGAATGGCTTTGTGTCAAACAAAATATATTGACACATTATTGCAGCATTTTGGCCTTGAAGACTGTAATCCTATTGCCACTCCTATGGAGACATGTTTACGATTGAGTCTTCATGATGCTCGAGATGCATTTGATGCTGTTCTCTATCAGCAAGCTGTTGGATGCTTGATTTACTTATGCATTACTCGGCCAGATATTCAATTTGTTGTCTCACATATGAGCAGGTTTATGCATTTCCTAGGAGTCACTCATTGGAAGGCGGTTAAGCGCATCTTTCGCTACTTGAGTGGTACTCGGCTACTTGGGTTGTTTTATCCCAAGGGGGGATCACTACCGCCAGATTTTCATGGCTTTTCTGACTCAGATTGGGTTGGTTGCTATGACACTCGTGTGTCCACCAGTGGTTTTTGCTTCATGCTTGGTAGCTCATGTATATCTTGGTTGAGCAAGAAGCAGCCTACTGTGGCCACTTCCAGTTGTGAGGCTGAGTATAGGGCAGCTTTCACAACGACTATTGAGTGTGCGTGGCTCAGACGCCTTATGGCTGATTTGGGTGTTGGCCAGTCTTCTGCCACCACCATCTTCACTGACAGTCAGAGCGCATTGGCAGTTGTGAGGAACTCTGTGTTCCATGCTCACACTAAGCACATTGAGGTGCATTATCACTATGTCAAGGAGAGGTTCTCTGCTGGGGAGATCAGCTTGGCATATATGCCCACACAGGAGAACATTGCAGACCTTTTCACGAAGGCTCTGCATAGGGAGAAGTTTGAAGCTTTCCGCAAAGCTTTGGGCTTACTTCCTTTTATGGAGTGATTTCCACATAGCTTGGCACTTCCTTATACATGAGTACCAACTCCTTGTTCACCGCATCACTCCCAGGGGGGATTTGTTGATATATTTAGGTAGTGATGTGTGTGAACACACTAGGACCTCCGGGGCACTTTTTTCCCTCTTTAGGAGGTTTTTTTTCCCCAGCTTTTATATACGCCTATTGCCCTAATGGGCTACTTATCTTTGTACATTCTCTAGTAATACATTCAGTATTGTGTGTTTGTGCTCTAAGCTTCTTCTTCTTCCTTGTGCTGTTCGCGTGCTTCCGTAGACATCTATCTCCAACACTTAATTCGTGCATAAAACATTGTATTGTTTGTTAAGTGAATGCTTGACATGTTGTCACCATAAATTGGAATGGTCTCTACGTGCACATCAAGATCAGCTAAGAGCTTCTTAATCCACATAGCTTCACAAGTTGCAAAGACTAATCCTCTATGTTTAGCTTCTGTAGATGATAGTGCAATAGTAGGTTGCTTCTTCGAGCTCCATGTGATAGGTTTGCTGCCTATCATGAATGCATAACCTGGAATGGATCTTCTATCTTCCTTCAAACTAGCCCAATCATCATCACTAAAGCCCTTCACCTCCAATTCTTCATCATATCTATAAAACAAGGCATGATTGACTGTGTGCTTCACATATCTTTGCACTCGTTTAGTTGAAATTTAATGTTCACTTGTTGGAGTTTGCATAAATTGAGAAAGAAATCCAAGGATATAACACAAATTTGGTCTTGTGATTGTAGCATAGATCAATGAACCTATAATACTCTTGTATGTAGTTACATCACGTAACTTCTCTCCATCATTTGAGCATAGCTTCACATTTGTGTCCATAGGTTGAGTGAGTGGTTTGCATTCACTCATTCCAAATCTAAAAAGAACATCTAACAAGTACTTTCTTTGCATCAAGTAGATGCCATCTTTCCCATAGACTATCTCAATGCCTAGAAAATATTTCAGCTCACCAAGATCTGAAATTTTTAAACTCATTACTGAGTTTTCTTTTTATCTTTTGTATTCATGCATTACTACTTCCTGTTATGATGAGATCATCAACATATATGCAGATGTATACCTGCTTGCCTTCTTCTTTCTTCATGTAGAGAGAAGGATATGCACTACTTGGAATATACCCACACCTTGTGAGGTACTCAACCAATCTTTGGTTCCAAGCACGTGGTGCTTGCTTCTGCACATACAAAGTTTTCTTGAATCTACAAACAAAATCTAGATGCTTTGTATATTCAAATCCAATTGGTTGAGTCATGTATACCTCTTCTTCAAGTTCATCATTGAGAAAAGCATTTTTTATGTCAAGTTGGTACAATGGCCATGTCCTTGCTGCACTTACTGCAATCAAGGTTCTAATTGTTCCCATGTTTGCAACCGAGCTGAAAGTCTCTTCATAGTCGATGCCGTGAATTTGCTTGAATCCTTTTGCTACTAGTATAGCTTTATGCTTAGCTAGAGAACCATCAACATTCCTCTTTATTTTAAACACCCATTTTTTTGGAAAAAATCTTCATACCTTCAACCTTTGGAACTAGCTCCCATATGTGATGGTCCGTGAGAGCTTTTATCTCCTCTTGCATAGCTTGTTGCCATTCTTTTTGTGTACATAATTCTTCATATGCATCTTGTTCTTTGCCTTTGACCACCTGTGTCATACATGCAAAATGCTTTGCAATAAAACTATCATTGCTCAGCCTTTGAATTGGATACCTTGCTCTTGAAGACCTCCTTTCATTTACTTTTGGGTATTGCTTCTTCAACCGGTCCAACTTTACCTTTGGTGTAATCACCTCCTCACACTCTTCTTCACTTGCATTTCAATCACTATTTTGGGCAGTACTTTCAACTTCAAATCTTTCATAGCATGATGTTGATGATGAGCAATGAATCCTTAGTCTCCCCTTCCATGTTGAGCTTTCTCCATGTGATGTAGAAGCTTCTAGATTTGATATTTGAGTGCTTGTTTGCTGAAATTCTTCTTGGACAACCCCTCCATCATTTTCATAATCTCCTTTAAGAACCTTGTCTTTCCCTTTGTCTCCAAACCATGGTCTTAGCTCATCAACTACCACATCTCGTGAGACTTGTAGCTCCTTTGTCACCGGATTGTAGCACCTATGTCCCTTTTGCTTCGATGAATATCCAATAAAAATACATTTATCTAACTTTGGCTCCATCTTTGTCCTTAGTTCTTGAGGAATCTAAACATAACACACATCCAAAAGCTTTAAGATGTGTAAGGTAAGGTTACTTACCAGAATAAACCTCCTCAAGATTTGGATTATGCACTCCATGTGTTGTGCACTTGTTCATCAAATAAACAACCGTACTAGCTGCTTCAACCCAATAGTTTAGTGGAACCTTCATCTCGTTGAGCATACATCTTGCAACTTCTATGATATGTCTATTTTTCCTTTCAGCAATTCCATTTTGCTAAGGCATGAACCTACATGTAAATAGTCCTTTGATGCCATTTTAATAAACAAAATTTGAACATTCTTTGGAGAAATATTCTCCTCCTCCATTAAACCTCAAGGTCTTTATATACCGTCTTGTTTCCTTTTCTACATGTGCTTTAAATCTCTTGAACATAGAGAACACATTTTGATTTTTGTTTTATGAAGAACATCCATGCTTTTCTTGAATGATCATCAATAAAAGTGACAAAATATCTATTACCAGCCATCGATGGTTGTGATGGTCCCCTTACATCCGTGTGTATCAAGTTGAGGACATTGCTTGCCACATAGTTTCTCTTCTTGAATGGTTGTCGAGTTTGCTTTCCTAGTTGGCATGCTTCACAATAATCATGCAGTCTAGCATCATTGAATCTTGGAAGAATTCTTACCAGTTCATGGTTGCTCATGTCCTTGAGCTTGGGAATGTTGATATGTCCAAACCTTTTGTGCCACAAATTGTTTTCAGTAATCCTCTTGTTTCTAAACTGAATATACATCACCTTTACAGTTGTTGAATGTCCAAAGTGAGCATCCTACCTTCCTTCCTTCCTTGAGCAATGAGTTTGAATCCCTCTTTTGGATTCTTTATCAACCAACCTTTTTCATTGAAGATAACATGATATCCTTTCTCTACCATTTGTCCTACTGAAATCAAATTCTTTGCAATAGTAGGAACATGGAGAACATTAGTCAATACCTTCTTGTCTCCAAGCTTGATTTCTCCAACATGCTCAATTGTGTGTTGAGTTTCATCACTAGTCTCTACACATCCTTTTCCACTTGGAGCTTGTAGATTTGTGAATAAATGTCCCTGGCATGTCATATGGTTGCTGCAACTTGAATCTATACATCATTTTTTATCATCACTTCTCGGGCTATTGTACTTATACTTCATGGCAAGCATGGTTTTCTTGTCTCCTTCACTAGATGTACTTGCATAGTTATTTTGGCTCCTTTGGCTTCCTCCATTCAGCCTTCCATTCTTTTGCCAACAATCATTTTCATAATTTCCTAGTTTACCACAATGATAGCATGTTATACCTTTATGAGGATTGTATGAACCTCGACCTCTTCCTCTATTTCTTCCTTGACCTCCTTCATGTGTGTTGTCATTTGAGTTGTCCTTACTGTCCTCTAAGTTGTGTTGGCTGGAATTTGTGTTGTTGTAGCTTCTTCCTCTTCCTCTCAAGCCTCCTCTTGAGTTCCTCCCTCTACCTCAACCTGCGCATAAAATTTGTCTATGGCTATCCTTACCTTTGTTGCCTTCTCCTTGTTAAGTAGGCTCTTCAACCACAAGATTTGGTATAATCTCGTCGAATGTTGGTAGAGTGTCTCTATAAAGAATGTTTGTAATGAGGGAATTTCACTTCTCTTCACTCCTCAATCCATTGAGGGTTGTTTGTATGATGTCTTCCTCTTCTATCTTGCATTCAATTGATGCTAGTTGATCTCAAAGCTTATGATCTTCAATGTATACTCATTAATGCTTTGGTTTGAGCTTTTCTTCGTGTTGTTGAGCTCGTTCTTGAGTTGCATCTTTTGAGACCTTGTTGAGGTAGCATACACCTTATCCAATGCTTCCCAAACTTCCTTGGTTGTCTCTAGGATTTGCACATGACCAATCGTAGTGTTAGAAATAACTTGTGAAATGTGGAACATCATTCTTTGATTCCTCTCTTCCCAATCTGCAAATTATCTCCTTTGTGCTGGAGTGATGTTGGGATCTTGAAGGTCCACTGGTTGTGGATCATCTCTAGTAGCTAGGCCCTATAAAACTTTACCTTTAAGGTAATTTGTCATTTTATACCTCCAAGACTAAAAATTATCTTTGTCTAACTTTCAATTTGCTGTCCTAAATCAGCCATTGAAAACTTCCAAGTTTGAAGTTTACCTCAAATATGTTGTGGTGCTCTTTATTGACTTTACAAGCTCTCCCTTGATTTGTAGCTTCTCCTTTGCTTTACATAAGTTCCAATGCTTTGCCTCTTCAAGTTTCAATGCTCTATTGTTGAGATCTGATACCAACTGTTGGAGAATTCCTCTCCTATGCGTAGCAAAAAGGGTAGAAGACCTTCTCAAGATCAAGACTTTTACCTATAACTGAAGCTTAGAATGAAAACTCGTATCAATTGAAGAAGACAATGAACTTGCTGCTTTGGTCACTCAAACTAGACAATAATAGCTTTCAAATGAGCTATCAAGCACTCAATTTGGAGTAGTTTTGGTTTGACAACTCTTTCCCTCAAGGCTGCCTATCCACTCAGTTAGGCTAAAACATAGTCTTCACTAAAAACTTAATAACTCATAGAGCATTATGAATTTGACAAAACTATTTTAGATAGAAGAATTACACAAGATAAGCTTTTGAATGAATATTTAAACTCTAAAAATGGATACATACATTGAGAGATATGAGTCGCAATCACGCTACCTAGAAATGGTGAGCAGTTGGACATAGTCTATGAGACTGTAGAAAATGAAATGACTAAAGCCAAATGAACTAAATGAATATTTAAACTCTAAACATGGATACATACATTGAGAGATATGAGTTGCAATCATGCTACCTAGAAATGGTGAGCGGTTGGACATAGTCTATGAGACTGTAGAAAATGAAATGACTGAAGTCAAATGAACTACCTACAAGGGGACTTCAACACCTTCTTCCTCTATACTTGAGTTTCCTCCCCTGCCTCTTTTGTAGCCAAGTGATCACGAGCTCTCATGATGACTTCATGATCTCTTCTCCATAACTCCTTCACTACTTTGAGCAGCCACTCTTCGCATTCCGTTCAGTTTTTGGATTGATTCTCTTTCAGCCTCCACTACTTGCTAAAGTAAATGATTCCATTTCTCATTTTTGTATTTGTCTCCTATTTGAAGAAAATCCTTTTTGCAAAATATATACGACCTTGCTTCTTTATTTTTTAACACCTATTACCCTTGAGCCAATAGATTGGTTGAAAGCACTAATAAAACCTTGATGACTATGCTGAAGAAGTTGATTATGGATTGTCTTGAGCATCGGGAACATGTATTCCTGTGGTTTTGTGGGCTTATCGCACTACTTATAAAGTTTCTACTATTTGTACCCCTTTTAAACTTGCTTAAGGTCTAGAAGCTATTGCACCTATGGAAATTGTTGTTCCCAATCTGTGTGTGGCTCTTGATCAAAAGTTCCTACCTAAAGAATCCTTGTATATCCACCTTGATGAACTTTGATTATTGGATGAGCAACGTTTTGAAAGCTTCTTCGTGATGTAGGAATTGTGGATTCGACAAGCCTCGTACCCATGATCGTTACCTTAAAACTCTGATTTTTCAAGAAGGCCAATTGGTTCTCTTCTACAATGCAAAATCAGATCAGGCTTCTCGCAAGTTCAAAGTTTCGTGGTTCGGACATTGCCGAAATTTTGGCATGGCTTGGCAATTTTTTGGTTGCAGACACTTTTCAAGGTGCAGATAAAAAATCTAGTCAATGGATCAAAGTTATGGCCTTTTTGGCCTTTGCCACATGTGCGAATCATTAACCCACCACCCATGATTGCATGGTTTCCATGATGATCATTGCACCCTCTTTCATATGTTCCCCATGATTCATTCTGTCCTCGCCTCCATAATGCCATCATTTCCCCAACGTGTTTTTATATTGCAACCCTATTTTTCTATCACCATTTGAATTTTGTGCTCTATAGTTGTTGCCACCCTATATCTGCTAGTGTGTGCTAGGTTGCATTATTTGTTATTTGACAATTCGTTTATTTGTGAATAATTATGGAATTTCACGACAACCCCCCATTATTCAACCGAATTACCCGGTGCCACGTTAGCTTATTCGAACATGAGCAAATAATTTTTGCATGATTATTCGACAATTTTTTATCGAATGCGCTTTCGATTGAAAAAGTTTTTGATCGAAAATTTTATAGGTCAAAATTTCTTTGATTGAATATGTTTTCGATCGAAACGAATTCTGTTGGATAATTCGTTATAAAAGAATACAACTAGACTCATTTTTTATAAGAGTTACTTTGTTTTTTACAAACTTACAGTGTCGTAGAAAGAACAAGGTATAAACTCTTGCTATAAATTTTAAGTACTTTTGTACTAAAATCATAAAGAAAAATATTTTTGTTTGCGAATTAAAAACTATTGTGATTGTTTGACTCAACATTGATTCTTACTTCACAATAGTACATGTATGTGTGTGTATGATTGTGAGTAAACATGTATTGTTATTGTTTGAATCAATATTGGTTCTTACTTCACAATTGTATATGTATGTGTATTTGAGTGCATAATTGTGAACGAAATCTATTGTGATTGTTTGATTCAACATTGATTCTTACTTCACAATAGTATATGTATGTGTGTATGAATGTGAATAAAAATGTATTGTGATTGTTTGAATCAATATTGATTCTTACTTCACAATAGTATGTGTATGTGTATGTGCATGTATGTTATATGATTGTAAGTGAAAAACTAATATGATTGTGTATGTGCATGTATATGTGTGTGTATGATTGTGAATTAAAAACTATTGCAATTGTTGGAAAAGATTTTATGTTTTTATTATAATTCAAGGCATCTAGGGCTGCATATCAGCTAACAGAGGGTTCTTGTTCTATTGGTTCAATACAACTTCACAGATCCATATATCTTCTTTAGGAAGTTGTCTTGTATTGATACAATAAGAAACTTCTTTTAGCTGAGATGTTGG
Organism: Ceratopteris richardii; assembly: GCA_020310875.1. Lineage (NCBI taxonomy): Eukaryota > Viridiplantae > Streptophyta > Polypodiopsida > Polypodiales > Pteridaceae > Ceratopteris > Ceratopteris richardii. The sequence continues at coordinate 23,492,184 of CM035423.1, read as the reverse complement.
AATCAAGACAATAGCATCAAGAGGGACTTGTTGGGAGGAAAGAAATCGATGTGTTGAGACAATATCATCAAGAGGGATGGCGAAGTTTTGATAGAAATCGACTTATGCACTTGATCCTTGGATACTTACAACAAAAAAGATGCAAATAGATAAAAAATGATTTTACTTTTTATGATATAGTTTAGTATTTTGCCAAACATATAATAATGAATTTTTATTTCTTTATATTTTTATAGGTTATTTTGAAGGTTGATTGACTTTGAGCTGAGTAGGTGGTCAGAGGACTAGATGCAATGTGTATATGCTTCAATCATATCACAAACGCATACGGGTACGAAAATTGAAAAAAAGTATGGTTGAAAATACCATATGTACATATGTGTAGGGTTGGTTCTTGATGCATCAAGAACCCTCGTTCCTAACGTTACTTACTTGTACATGATTGTGAAGGCAGATAAGATTTCTTGACTACACTTATTTTTTTTCAAGGCTCAAGTTGATTTACTGTGTATATGTTCTTGTATTTATGTATATATACATATGCATGTATGTATGTATGTATGTGAGTATGTACATATGCATGTGAGTATGTATGCATAGTGTATGTATGCATATGTTTGTATGTATGTGCATTTGTGTATACATGTATCTATGTATGTATGCATATGCATGTGCATGTATGTATGCATGTGAGTATGTGTGTGTGTGGCTATGTGTGTGTATGTATATGTGGAAGTATCTATATGTATATGTGTATGTGCATATGTGTATATGTGCAAGTATCTATATGCGTATGTGTGTATGCATATGTGTGCATTTGTAAATGTATATGTATGCATATCATATATGTGTGCATTTGTGTATGTGTATATATGCGTGTATGTATGTGTGTGTATATGTGAATATGTGTGTGAATGTATGTGCATGTGTGTGTATGCATGTATCTATGTATGTAGCATATGCATGTGTATGTATGTGTGTATGTATGCATGTGTGTGTATGTATATGTACAAGTATCTATATGTATATGTGTATATGTCTATGTGTGTGTATGATTTTGTGTGTATATGTGTATATGTATGTGTGTGTATTTGTGCAAGTATCTATATGTGTATGCATATGTGTGTGTATGTATACATGCAAGTATCTATAGGTGTATGTGTATGTGTATATGTCTATGTGTGTGTATGCTTTTGTGTGTATATGTGTATATGTATGTGTGTGTATATGTGCAAGTATCTATATGTGTATGTATGTGTGTGTGTATGTATATGTGCAAGTATCTATATGTGTATGTGTATGTGTATATGTCTATCTGTGTGTATGATTTTGTATGTATATTTGTAAATGTGTATATGTATGTGTGTGTATATGTGTATGTGTGCATGAAAGTACACGTATGCATGTGTGTATGTATGTGCATGTGTGTATGCATGAAAGTATGTGTATGCATATGTGTGTATGTATGTGCATGTGTGACACATGCACATACATACACACATATGCATACACATACTTTCAAATCTACAAAACAAAAACACTAAGTTTACTGATGAAGAGTCACACATGCACATACATACACACATATGCATACACATACTTTCAAATATGCAAAACAAAAACACTAAGTTTACCTCTGAAGAAGAGTCTCTATGGTAGGATTAGAGCTTTATAGACTCTCAAACAAGCACGTGCAGAATGATGTTTTTGATCGAATGTAAAAATATTGATTTAGAAACCTGTTTTCGATCAAAAAGTTTTTCGATCAAAATTTTTTTGTTTGAAAATAATTTCGATCGAAAGCCTTCCGATCGAAAGTTTATGCCTGTCCATTTTTTTGGTGTTTATTCAGACAAACACGAATAAATCGAACATATTCATTATTTTTAAATTATTCGATCGAATAAATACAACCTAGAGTGCATGTTGTTGCATGGAAGGTCTCTCCTCCAACAAACCCTTTTCTCCAGTCTTCTCTAATGACACCTCCCATTACCTTAGTGTCCAATGCCTTTGAAGCTTTGTGCTTCTTCAATGGAATGTTGTTATTGTGCACCCTCTAGTAGAGAGCATTGCACGGTCCATCACTACGGATCCATTCTGCACTATAGTATGGATGGTCCCATTGAATGGGGCACCCCTTCCACCAAGGTGGGGTAGCATTTCCACCAACCTATCGATGATGGGATGCATGTAGAACCCCTTTCTTGCATACCTATGGAGCAGCTCTTTCACTGGCATAGCTCCAATGAGTTTGCCATTAGTTTCCACCCTGAGCCAGAGAGGTCGATTCTCTAGTTCCTTGTTGTCGCACTCAACCTGAAGCATCGAGCTTAGGGAATTTCAAAGAAATTTTATTCCCTCATTACCGCATCTACCCAACAACCTATCAATTGGGTTGTGATCCTCTTTAACCGCATTCATTGAGAATGCCAACAAACCGTCAAATAGTTACAACACACTATTGTTTCTTGTAACCATCTTCCCTACCTTGTCTCCATTTTCTATGGTGGTGAATTCCCTATTCCAATACATGTCCTTTTAGTCCATAGGAGTTTTGCCTCTCTTGCCTCGTCTAGTATCAAAGACAACAAAAGCATCGATGTGATTTTTCGACTAGCCAAGCGCCCCTAGCAGGCGCAGAGTTCTAGCTCCCCCGAGGTCGAATGCACCATAAATAATATGATGGCGTGCCATTCTACTTATAGACCATAGGTTGCAACAACTCAACAAACCTCTCCTAAAGTGATCCTTCAATCCTCCTTTGATGATTCCTTTCATTCCTCCTCAAGCTCCGCATAACAACCTTTTCCCTCTCCTCTATCGACAACTCCTGTATCCTTGCCTGACCATCCGATGTAGGATGTAGAAGTGCCTACCTTGCCATCCTCTCCTTCAGCCCAACTTGTTTTCACAATCAGTGATCCCATTTTGGAGCCTCCCTTGTCTTCGATAGCTTCTACACCCTCCTCTCCAAGCTACTCATCCCCAAGAACTCCTCCGTCGTAGAGTCCCAATTGGTCCCTCATGGTTTCCCCTGATCACCCATGGAATGAAGCCATCCCGAATGATGTCCCTACTCCTTCCTCTTCCTACCCCTCACAAGGCATTTTGGACCTTTGGCATCAATAATAACTACGATCTTCATGAATTCCTTTGACTCAACACCTTTCTTGTACACATGTAGGAACTTATTGGTCGAGATATGGATTTTTTAATCGATCCAACAATACTTTATAGCAAGAAAATTTATGAATTCAACATAAAATGCATGCACTCTAGTGCAACTTGGCTACCCACATCAAAGATTTGTACCAAGTCACAGACCAATTGTATCGAGATTTGAAGCAAACTACCTATTTCAAAAGATTTTTTGAAGAAGTGGTGAGAGAGAAAGAGCTAGTGGACAAGAAGGCAAACTTGCAAGAGGAAAACATGTGCCATCTGCAGTGTATCGAAGAGCTAGGGTACCCAAATGTGTAATTGTCCTTTTTGAGCTACAACTAATTTCTTAGGCAAATTTGTACGTTATTATGGTTGGCCTTCATCGATTGCTTCAGTACCAAAAGTTGTTGAAGACCATAGGATTGAGCTGGTCCTCATTTCTTGGTGTGTCTTTTAGCATCGTTGGCTTGCCTCAATGGGAATGGTTGTGGAAAAGTTGGTGGTTGTTCTCCTTTTTGTACCCAAATCTTGCCTTGAGCTTCTTTCTTCTTGAATTTTGTCTGTCTAGTTGATATAGCAGATGTCTTTTTTGCTTGCCTCTTTGGTCGAGTTATGCTTGCATTAGTCTGTGAAGAACAAGAGAGGTTTGTTGGCCTTTGAGCTTGTGCTTCCATGATTGAGTCCTTTTGCTTCGTAGGGCTATTGATGCACACAACATGTGACCTCTGGATTTCTAAGCATGCAATTATCTAACTCTAAGGTAATAAATACATTGTTCATGTACCCACACTTGAAGAAGTTGGCTTTTAAGGTTTAAGTTGACTGCATGGTCATAGATCCAGTCTTGAACCAGGACAAGTGGTTCCGTAAGGTCCTCATCTTCACACACTAGCATTTTCACTCTCATCGGAACATCTTGAAGATAGATGGAAAGTTCGACCTCTCCCAAACAAGGGGTTTCCACACCTCCGAATCCTACGAGATAAGCTTTGATGGGATTGAGGTTCAATCGCAGATCTTGGCAGTATGAAAGTCGAACTGCACTAGTTGTTGCACCTGAGTCAATCAATGCTCTCATAGTCCTTGCATTCTTCCCTTGTCCTACCGCAATGTTCACAAAGGGAGGTCGATCAATTCGAGAAGCAATTGCACGTGATGTTTGACACATGGCCATGTGGTATCTTGGGGCCTCAAGATTGACATCTAGGCCTAGGCGTGTTAACTTATTTCTCCTAATGCGTTCTCGAGCCTCTACCTGTGCTTCTTCTCTAACCCTTAACTCTTCTTCTTTTTGCTTCTTCGCAGTGTTGAGTCTCATTAGCATATCCTCTGTGAGAGGTTCTCGATATAACTTGACTCGACAACCACTGATATAGTTTGGCAAGATATCACCTTCTAAAGTGGCCAATTGAATTGTTCCACTAGTGGAGATTCTATAAATGATCATGGGTCCATATCCTTGTTTCTCAATCTTCGGGCATGTTGCTTTAGCGTATAAACCAGCACTAGGTCTCCCTCCTTCAATCCTTTATCTTTGATGTGTGCATCAAAGTTCCACTCAAAATTTGTCAACAAGGCATAAATAGGCTTAGCTATAATTGCATACATGTGAATAAACCTTCGGTAATATCCACAATGGCCCATAAAGGCTTGTACCTCTTTAACATTCCTTGGCCGCGGCAACTCCGCTATGGCTTTTACTTTGTCCTGATCTGTTGATATTCCATTCTTAGAAACAATATGACCTAAGATTTTACCTTGACGTACCATGAACACACTTTTCTGGGTTCAGACACACTCAATATTCTCTACATTTGTTGAAGATTTGTCTGAGCTTAGGAATGTGGCATCTTCTTTCTTGGGAATGAGCACATAAATCACCCACATATACTTCTAAACTCTTTCGCAAGAACTCTTTGAAGACATGGCACATGAGCCTTTGAAATGTTGCAGGTGCATTGGTGAGCCCAAATGGCATCACACGAAATGCAAAGATTCCCCACTCTGTGGAAAAAGTTGTTTTATGTTGATCTTTTGGGGCAATGGCTACTTGGTTGTAACCTAAAAATCCATCAAGGAAGCTATACACTTCCTTTCCTGCAACACGCTCCAATAAATGTTTAGTAATTGGAAGCGGATAACTATCTCTTATCGTGGCGGCATTAACTTTTTTAAGGTTAGTACATACACACAACTTTCCATTCTTCTTGGGCACCACAACGATGGGGGATACCCATTCTGTATGTTCAATCTCATAGATAAATCCAGCTTCAATTAATCTATCAATTTCTTCTTTTATTTTGGCTGCATAAGTGTCATTATATGTGTAGGGCTTATGTTTGGTGGGCTTGGCATTTGCTATCATGGGGATCGTATGAGAACAATTTTTTAGATCTACTCCCTTCAAGTCTCTATAGTGCCATGCAAACACGTCCCTGTATTCCCTTAATAAGGCTACCAACTCGACTTCTTCTTCTTTACTTAGGTCATGTCCTATGTGCGTACATCTCTCTTCATTCTCTTCGGTGGCGACTATGATTTTTTTGGTCTTTTCTTTGTTATCATATGCTTCTCCTATTGTGGCCTCTCTCTTAGGCATTCATACCAAAATCTTTCGGTCTTCAATTTCGTACTTCTTGAAATTCTCTGGTACTTCATACAATGGTTCCTCCTCTTCCTGTTTCACTAATTTTCTTTTCTTTTTCTTTTGATCACCCTCACTTCCATTCTTTGAATTTACTGTTTTGATGCTTATGAGAGGTTCTTCTTCTTTTTGTGTATATACGCCTATGTCTTCTAGATAGTGCTTCTCTGAAATAAAGCAACTATCCATCATAGTGGACTCAAGATTGTCATCATTCTCTTACTTTTTCTATGATGTCACTAGGGTCACATTCTTCTAGCAAGGGCTGACACATGAACACTAACATATCCTATCCCTCCTCATCACAATGAGGTGTCCACTGTTCTTCATTGATAGCAATGTCCATGGTAGCTAAGATTTCTGCCCAACCATGAGGCTCAAATTCCTCATCTGGAAAGACTATCAATGTATAGGCTGGGTCTGTAACTGGTCTATCTCTTGGGGAAGTTCCTTTTTCTCTTGCCTTTAAGCGTTTTTCCTCTTCCTTTGCGACCTTACACATCCACAAATGAGTATCTTCATGCATCCATGATGTATCAAATGAACTTTTAGAATGCACGTAGATTGGAATCTTCTTGCTCCTTGTGGATAGAATTCCACTATAGGGGTGGTACATCTCTGAAGGTGTAATCCTTCAAATTGACCTTGGTTGTAACCCCTAAGTGTTGTAAGTACAAGGAGTTGGTTGCCCAATCTTTTACTATTTGCATTTGTCACAGGAAGGGCCTTCCTAGGATCATCTCGTAGACATTATTTTTCTCAAAGTTACATATAGAAAATGTGTTTCCAAACTCTACACCACAGGTGGTTAGAGTTATCCCTTCGAGCAGTCCTAGAGGTCTTTCAAAATGACTGTCTGCCATTTGAAGCTTCATTCTAGTTGGTCTTAATGTGGGTTTGCCCCATCGCTTCCACAAGGAGGTGGTCGCAATAGCAACACCACCACCCGAATCTATGATTGCTTTGGTTGTGTAACTTTGGTAGGTGATTGGAAGATAAGTATTACCTTCTTCACCCTCACACATGTCCCCTATTTTGTCTAGAGGTATTTCTCAAACTTTTTGCTTAGAGTCTGCTTTTGGCATTTTGGAATCAAGTTCTGGGACCTGATTTGCCACATGTTTCCATAACTCAGGTTTTACTTTGAGCAGCTCTTCTAAAGTGAGATGACACTGAACCTTAGTGTTCTTCACGACTTCAATGTTTCTTGGAACCACCGAGTCTTCATTTCTGATCAATATTCTGGGAGCTCTGATCTGGAGAGATTCAGATTCCCATGGGCCTATGAACTGTGGTGTTGAGCCCATAAAAGTCATGTTGGTCAAAGTCAACTACAGTCAGAGTCAAAAGGTCAAAGTCAATAGGTCAAAGTCAAAAGATCAAAGTCAATAGGTGCAAAGTCAAAATGCTAAAGTGCAGGTGTCAAAGTGCACAGGTAGTGCACAATTAATTGTCCACAAAGGGTAAATTGGAGAAAGTGGGTTGTAGGTTGCAGAGGTATTTTCTCTAATTTCCCTAAGGTTCAAAGTGTGTTTTAAAGTGTTTTGGAAGGTTCAGGTGAACCCCCTTTTATGTGCAAAAGTGAAGACTTATAAGGAAATGTGAAGGTATGTGAAGTGGCAACGTACGCACAGGTGAAAGTATGGCCCCCCATTAAAATTTTTTGGTTTTAGTCTAAAGTCACTACAGGACAAAACAGTGAGTCGTTGGCTGCCACTTGTGAAGACAATCTTGGGACATCAAAGTGAGCACCAAGATACCATTGCAGTTAGGAGCGTACGTGATCGACACACTCAAACCAAGGCAAGGACTATTCTTGGACCAATCTGAGAGTAAGCAAGAGAAGCATAGTCTAAGTGAAGCAAGAGAGAGAAGTGCAAGAGTCACCAGTGTGCGACGCAGAGAAGTGGAGTTGAAGGAGTGCATGGAGAGTGACTAAGGGATTGTGCAGAGAGTGCTAAGCTAGTCCCCCAAGGATCTCAAGGTCTCTTTGCAGTGTGCGCGTGCCGACAGAAGGTATTCATTCCTCCCCCTTAGTGGAAGCTTGGTGCAAAGTGTGCACAAGGATAAGCTTGAAGCAGGTGGAGGTCTGGTGCAGAGGAGGTCGGTGGCAAGAAGACTTTTGGGATATTTGGTATTTTGTAATTGAGCACTCTGTGTGATTGTGCACAGAAGTATTGGCTTGTATTGTGCTTCAAACATTGTAATTGTCTTACTATAATCAATCGGCAGAAGCTTCCAAGGTGTATTTTCTCTTCTTGTCCCTTCCCTTTTCTCCTACAAACCCTCAAACTCCTTCTTGTCCAAGAATCCCCCAACAAAATTTGGCACGCCCGGTGGGACTTCCAAGGAGATTTGAGCTTAGGAGAAACCAAGTGCAAAGTATAGCAGAGGTCACGTGTCTACAGTGCTACTTCATCAAACAAAAGGTAAATATTCTTATCAAGTGTCTCATATTAAGCGGGCTATGAGCTGCTCATGACCGCAATCCGGTCCCAAACATTGAGGGTCACCTGCAAGTAGACAAGAAGGAAGGTTGTTAGAAGGTCCTCAAGTCCACTCTCTTCAACCTCATCAGTAAAGAGCATGGCGGGTCTCGTTGACTTGGAAACTTTACTCTCTAGATTAAATATAAAGTTTCCTTCTTTCAAAGGCCTAGCTCAGGAGGATCCGGATGAACACATTAGAAGGTTTTTGGCACTATGTAAGACTAGAGGCATAATGGATAGGGAGGATGCCTTTTTTATTCTCTTCCCTACCACATTAGAGGGATTAGCTGATAAGTGGTTCAGCCAGTTTGCTGAAAACCATTTTACCACTTGGGATGTGATGAAAGATGCATTTAAAAATCACTTCCAGCATGGCAACACTGCGGAGATTATCATAGAAGAACTAGAAAATTTGAGATTGGGTCTAGGAGAAAAGTTCCCAGAGTTTGTGACTAGGGCCAAAGCACTAATGGCTAAATTGCCAGATCCACCACACGATTTTTTTGTTAAGAAATGATTAGTTAAGCCCCTACCAGTGGCCACCCAATGCAAAATAAAGGAATTAGTTTTACCTACAGCATCCATAGAGGAGTTCATCAACACAGCCACACGCTTGGAGCAGATAAAGCACCAGTATGGAGAAACTTCTTCCCAACCAACATATGGTACAGAAATGGAGGATCCAGTGATCCAACTAAGGAAGGAGCTGGAGGGCTTAAAAAGGAATAAGCCCTACAAAGAGGAGGAGAATGCTGTTGCTCAGTTGAGAAGGGAGATTGAAGCACTAAAGCTCCAAAAGGAGGAGGAGGCCCAAGCAGAGGAATTAGCTCAGCTGCGACAGGAGTTGCAGGAACTAAAAGGAGGTGGCATCAAGAGTGGACTTTGGTGTTCCATGTGCAGCAAGCAAGGTCACATAGTAAGTGAATGTCCTCTGTTAAGTGTGACTTGTCAATTGTGCAGGAAAGTTGGCCATGAGGCCCATGAATGCCAATCAAGGGGAATGCTTGCAACGACATACTGGACACAAGGAGGACCCCCAACACCAGCAAATGTGATGGTTGCTGCACCAAATCAGGGTAACAACTATAATCCCAGACAGAGGAATAACTTTGGAAATGGGCCTAGGAGGCCAATCATCTGTTTCAGATGTGGCGAACGTGGGCATTATCAAAGTAGGTGCACCCTACCAGAAAATGCCCCTCCTTGCAAGAATTTCCCTAAGTCAAGAGACCATTATACAAATTTTTGTCCTAAGAATCAAGCCTCTTCATCCGGGCCCCATATTCAAATGATTTCTGTGCACAAAGAAGAAGTGTGTGATCTAGTCAATGAGCCATCACCATCTACCAGGGTGGTGCAATTAGAAGAAATAGAATCTTTGACTGTGCAGACAAGAAGCAAGGGGAAGGTTCAAGCAGACATAGGACAAGGATCAAAGATTAAGGAATGGAATCAAGACAGAGAACCATCTAAAGATAAAGCCACCACAGGTGCAGATACAAGTAAAAAAGGAGATCTCATATACACCAGTGATGCCATTGGGCATGCCTTCAACAGGGCTCATGAGGAGTTTGATAAGTCAACTGGAGCCCATGCTCTCAAGGAATCAGAGGCTTCAAAACTACTCAAGTCCATGAAAAAGGAGGTTAGTATTTTTGATTTAATAAAGATGGATGGGAAATTCAGGTCAAAGTTATTGCAGATAATTGATGAAGCTTCCACTACAAGTTTGGTGGCAAAGACTGCTGTTTTACATAAAGGAAAAATTGTAGGGGAAGCACCCCTTACAGATTATAAAAGTCCTCGGCTGACAGTATCTATCAAAGGTCATGAATTTCAAGGAGTTATTGTGGATGGTGGTTCTGGCATTAATTTGATGCCTGAACATACAATGGAAAAGATTGGACTCCACCCTTCAAGGCCTGCAAATTTCACTCTTACTTTGGCAGATCAAAGCAAAGTAAGGCCCTTGGGAGTGATCCCAAAAGTTCCACTTGAAGTACAAGGTAATCTATTCATTCTGGATTTTGTGGTTTTAAGATTGCACCAGGTTGAAGGAGGATTTCCCCTCTTAATTGGACGACCATGGCTAAGGCATGCAAGTGTCATTCATGATTGGGGCAAGGACACTATGTGGGTACAAAAGAAAGGGCAAGAGCTGACACAGATTCATTTAGAAGAGGGCCCAGATAATCAAGGAAACAATAGCATGATGCAAAGAGTTGGCATATGCATGGAACCAGAATCGGAGGATCAACCCCAAATATATTTTGAGGAAGAAGAGGATATTCTAAATTGGCTCCAAGCAGGCAACTCTTCCTCTTGTTTTGGAATTTTTCTTAATAATTCTTGCACGACTGAAGGTTATGATGAAGATAAGGAGAAAGTCCAAGTTGATGGATTGGGAGAGCCCATCACAGACCACAGAAGGGGTAGGAAGACACCCCTCAAATACAACTTGGAGGAGGATATGACAACCACAAATAAGGAGGTTACTAAAGCTAAAGGCAAGATAAAAGATTCTAGTGAAGAGTGTTTTTTCCCGATTCAAGAAATCCCTGCAGGATGGATGCAGGACAAGGAGGAACACATTGAAATCCAAAATACACCTGCTTATGAATCAATGCACGAAAAGCTAGTAGAAGAAGACAAGGAAGAAGATGAGCACGAAGATAATATGGTAGAGAGAAATCCTGTCAAAGAAATACAATTAGGCACTCAAGACAATAATCGGCCAGTTTTGGTGGCCACTTGGTTGTGGAGCCACCCAGGGCTCCTTGAAAAGGTAAAATCATTCTTGACCCATTATACAGATGTTTTTGCCTGGCATTATAAAGACTTAGAAGGAGTGCCTGCAACTTATGGAGAGCACAGAATCCCTCTGGTTGATGGAGCCAAACCCATAAGAGGGAAGAGTTATAGACTTAATCCAAAATATGCTGAAGCTGTCTATGTGGAAATACAGAAGATGGAGGATGCAGGAATCATCATTCCTGTGGAACACTCAGAGTGGCTCTCACCTATGGTTATAGTACCAAAGAAGAATAGTAATAAAATCAGAATTTGTGTTGACTTTAGAGCACTCAACAAGGTGACCATTCCAGATGGTTTCCCAATGCCTTTTGCAGAGCAGGTCATTGAAGAAGTGGTTGGGCATGCATTATATAGCTTTATGGATGGATTTAGTGGATATAATCAAATATCAATACACCTAGAGGATCATGAAAAGACAGCTTTTATCACACCTTGGGGAACATATGTGTATGTAAAAATGCCATTTGGGCTCAGAAATGCTCCAGCCACCTTTAACAGAACGGTCAATCTCATTTTTGGCCCCCTATTGCTGGAATCACTTAGAATCTTCATGGATTACTTCTCTTCGTCTTCAGGTTCTCACAAAGAAACTCCTCTAGATTGTTTGGACCATCACTTGAGGCAGTTGTAGAATGTTTTCAAGAGATGCAAGGAGACTAAGCTAAAGCTCAATCCAAACAAATGTCATTTCCTTGTGACAGAAGGAACTCTCTTAGGACATGTGGTGTCGGCTAAAGGTATGGCCCCAGATCCTGACAAAATCATTTCTATATTAAAGTTGCCTAAACCTAAATCTCCTAAAGAGATTCAGAGTTTCTTGGGGCATACTGGATACCATAGAAGGTTTATAAAAATGTATGCAGAGATAGCCAGACCACTGGCTAGACTTACAGGTAAGGAAGTACCTTTTAAATGGGAAGAAGAGGAGGAAAAAGCATATGAAACATTACGGTCAAGGTTAGTGTCTGCTCCTATTTTGATCACACCTGAGTGGTCAAAAATCTTTCATGTACATGTAGATGCCAGTGCCTATGCAGTGGGGGCAGTTTTGACCCAACCCAGTGAAGAATTTAAAGTGGACAGACCAATTCAATATGCCAGTAGAATCTTGACCAAGGCTGAAAGGAATTACAGTACTACAGAAAGGGAAGCCCTAGCAATGGTTTTTGATGTCCAAAAATTCCGTCATTACTTACTGGGAGTAAAATTTATTATTATAACAGATCACCAACCACTAAAATACTTGCTCAACAAACCACAAGCCACTGGTAGAATATGGAGGTGGTTATTGTTGTTCCAAGAGTTTGATTTTTCTGTAGTCCACAGACCAGGTAAAGATAATGTTATGGCGGATCACCTATCCAGAATCAATATGATGAATCAAACTAGTGGAATCAATGATGATTTTCCAGATGCTCATCTGTTTGTTGTACAAGCTCAAAGAATTTGGTATTATGATATCAAGAATTTCATTAAAACTGGGTTGTATCCAGAAAAGGCTAGTGTTGTGCAAAGGAAGAGACTGCTAATCAAGAGTAGACCATATACCTTCCTTGAAGATAAATTATATAGACAGGGCAAGGATGACAGGTTTAGGAAGTGTTTGGAAGAAGAAGAAGAAGTGAGGGAAGTCCTTCACTCTACACATGAAGGAACAGGTGGTGGGCACCTTCCAGGGCATATTATGAGTCAGAGGATACTGGATGCTGGTCTATGGTGGCCTACACTATTTAAGGATGCAGATGAATGGGGAAAGGCATGTAACATTTGCCAGAGGTGTGGACCTAAGCCAACAAAGCAGAGGCATAACCCCTTGATTGTTTCCACTTCCTGGCAACCATTTGAGAAGTGGGGGCTAGATTTTGTAGGGCCCATCTACCCTCCTGCAATTCCAAAAAGAGAGAAATATCTCTTGATAGCTACAGATTATGCGACAAAGTGGGCTGAAGCTATTGCCTCCCCCAACTGCACTGCCCAAACTGTTGTTGATTTCATTTATAGTAGCATCATTTGCAGGTTTGGATGTCCACTTGAAATTTGTACAGATCAGGGTACCCATTTTGTCAATAAGGTCCTGCAGGAAATTTTCAACAGGTATAGAATTCTACATAGGACCTCCTGTGCTTACTATCCAAGAGCCAATGGACAGGCCGAATCGACAAATAAGGTTTTAATCTCAATGTTAAGAAAGGAGTGTATGTTACAGCCCACTTCCTGGGGCATTGCTTATCAAGGTACCCTATGGGCATACAGGTTAGCCTACAAAGAGGCCACGGGATATTCTCCATTCCAACTGGTTTATGGCATATTGCCCATTGAGCCCTTTGAATTTTTACATGGATTACCTAAGATAGCATTCATGCAGGGCAAGAAAGATTGTGATGTCTCTCAGAGGCTCGGAGCACTACATAAAGTGGAGGAGATTCGTCTACTAGCAACAAAACAATTGATAGAGACTCAGATGAAGAGGAAGGAGGCACATGATCGACATCTGTGGAACAACAACATAGAACCAGGCATGTTAGTTCTTCTCCATAGACCTCATCTTCATACACAACTGAGAGGAAAATGGCTTCCACATTGGGAAGGACCTTATAGAGTCAAATCAATGCTAAATTGGGGTGCTGTGGAGTTAGAGACGCTGAAAGGAGAGGCCTTACCGCTGGTCAACATATCAAGGCTCAAGGCCTATCATCAACACACTTGAAGAAGTATGGATCACCTGGAATTGCAAAATCTGTCCAGGTTGTACATAGCTCTCTCATCTCATTTTGCTCAGTTTTAGTAGTTTTCATTCTTGTTCCTTGTGTTTTTAGCAAACCTAGAAGGCATTTCATAACCTCTGCAAAAGTAAAAATTTTGGGTATTTTTGGAAATTTTTCTAGCATTTTTAGCATTTTTCTAGCATTTTTTATCCCTTTCCGATGTCATTTTCTTGCCAAATAGGAGGAATAAAAGGAGGCTCTCTGTGGTTTGATGAAGGAAATTGGGCCTAGCCCTGTAAAAAATTTCATGAGAATTTTTGGCAATTTTTTGGCATTTTTTTGGATTTTTCCTTCAATTTTCTCTATTTTTTGGGTTATTTTCCAAAAAAAAAAGGCCCCCCAGGATTTTTGGGTCCAAAAAAAAGAAAAAAAAACAAAAAACTCCCCCCGCCCCCCCCCGTTCTGACACACACCCCCCCCCCAAATTTATTTATTTTTTTTTATTTTAATTTTTTTTATCTTTTTATTTTTTATTTTATTATTTTATTTCTTTTTCTTTTTATTTTTATTTTTATTTGTATAGGCGTGCCCAAAAAAAAATTATTATATATTTTTATTTTTTTAATTTTTATTGCTCAAAGCTTTTGGCTCTAGATCATGCCTCGGTTGGCCGTTTTTTACAAAAATGGAGTCATTTTCATGTTTTTTGGCACCTCTGAGCTCAGTTTTTGGCTTTATTTTTCCAAATTCCAACTTTTCTCTGACTTCTGGTCAAAACCCACATGTTTTAAGCACATTTCTCACATGTTTTTATTTCCCCACATTTTTCACATGGCTTATTCTACCTTTGTCTTTCCTTATGTTCCATAATGTCCCATATGCATCCTCTGTAGCTCTACTGTTTGACCATTTTAACCCTCTCCAGACCCCCTCATCCTACCCCATGCCCTGCTTTTACACATCTGCCCAGCCACATCCTTAACCCTCCCTATCCCTTCCATCCTCGGCCCTCAGCCCTCCCCTCCACCCCTTTCTACCCTCCCATTGCAACCCTTTGCTTTTCCATTACTAAAATCCCACTTTTGGTTCTTCTCTGGTGCTTGTTCTGGTGGAGTTGTTTGCTGCTTAAGTGTCCTTTCCAGGTTTTGCAGCTCACAATTCATGATGTCCTCTATGCTCAGAGCTTTGGTTATAGCTCTCCGGGACAGAGAGCACATTAGGTGGTGGGCAACTATTGAGCCCATAAAAGTCATGTTGGTCAAAGTCAACTACAATCAAAGTCAAAAGGTCAAATTCAACAGGTCAAAGTCAAAAGATCAAAGTCAACAGGTACAAAGTCAAAATGCTAAAGTGCAGGTGTCAAAGTGCACAGGTAGCGCACAATTAATTGTCCATAAAGGGTAAATTGGAGAAAGTGGGTTGCAGGTTGCAGAGGTGTTTTCTCTAATTTCCCTAAGGTTCAAAGTGCGTTTTAAAGTGTTTTGGAAGGTTCAGGTGAACCCCCTTTTATGTGCAAAAGTGAAGACATAAAAGGAAATGTGAAGGTATGTGAAGCGGCAACGTACGCACAGGTGAAAGTATGGCCCCCCATTAAAATTTTTTGGTTTTAGTCTAAAGTCACTACAAGACAAAACAGTGAGTCGTTGGCTGCCACTTGTGAAGATAATCTTGGGACATCAAAGTGAGCACCAAGATACCATTGCAGTTAGGATCGTACGTGATCGACACACTCAAACCAAGGCAAGGACTATTCTTGGACCAATCTGAGAGTAAGCAAGAGAAGCATAGTCTAAGTGAAGCAAGAGAGAGAAGTGCAAGAGTCACCAGTGTGCGACACAGAGAAGTGGAGTTGAAGGAGTGCATGGAGAGTGACTAAGGGATTGTGCAGAGAGTGCTAAGCTAGTCCCCCAAGGATCTCAAGGTCTCTTTGCAGTGTGCACGTGCCAACAGAAGGTATTCATTCCTCCCCCTTAGTGGAAGCTTGGTGCAAGGTGTGCACAAGGATAAGCTTGAAGCAGGTGGAGGTCTGGTGCAGAGGAGGCCGGCGGCAAGAAGACTTTTGGGATATTTGGTATTTTGTAATTGAGCACTCTGTGTGATTGTGCACAGAAGTATTGGCTTGTATTGTGCTTCAAACATTGTAATTGTCTTACTGTAATCAATCGGCAGAAGCTTCCAAGGTATTTTCTCTTCTTGTCTCTTCCCTTTTCTCCTACAAACCCTCAAACTCCTTCTTGTCCAAGAATCCCCCAACATGTGGCAACTCTTGTAAAGAATCGGATTCAAATCCTGAACTTTCTTCCTCTTGTTGCTCTACTTGGTCTCCATAAATAGATGGAATGTCTTGTGGAAATTGATCGTGAAGGTCATCAATCTCAAGAATAGGAGGGGGAACATCCTTCTCCTTGTCCCATTTCTCTTCTTGTATTTCTCGCAAGAACTTTTGACTGTGTTGTGGAATTGAAAGAGGTTCTTCATCATCTATGGAGTCAGGAACATAAACTTTATTTGGTGATGAGCTTTCTCTTTCAATAGTTGGTTGAACCTGTGGAGGTAAAGAGACCTGTGGTTTATTTACCAACTGCTCTAATCTATTTAGTAAGCCCTGGAAGTGCAAACCCGGTGTAATAGCATTCTTCTGATTGAATGATTGATTGGCCTCGAACATAGCTTGAGCTAGTTCCACCATTTTTATGCACATTTTTGTAGGTTCAATCTCTAAATCTGCTCTAGGGTAGCTCTTGTCTAGGTTTTCATGTGTTGGACCTTCTTGAAGTCGAGCCTAGTATGCCTTGAACATCATGTCCAAGTCTTCCGAGGTTGGATCTGCAAGAACAGACCCTGATTGTGGTGGTCTATTTACAATGGTTGGTGGGTGGGAATGAGGTGGTGTGGATGGATTTTTGACATGCGAGGGGCTTTGAGAGGCAATATCTTCTATTTTTGTTTTTGCATCTTTCAGGATTTCTTCTAGTTTTGATAACTTTTTGGTCCACTTACGATTGGCTTTCTCTCTAGTATCCTTCCATGTTCTTGTTTTTCTCTTACTAGGCTCTCCTGACTCACTTGGCTCTGATTGCTCAACTAGTTTAGCTTTTTGTAAGGCTTGTGCCCTAGTAACTGCATGTATAGGAGCCACATTATCACTACTAGAACTTGAATCCCTTGCTAGGCCTACTACATTAATGGGTGTAACCTTTGGTGCACTAGAGGGATGTCCGGGACAATCTCTCAGGAGTTGTTCTTTGCCACACTCAAGACAAACGACTTGTATTGTGAGGTTATGCCCTTGTATCGGAGCTAGTGTGTGGGGTGGTTGTTGTCCTGGTATAGGTTGAGGTTGGCTATATCCTCCATGTTCATATGGTCTAGTTGCTCCTCGTGGTCCTGGACATGGGTTATACCTAGGAACTTCTCTGCCTTGTTCTCTAGGAGGGTACCCATATGGTCTACATTGGGGTGGTATAAACGGTCGTGGTTGTCTATTCATTGGATATTTTTTGGTGTTGTAGTTGATGTACTTCTGCTCACTATAAGAGTACATGTCAAGCTCTTGAGTTGATGGTCTATTGTATGGGTAAGGTTGTGATAACCCTAATCCTTCTTTGGTGTAGACATGAGATGGATGATCTCCACCTTTAAGTGTGCAACTTCCTAACATTGGCACTCTCAAGGAGGAGTTCTGGTAGTTCCTGTGTCCTTGTACTTTTAATTTCTTGGCCACTAACTCTTTCACTTCCTCCACATAACTGGAACTAGAAGTTTTGTTGCTCCTTGTATCCTCCGATTTGGTAGGATCTTGTGTGGTTTTGAGATCCTCAGCTAAGTTTTCTTCCAAATCTATGCACTCCTGAAGACACTCACTTAGGTTTTGCAGTCGTTTTATGTATACTAAGATTCTCAATGTTTATTGGTTAGACCTTCTAAAAATAGGGATATCATTTTTTGTTGAGAAGGTCTCTCTATCATAGGGCATCGGGCTACGTATTGATTAAATCTTTGTGCTGCATTTTTTATTGTCTCATCAGGGGCTTGTTTGAAACTATGTATTAAGGATGACGAATTGTGCTTGATCCCTCGCTTAGTGAATTCCCGAATAAGTTCTTGGAAGAATTGTTCGATATGGCCAAAGCAATTTGGATCCAAGGATTGAAACCAAGTTAAGGATATTCCCGTGAGGGTTAGCCCAAAGGATTCATATTGCGTGAAAAAGTCATTCACTTGCTCAGCTCACAATACCTGCTTGAATTCTGCAATGTGGTCATAGGGCTCTCCTGTGCCATCGTAACGATTTCACATACATTTGTCCAATTGAATTGGTCTCAGTCTTCTGTCAGGCTCTGGGGATCGAATTATGATGGGAGTAGTAGGTTTCAATGGATGTATTCCAGCTCCTACGCCTTGGGGTGGTTCTGCCCTAAGGGTGGTTCTATTCATATTTCCTATTCCCTGGCTAGTTTGGTTGTGGGAGTTAATTCTTAGCATAGTGGATTGCGCCTGAGGTCTGTTCGGCCTACTACGTTGGCTTGTTTGTCCTGACATCACATTTTCCGTTCTTTGTTGGGTCTGGAATGGGTTTTGTGAGGTAATTGCCTGATCTCGAGGAGGGAATATAGGCAGATCCATGTACTTTAATCTCAATCCGTTCACTTCATCTACATGCCAATATCTCCTTTGAATTTGGTCTAGGTATGTAACTCTAGATGGATTTTTCGGATCCCTTAACTCGTATATAGTTGTTGGGCTGATGCTTTCTTCTTGTGTCAGTGAATCAGTTTGGAGGACTAGGTGAGACCCATGGATCAGGTATATGTCTAACAGGTAATCATCTTGAGGTATCAAATCCCCTCTCAAGACTTGAGTCACCATAGACTTGCCCCTTGGGGTAGTCACCAATTCTTCTTGGTTAGATTTTCTGAAAGTTCCTTGTCCCTCTAATTCTCCTCTATCATTAATTTGATCAGGGTTTTCGGTTACTACATAGATCTGGCCCATCTTGTCCATGTAAAATCCATCTTTGTACTTGACAGCTGGCCTTGGAACTATTTCTAATTCTATAGTGTTTATCATTCTTGCTACTGACCTGTGTAGACCATCGAGGTAGATGGGTATTCCTTGCAAGTTAGTGGATATGTATTGAAGAGACATCCGATATTCCCCTTCCACTAGAGACATAAAGCCTTCCCTAGGTACTGAACTATGCATGTCTTCAGAAGCCAAGAGTCTCTCCCAGTTAAATGACATTTCTAACTCACTCGTCTGTGAACTCAACATGTAGTGCTAACCACTGAGTTGTGAGAATCAATGTTGAGTAAAACATAATCTACCTACATCTTTCAATAATAAACTTAATGTATCACAATAGATTTTAAATTCCTAATCATATGCACATACACTTACACATACTATTGTGAAGTAAGAATCAATGTTGTATCAAACAATCACAAGAGAGTCTAAATTCCCAATCATATGCACATATATTTACAAATACTATTGTAAAGTAAGAATTAATATTGAGTCCAACAATCACAATAATTTAAATTATTTAATATTTATAACAAAAATGTATACCTTGTTCTCTCTATGACACTTTAAGTTCGTAAAGAACCAAGTAGCTTTTATGAAAAATGAGTAAGAATCAATCATAATAGATTTCAAATTCACATACATATACTATTGTGAAGTAAGAATCAATGTTGAGTCTAACAATCACAATAGTTTAAATTATTTAATATTTATAGCAAAAATTTATACCTTGTTCTCTCTACAACACTTTAAGTTTGTAAAGAACAAAGTAGCATTTACGAAAAATGAGTATAGTTCTATTCTTTTATAAAATATTATTCGATCGAATTTTTTTTTGATTGAAAACATTTTCGATCAAAAGCACTTTCAATCGAAAAGTGTCGAATTTCCATGCAAAAACTATTCAAGCATGTCCAAATAAGCTGATATGGCACCGAATAATTTAGGTGAATAATAAGGGCTTACCACAAAATTCAGTAATTATTCACGAATAAACGAATTGTCAAATAAGGAATAATGCAACCTAGATCTTGTCCACTCGAGAGAAGATTTCCTCGAAATCAACACCATGTTGTTGCTTAAAACCCTTTGCAACAAGTCGTGCTTTATACTTTGGAAAAGCACTGTCAGATGTGACTTTCATTTTATATAACCATTTACATGGTAGAGCTTTCCTGCCCTTTGGCAAAGGTGAAAGAATTTGGAGACGCTTGTAGGAGGTAGAAAAGTGAGTTGCGAAGCGACGAAGTTTGTTCCAACCAACCAGCACAAGAATAACCCTTGAGCTTATGGAGACTCAAATAGACCTTATAGGCATGCGATAAGTGCAATAAAATGTACTACATACTTCGGAGCATCAAGGAGAAGGAGACAATACAAAACATATAGGTTTGGGCATCGACTAGCTCAAAAAATTTACTATCTTTGGATGAAACAATGAACTTCAAATGCTCATAGAGACCAGCATGATTACATATAGAAAAAATTCTTTTATGGGAGTGATACACATAGGCTTGAGTTTATAGAATGCACAAGATTATAAGGAATAAGAAAACTATGCTTTAGGAATGAATCAGACACTCAACGGTGGTACCTCCTATTTTTCAGGAATACATAGAGATTGACCCCGAGACAGAAAAACTACGATTTCTCCCAATCTATTGAAAAAAATGCTATGAAAATCATGCATAAACTAGGCACTAATACATTTAAAATGAGCCATCTCTCATCTAATTTGGAGCTCTATGGAGAGAGCAGCATCCTCTGCAAGCTTACTGTTGACGAAGAAGATGATGCAGAAAAATGGAGCAAGACAATGATGGTCACAAATGTATGTATATTGCTTCCATGTATTGCAAAAGTGTTTTGAAGTCTTTATATAGACTTTTGAAGTGATCCATGACTTCTACAAGTGGAGTTTGAATTGAAAAGAAGGCGGTATGAGTTGTTGGAGGGAATCAATTTACTTTCCTACAATCTAGGAAAAGTGAAGATCTAGTTTGATCTACTTTTAGGTGGTTGATTGATCGATTAAATGAACCACCAAAAAATCATGGAGCTTGGGCTCTCTCTTTCTACTTTTACATGTGTAAAGCTCTAGGCTTTTATAATGGTAAAAGATCCATGAGAAATCTTTTAAAAAAAATACAATAAGTGAGCATAAGAAAAAGAAATCTCCAATGGATATTCCTTAGATGGAATCCAAGCGATAGCCTTTGATGTAGATCAAATCCACCTACGCATAGTGTAAGCTTGATGTTCCAATAGCTCCCCCTCAAGCTAAATTATGCTTGGGTCTTCATTCTCTAATAGGTTGAATACTTGCCATAGCTTTGAATCTACAAAGCTTTATTCCATGAAGTGCCTTCATCAGCATATCTGCTACTTGCTTTTCATAGGAACTAAAGAAATTTCAATATCCTTTGCCATGAGATTCTCCCTAAAGAATTGGTAGTGGACCTCGATGTGTTTGGTTCTTGCATGGAAAATAGGGTTTGCTACTAGATGAATGGAACTTTCATTATCTCCAAATATGTGAGGTTTGGAACTCACAAGTCCCAAATCTGTATACAATGCCTTTAACCATATTGCCTCTTGAGTTGCTATGGTCAAACCTCTGTACTGTGCTTCAATTGAGGATAAAGCAACTATTGGTTGCTTCTTGGAACTCCATGAAACTAGCTTTGAACTTGCAATTGTTAAGTAACCAAAGTTACTTCTTCTATCATCCTTAAATCTTGCCCAATCTGCATCTGAATAGATTTTTGATATCCAAATCTGAAGAGTAAGGAAAGAATAGACCTTCATTGATTGTACCTTTGAGGTACTTAAGTACTCTCTTAGCTGCATGCATGTGCGGTCTTCTTGGTGAGTGCATGAATTGACTAAGCACTCTCACACTATATGAGATGTCTACCCTTCTATGAGTAGCTTATATAAAGCTACCTACCAAGCTTTGATATTCTTTAATGTCTTCAATTTTCTTACCTTCATAAACACTAAGTTTATGATTCATCTCCAAAGTTGTACCTGCATGTTTAGTGTTCTCTATTTTAATCTTAAGAAGTAGATCTTGAATGTATCTTCTTTGAGCCAAATACATTCGTCTGTGCATATCACGTGCATACCTAGAAAATATGTGAGCTCACCTAAGTCACTCACTTTAAACTCCTCTTCCATGTGGCTCTTGATCCTTTGAATGCCATTCAAATCATCAACTCTTACAATAATATCATCTACATATACACATAGATAGATAACCTCATTGTGATCCTTTTTTATGAATAGAGAAGGATATGAGTTGCTAGTTTTGAACCCTTGATCTTGAAGGTATGTAACCAACTTGTAATTCCAAGATCTAGGAGCTTGTTTCAATCCATACAATGATTTCTTAAGTCTGCAAACATAAGATGGATGATTAGGGTTTTCAAAACCTTATGGTTGTGACATGTATACCTCTTCACTTATCCAACCATTTAAGAATGCATTTTTCACATCAAGTTGGACGAGTCTTGAGTTCCTTGTAGCAACTACACTTAGCAATGTTCGGATTGTAGTCATCTTTGCAACTAGTGAGAATGTTTCCTCATAGTCTATACCATGAGTTTGTGAGCATCCTTTGACAACTAATCTTGCCTTGTACCTGGAAACTGATCCATCTGAATTTCCTTTAACTTTATATACCCATGTGCAACCAATTACCTTTTGATTCGGTGACATTGGAACCAAATCCCAATGTCCATCTCCTTCAGTGCATCTATTTCTTCTTTCATGGCCTTTTCCCAATTAGGGTTTCCCTTTGCCTCTTCATACATTGATGGTTCTTCTGAAATTGAATCTTTTGCCAAGTAGATTGAATGCTTTGTAACAAATGTGGAATCCTTTGCTTTGCCTCTTGACTTCCATAGTTTGTAATCCTTTTCTCCTTCATCTTGGTCATCGTCTATATCACTTCTTGGATCTTGAACCTGTGTATCATGCTTGCTTCCTAATTGATGAGAATCAGAATCAAGATCATATGGTAGAGTTACCTTTTGTTTGTCTTCATCATACCAAGACCTGTGTTCTTCAAACACAACATCTCTACTTGTAGTGAATTGCTTGGTTGAAGGGTTATAGAACCTCTGAGTTGAATCATATCCAATAAACACTACCTTTGTTGCTCTTTCATCTAGCTTACCTCTTATTTGCAATTGTACATGAACATAATCTAAAACAACCAAACACCTTGCAATGTCCAAGACTAGGTTTTCTTCCATGCCATGCTTCATAAGGATTCATGCCTTGAAGATGGTAGTCTATTGATAAGGTACACATCAGCTGAAACAGCTTCTGCCCATAGATAATGTGGCAACTTCTTCTCTTCAAGCATTGTTCTGGCTGATCCAGCCAATGTCTTGTTTCTCCTCTTTACAATTCCATTTAGTTGAGGAGAGTACCTGGTAGTCACTTCCCTTTTGATACCTTTTTCTCGCAAGAAATCATCAAAATCTTTGGATAATTATTCTCCCCCTCCATCAGATCTGAGCTTCTTGAGTGATCTACCTGTATGATTCTCCACATGTGCTAGATACTTTTTGAAGCAATCAAACACTTCATTCTTACTTTTGATGAAGTATAGAATAGTCCATCTACTATAGTCTTCAATAAATGAGACATAATACCTTGATCTTGCCAATGAAGGTTCTGGACTTGGTCCCCATACATCTGTATGTACTAAGTTCAATAAGTTGTTGTGGATGTAGCCTTTGTGGTTGAATGGTTGTCTTTGTGCCTTCCCAATCTGACATGCATCACACCTGTTGAGCATGTGTTGCTTTGATATTTTGAGCATATATCCTTCAAGGTTCTTTCATTCACATGAGCAAGAGGGAAAAAAGTGCCCTGACGGCCCTACTATGTTCACACACATCACTAGCTAAATATATCAACAATTACAAGGTGGTCTTATTTTCTCAGTCCTTCCGTATATCAATGGGCAATATGGTTATTGCAAAAGGAATCAAAGTTGGCTCAATTTATCTTTTATCTGTATCACTGAAAGAACACTTGTCAGTTGTTACTCAACAACCCATGGCTTGTATTTAGTATGGCCGTTTGGGCCATATATCATGTGGTGGAATGGAAAATCTTTCTTTTTCTGGCTACTTACATGTGTTATCTTTATCTAATTTTTCATTTTGTGAGCATTGTCAATATGGAAAGCAAACTAGGAATGTGCACAAAACACACATTGACTCGTCAATTCAGCCTTTAGATCTCATTCATACATATGTGTGTGGTCCTATGACCACAAGGTCATTAGGGGTTTCTCTTTATTTTGTCAATTTAATAATGATGCTACTAGAAAGCTCTAGGTATATCCTATCAAAGCAAAGCATGAGGTATTCCCTTTTAGAAAATGATATGCTTCAGTTGGGACTGAAAAAGGAACTAATAATAGAGGCTATAATAGAAGGGACTTCAACAATTATTCAGAAGATTAACCACATGAAGACTCATTGCTTCTTATGAATCTAAGCCACAAAGAAGGTAAAGAAGACATGTGTAAATACATATGAGAGTTGTATCTCCTTACTCATGATCTTTTCCCTCACATAATGGTAGTGAACTTCTATGTGTTTAGTCCTAACAGGATAGATAGGGTTGGCAGCAAGATGTAATGAACTAATGTTGTCTCGAAATATATGTGGAGTTGAAGTGTTCAACCCTAAATCATAGTATAAGGTTCTAATCCACATAGCTTCTTATGTAGAATTTCCAAGTTCTTTCTAACCAGCTTCTATTTATTAAACAACAATTGTAGGTTGCTTCTTGGAAGGCCATGAAGTCAACTTTGTACCTACATAGGTAAGATTGCATGATGTGCTTCTCATATCATCTTTTGAAACTGCCCAATCTGCATTAAAAAAAGTTTAACATCTATATGAGATGTATATGGATAATACAACCCTTCGTTCATTGTACCCTTCAAGTATTTTAGAATTCTCTTAGTTGCTTTCATGTGAGGGTTTCGTAGAGTGTGCATTACCTAACTCAACACACTAACTTCATAGCATATATCTAATCTGGGTAGAGTTGCATAATTTAAACTTCTAACAAGACTTTCATAAGTAGTTACACCTTCAATCAACTCACCTTCATGAGCACTTAGCTTCAAATTTACCTCCATGGGTGTACCTACAACCTTTGTATTCTCCATCTTGAATTTGGAGAGCATGTCTCCAATGTACTTTTTATGAGTGAGGAACATACCTTTCTCTATATATACCACTTCCAAACCTAGGAACTAAGTGAGCAACCCAAGATCACTAATCTTGAACTCTTCCTTCATTTGACCTTTGATTTTCCTAATTCGATTTGCATCACTTCTTGTAATGATTATTTCATCCACATATACACAAAGGTATATGACCTTTGAGTGATTCCTCTTAATGAAGAGGGAAGGATCTTCCTTGCTTACAATGAAACCTTTATCTTGTAAGTAAGTAACAAGCATATGATTCCAAGCTCTAGGAGCTTGCTTCAAGCCATAGAAGGCTTTCCTCAACCCGCATACATATTCTAGATATGATTGGTCTTCAAAGCCAGGATGGTGTGCCATGTATGTGGAGATACCATGCATATACCTTATTTTTTGTTGACTTCAGAGTGTGTAAAGTGAAACTTGTGGGTGATCGTGTTCATGTAGTAGTGAGGGAACTTGAATCCCAAGCCTCAATAGTAGAACCTTGGAGTGGCATTGGTGGCTCAACCTTTCAAGAGGCTTTTAAAAGCTTGTGTAGCAAAGAGGGAGCCCTCTTCATTCTATTTTTTTGTGTCTTTTTTCTATACCCCTTTTTCTCATCCATACTCTTCCATGGATTAGTAATCTCTCTATTTTCTACTTACTTTATAATTGTTCCCTCTTGGATAGGTAATAAATGATCCTTTATCATCCTTTTCTCTACAAGTATGCTTCTTTGAGCATTTCAAATTTTTATATGCTCTACACATTTGCACTATTGATGAAGTTAGTCATGGTTTTGATTAAGATTGTGATTATTTTCTTCACATATTTTGCATTTATTTTGCACTTTAACTTATACCTTGAAACCATTGTGTGAAAGTTGTTTGCTACATGTACAAAGAAGAAACTTCCCCATCTTTGATTTCAATGCCATGTAGTAGCCACCCATCTTATCTGCTAGTAATTTGTCCACGGCATTGACTATTATGAAATTTGGAAGGCCTTGTTCTCTAAATTTCCCCAAGTCTCACAATTATTTGTTCACACTCATTTAGGAATATAGCAGCACCCAACACATTAGGATGCATGAAAGTGATTTTGATAAGGTACTCACCTTCCACTATAGCCATCCAAACAATGGTAGTCTTTAGGGTAGAAGCATGCATGTCTCTAGAACTAGAGAAGGCCATGACCTCGTCTTTGTTATCTGATTCACTCGAATTAGGGTATGTAATAGTGCATGCTACTCTCAAGCATAAAGCTCTTCTTCATTGATCTATGTGTTTCTATGAGTCATCTTGATCTAAGTAGCATGCACATACACCCTCAACATGCCAATTCAAGCAGGATGCAATGCAACATTCTCTCTTGTCCTTTCCTCTCTCACTTTCCTCACTCTACACAAGAAAAAGCTAAGAATATCTCTTTTTTACAATCAAATCCATAAGGAGGGTTTAGAATAATACCTCGAGTTATGTGTTTAAGTGAAAGAAATCCTTGTATAGCTTGTAGATCCCCTTGTCTAGCTTGAAGCCATAAATTATAGTTAGACCTTGGAAGAAAACAATAGAAACGTGTATATCAACCTCAATAGCATATGGAGGTCATGCTCGTTCAGACAGAATGGTCGAGCACTAGATCCCAAGTCCCTTAACCACTCTCTAGGTAGAAATATAAAGATTACCCCTCCTTAAGTGTGGTCAACATTCCTTAAGGTCCTACACTCTTCAAAGTGCTAACTAAGCACAAGGTCATTGTTAGGTAAGCATCAAGCTCATAGATAGGAGCTTCTTGTGGGTGGGTGAGAGCCTTGATGTAAGATAAGCAAGAGCTCTGGGTAAAAACCCACTCTATCTGTATAAACAAGTCAAGTTTTCCTCAACTATGATTGGAAAGATGTCTCATAATAGAGTTCACTGATCATTTTAATTCCATTTCTTGTAATCCCTTTTTTTTAGAAAGCTATTATAGTCCTCTAAAGTTGGCTTGAAGATCAAATTAAATCTCTTCATATGTTGAGAGAAATTAAGTCTGGAATGAACAGTGGTCTCTCTATACATGTCTAGTGAAGGTAGTAAGTAGTTTGTCTTGGAGGCATTGGTTCTTGGAGTACGTAAAATTATTTTGATTGATATAAATTTCATTAGGAGAGTCTCGTATTCTAGTTTGATCATGAAAAATGTCTTAGGTTCATTCCATAGGAACTCAAAGTATCATTGGTTTGAGTGAACAAAGGTATCTATAAACTTACCTATGAGGCCATTCATGCTTCAATTTGCATATAGAAAATGTAAATTTTCCCATCAGTGGCATCAAATCATTTTGAAAAACAAAGATGAAATGGAGATTCTCATCAAGAACAAGGGAGAAAGTTCTCTTCATCAAGAGGAAGAAGCAAGTTTAGATGAAGAGGTGGAAGGTACAATCAGACTTGAGAAAAGAACAACTCAAAATGATGCTTCATATGTGATAAGTATGGACATTATGCAATGGATTGCTGTCAAAGGGACATGAGGAATTCATCATACAAAGGGCAAGGTATGCATCTACTTCAAATGAGAGTGAAAGTATGTTAGCTAGGATGTAGATGGGTGACTACAAAACAAAAGGTTCAAGCATAAGGTACATTGATAGTGGATGAAGCAATCACATGAGCTACAACAAGGACTTCTTCTCAAATATGTAGGTACCATCAACCAAAGGACATGTGGAGAGAGATCATGATACCCCCATGCCATCACACATATTAGGTGATGGTATCTTAGATGGTTCGCACAAGGATAAGTGTTTGAAGGATGCTCTTCATGTTCCCACAATCACAACGAACCTTGTTTTTGTGGTCCAAATGGTTGAGAGAGGATCAATGTCAAGTTCAACCAGAAGGGATGCTTTGTGGAAACCTTGAGGAAGGTTACTGATTGGAAACCAAAGGCATGAAGGAGGGAAGGCTATTCACATTGGATGTGAAGCCAAAAATTCAACCGTACTAGCTACTTCACATATGGAAGCAAAAAGATAGCAAAATTGGACCTTTGGCACAAAAGGTAATAGACATATCAATACTAAGAAGTTGAAGAATATGGAGAAGAAGAGGTTTGCAATAGGATTACCAAATCTTTGTAATCAAAATCTCAAGAACTTGTGTGAAGCTTGCAAATTAGTAAGCAAACTAGGTTACCTTTGAAGAAGAGCAACTATGTGAGAGCAACTATGTGAGCTATCATCCACTTAACCTAGTTCGTATAGATATTTGGCGGCCAACAAAGGGGAACTCAACTAGAGGTAAGTTTACTTTGTAACGTTCATTGATAATTGCACAAGGATGAATTGGCTTTACTACATGAAGTATAAGTGAGATGTGTTTTATCACTTCAAGAAGTTCAAAATATTGTAGAAAAGGAATGTGATAGGTACATCGCATGTCTAAGGCTAATGGGAGGGGTGTTGGTGAAATTAAGCCCAAGCCTACATACTTGATCATCCCACCTATGCTTAACATAATGGCATAACCTTTGGAAGGCTTCATATGTTCAACCTCTTGTAATTCTACTTCATAATTACTTTTTTAAAAGTGAAATATACCACGAGGAGTTAGGAAGCACATAATCTTGTATCATTTCGTAGTTGAGTCAAGAAAGATCAGTCCTATACTTTAGCATTCACTTTTAGGTAGAGATTTGAATTTGAATTCAAATCCTTTGGCTCCAACAATAACCAGAAAAAGAGGATATGAAAGGCTCGCATCTATCTCAAGATTTAGAGATCATTTTGATTACTTTCATTGAGAATAGGAGCTCACCTCATAGTTCACTCACCTCTCACTCATTGAGCAACGGTTGATTGGCAATGACATTGTACTTTTTACATGATTTAATACATACATGATCATTACTTCTTATTCTCATTTCTCTGTCATAACTCCATCAGAACAGTGATCTTGTCACAACTTGTTCTCAATCTATAGTTGATCATTTCCTATGATTTAAAGCATGATAGATCCAGAATATTATCTATTTTAATCCTACAACATTTCAGTATTAATGTCTCTTGCAATCATGATATATTAATCCATCTTTGCTCACTAGTCTATGACTCTGAAGACCCATAAATGTTGGGATGCTTAGTTGATTTGCTAAACACATTTCTCTGCATATAGTCCATCATTTTTTATGATATCACTCATGATTGGTAGCTTGTTAAGCTAATTTGAGTTCCCCAAAAGGAATTTAGTTAATCCATTGTTGTACTCAGAGAATGGTTCAAAACACTGAATAGGTGTATCAACTAAAATAGCAAGTTTTGAACCTTGGATTATATTCCTACCTATCTGTTTTGATCCTACTATTAGTGGATCATCTTCCAAGCAACATATGTGATTGATTATTTATGCTTATTAGCTAGCTAAAGATACCCACAACACTCTCTAGCCATCACTTGTAGTAGGTGTGAAGCAGGTTTTAGCTACACCAATTCATCTCTTGTGACTATCCACCATCTTCTTCAAGAGTGGTATCAGAACAAGCACAATCAAGATGGGAGATGGATTTCCATCCTTCATTGACAATTTGGACAGGAATAGCTACTTAGCATGGTCACTAAGGATGCAAGCATACCTTCAAGGGAAAAGCTTATATGGATACATCTCAAGAGATGAAGACATGCCAATCTTCAGTAGCAAGCATGAACCAACAAGGGAAGAGCAAGAAAGGTTTGACCACATGGTGTGCAAAGGATGCTCTTGCGAGGTCATATCTACTAAACTCAATCTATGATTTCTTGTTACCACATTTTAGGAATTGCAAGGCCTCCCAAGAGACTTGGGAAGTAGTTTCATCATATTTCTCCTCAAACACAAGAGCTAGGAAGAATCAGTTGTGGATGGAATTCACAACCCTTAAGAAACAACCAAAGCAAGGAGTGGTTGATTATGTAACCAAAATGAAAGATGTAGCTGACCAGCTTGCAAGCATTAAAGAAGACATAGAGGAAGAGCACATAGTGAGGCAGATCATCAATGGAATTAAGGTTGATGACAAGTGGGAGTCCTTCACCATAGCAATGGACCTCTACATGGATATGCAAATACCTGATCTCAACACCTTGATGGAGCAACTCTTCACCCATGAGACAAAGCTCAATAGAAATGGTGACAACTCGAGTTAAACAATCTTGTCCCCTTTATACAGATAAGAATAAAGCTAAGGATAAAAATAAAAGCAAGAAACATGAAGAAAAGGCTCGTACCTCTCAAGCTAATTATGGAGGAAGAGGTGCTAGACGAAGGGGTAGAGGAGGAAAGCAAGGCACGGGGAGACCCTACAACAATTCACCATGCAACATTTGTGGTCTCAACAACAACAATATAGAAGAATGCTACAAAAATACAAGGAACCAAAGGTGAAGATGCTTCCATAGAGGAAGCTATGGACAATCTAGAGGTAGGTACAACAATGGTGGAGGCAAATACAACCATAACTACAATCAAGGCTACAACAACAACAATTATCAAGGAGGCTTTAGAGGAACAAGGGACTTCAACAACTAGGTTGAAGATCAAGAAGACTCTCTACTCATCATGAACATGACATCCAAGCAAGGTAAAGATGATGAGCATCTCTTCTACATTGATTTAGGTTGTTCCAATCATGTGGCAAGAAATATAGCTCTATTATCTGATCTTGAAGAAACCAAGGGGAAGCATGAAGTACAAATAGGTGATGACACTAAACACTCAGTCAAGCAAATTGGAAATGTGAAAATATCTAATGGTAGTATGAACCTTTTGAGAAAAGTTCTGTATGTGCCTACTATAACCCAAAACCTAATTAGTGTTGGGCAGATTGTAGAGAAAGGTCTACAAGTCAGGTTCACTAAGCATGGAGCCTATGTGGAAGACCCCCAACAAGGCTTCAAAAGGATTGCCAAAGGTGAGAAGTCAGGTAGATTGTTTACATTTGAAATTGAAGACACAAGGAACATAGCACTATTCAATTATAGAGATCAAACCTTATCTAAGTTGGAAATATGGCACAAAAGACTAGGGCACATAGGAGAAAGAACTTTGAAACAAATTTGCAGGGATCAAAGTGTGCTTGGCATTCCCAATGTGACCAGGGAGCACATGATATACAAATGTGGAGCTTGCCAATTTGGCAAAGCTCACAGGTAACCAGTCAACAGGAAAAGATACATCCATGAAGACTATTTGGAGCTTGTACACATTGTTGTGTGGGGTCCTAGCAAAGATCCATCCATCTCAGGTTCAATGTACTATGTGTCATTTATTGATGATTACAGGAGGTGGACAATCCTCTATTTCATGAAGCATAAGGATGAGGTATTTACATGTTTCAAGAAGTATTTGGCACTAGTTGAAAACCAAGCAGGAAGGATCTTGAAGAGAATCAGGTCTAATGGAGGTGGTGAGTTCTTTTCACATGAGTTTGATCTATTTCTACAAGACAGAGGCATAAAGAGGGAAGTAACAACCAGGTACACTCTTGAATTGAATGGAGTGGCAGAGAGAAGAAACATGTAATTTTTGAAGCAGCTAGGTCTATGTTAAATGAGAAAAAATAACCTAATTATTTATGGGTATAGGCTATTTCCACAGCCACCTACTTGGTCAATAGGCTTCCATCCAAATCATTGGATGGTATGGCACTATATGAAGCATGGAAATGGTAGGAGACCCTCATTGGATCATTGCAAAATATTTGGGTGCATTGCCTATGCACACATCCCATCACAAATCAGAGGGACGCTTGACCCTAAGGCTGAGAAATGCATATTTATTGGGTATGATCAGAATCAAAAGGGATATAAACTATACAATCCCACTAACAAGGCATTCATAGTTAGTAGGGATGTAGTATCTGATGAGAATAATTCATGGTTTGAAGATGATTGCAAGAAATTCAAGTTACCATATGATTTGGAAAATAATTTTCCAACCCTCATTCAAGAAGACCAACACTTAGAAGAAGACATCAACTCAGAGGATGAGGAGCAGATTGATTTCAAAGCTTGGATGTCAAGAGGCAAGTTCAAATTCAAGCAATTAGAAGATCTACTTGAATCTTTCAATCAAGCTTTAAGGAGATCACAAAGAGAAAATAAGAAGTCCATAAGGTATGGATATGATACATCTTTAGTCACAAAACACTCTCTGTACATCACTAAAGACTTTATGGCAGAAGAGCCTTCTTCATTTGAAGAGGCTAGGAAGAAGAAAGAGTGGAGAGAAGCCATGCAGGAAGAAGTGGAAGCATTGCAGGAAAACCACACTTGGGATCTAGTTCCCAAGAAGCCAGATATGAAGGTACTTGGTTCAACATGGATATACAAAATTAAAAAGAACTCTGATGGTTCTATAAACAGGTACAAGGCAAGGTTAGTGGCAAAGGGATTTGCCCAAACACATGGAGTAGACTATGAAGAAACATTTTCACCTACAACAAAGATGCCAACAATCAGGGTATTGGTAAGCCTTGCTGCTTCTAAAAATTGTAATTTATATCATTTAGATGTCAAGAATGCATTCTTAAATGGATGGATATCAGAAGAAGTGTATATGGCACAACCACCAGGTTTTGAAGATGAAGAAAAAGCAAGTTATGTATGCAAACTTAGAAAAGCACTATATGGTCTCAAGCAAGCTCCTAGAGCTTGGAACCATAGGCTTGTTATGTATTTGCAGGACTAAGGCTTTGTGGCAAGCAAGGCAGACTCTTCTTTATTTGTTAAGAAGAACAAATCAGAGGTCATTTACTTATGTGTCTATGTAGATGATATCATTATTACAATCAATGATTCTGATGGTATCAAGCAGCTCGAGGCCCAGTTAATGAAGGAATTCAAAATTAGTGAACTAGGGTTATTAACTTACTTCCTTGGCTTAGAACTTGTGTATACAGACTCGGGTATATTCATCACACAAAGGAAGTACATACATGATATGTTGGTAAAGTTTAAGATGGAGAACACTAAAGTTGCAGGTATCCATATGGAGCTCAACCATAAGCTAATTTTACATGAAGGTGAACTACTTGAAGATGTTACAAGTTATCAACAACTTGTGGCTAGTCTTAATTATGCTACTTTAACAAGAATAGACATTGCCTATGCAGTAAGTACATTGAGTCAATTTATGCATGTACTAAGGAAGTCTCATATGGAAGCTGCAAAGAGGGTGCTTAAGTATCTAAAGGGTACAATGAATGAGGGGTTGTTCTATCCCTTCACTTCTGGCATAGATATAAAGATGTATTCTGATGCAGATTGGGTTGGCTCCAAGGATGATAGGAGAAGCACTTCAGGGTACCTATCTTTTGCAGGTTCAAAAATCATATCTTGTTTGTCCAAGAAGCAACCAACTGTGGCTTTATCTTCCACAGAAGCAGAATATAGAGGTTTGGCAAATGCAACTTAGGAAGCTATGTGGCTTAAGCAATTATATGTAGATTTGGAGATACATTCCTACACTCCAACTATCTTTGGAGATAACACTAGTTCACTTCATTTGGCTGCTAATCCTGTATATCATGCAAGGACTAAGCACATTGAAGTGCACTATCATTATGTAAGGGAGAAATTGCTTAGCAAGGATATCCAATTATCCTATGTATCAACTCATTTACAATGTGTAGAAATACTTACCAAAGCATTGGATGGAACAAAGATGAATAGGTTCAAATTGATGATTGGTTTGCAGGAAATCAAGGAGCAATGAAGAACAAGCATGTTAGGCTTGAGGGGTCGATGTTGGTGCAATTAAGCCCAAGCCTACATACTTGATCATCCCACCTATGCTTAACATAATGGCATAACCTTTGTAAGGCTTCATATGTTCAACTTCTTATAATTCTACTTCACAATTACTTTTGTAAAAGTGAAATATACCACAAGGAGTTAGGTGTTGGAATTTGGGGCCCCAGCATCGTTCCAATACTAAAACCTTTTGAGCATACACAAATTAATTGACAAGATGATAAGTGAGATAGAGAAAGAAAGAGATCTTGAGACAAGGATAGGGAACGTAAGCTGGATGCTTACTTCACTAAAAATAATAGATGTCCAAATTACAACATGGGAGTACTACTCAACCATATAAAGTGGTGCACTCACTAATGGAAGAATAAGAAGATGATGATACAAAATTTAGATTATGTCAAAATAATCTAAGTGTGTGTGAAGAGAATGAAGCAACGAAGCTAACAAAATAGTGTAACAAAATTGTAAATCAACCACAAGGTTAACTCACAAAAGATAGTTACCACCACCTCGTAGAAGACTTCCTGCTGCAATGAGAGTAGCCTCTCCTTCACCAAAACTTCACCTCCTTCAAGACTGTGAGAACACTCTGTCTTCAAGAAGATCTCCAAGCTCTAGATCTTTGAGTGAGTGATTTACACAATGAGCCAAGGGCCTTATTATATAGTTTTTGAGTATCCATGAAAAGCTAAAAGAAAGCTTAAAGCTACGATCGTAATTGATCGCAATCGGAAAAACAAACTCTATCGAATATAGCGAAGCCGTTCGTTCGTAGCTTTTAATAAAGCAAACAAAATCAAAATTAAATCTATTCGCTGCCGCGCCAAATGGGATTCGCACCATGGTTGATTGAGGACGCTTTTAGAAGCGATGGGTTAGAAAAAGTCGACGTCCGCTGTGACTTGTTGAAGCTCTATAGAAGAGAATCCATATGCGAAGACTGCGCCCCCCTAGAAGAATATGGAGAAAGCTTCTTATGAAGCTATTTGTCGGACCAATGAGGACATTGACTTCCAACAATCCCTCCTTCAATGTTATATTGGTACAAGATTCAGTAACCTGCAAATCTTCTCATGACTATCTCTAGGCAATGCTTTGGTAAAAATATCTGCAACATTCTCACTAGAAGGAATATAAACTAGCTCAATGTGCTTCTTAGCTATCTACTCTCGAATATAGTGGTAGTGTACCTCTATATGCTTTGTCCTTGCATGATGCACTGGATTCTTAGCTATAGCTATAGCACTCTGGCTATCTGAAAATATCTGAATGGGTTGATGTACTCTGACATCAAGATAATTGAAAATCTTCTGCAACCATACTGACTCTAGAGTAGCTGTAAATGTTGCACGATATTCAGCTTCACACGATGAAGTGGCAATAGTGGGTTGTCTCTTCGAATACCATGAGATAAGACAATCTCCAAGATAAAAACAAAATCCACTAGTACTTCTTCTTGTGTCTCTATCACCTGCCCAATCAGAATCTGAGAATCCTTTTAGTAACAAATGTGTAGATTTCAAAAATACCATAGCATAATTTGAAGTTCCCTTCAAATAACGAAAGATCCGCTTTACTGCTTTCCAATGTAACACTGTCAGATTCTGCATGAACCTTGATACTTGAGAAACTGCAAACTGTATATCAGGACGTGTATTACAAAGAGATATCAAGCAACCCACTGCTTGACTATATAGAGTAGCATCAAATGGCTCTGCATCTGCTACCATTTGTAAAGACATGTTCTAATCCATAGGTGTTTGCATAGGTTTAGAATCACCCATCTGAAACCTTTCCAAAAGTTTCTCAATGTACTTCTGTTGTGTCATGTAGATACACTCATCTCGAAACAGAAACTGAATCCCAAGATAATAATGTAGAATGCCTAAATCATTCACATCAAATGTTTGCTTCAATTCTTCTTTGAATGGACCTGTGACTATAATATCATCCACATAAATGATTGCTAT
Source organism: Ceratopteris richardii (assembly GCA_020310875.1). Taxonomy (NCBI): domain Eukaryota; kingdom Viridiplantae; phylum Streptophyta; class Polypodiopsida; order Polypodiales; family Pteridaceae; genus Ceratopteris; species Ceratopteris richardii. The sequence continues at coordinate 23,456,371 of CM035423.1, read as the reverse complement.
AATCATCATACCTATTTCAGCTTTGACATAAAGAGTTGGAGCTGCATCTGAGTTATGGAAACCAATGGATAAAAGATATGTATGTATCTTTTCATACCATGCTCTAGGTGCCTGTTTTAAACCATACAAAGCTTTTATAAGCTTGCACACTAAGTGTTCTTTACCTGTCTCTTCAAAACCTTCTGGCTGCTGAATATACACATCCTCGTGTAAATCACCATTTAGAAAAGCAGTCTTGATGTCAAGTTGATATATATGCCAACCAAAATGTGCTGCTAGAGCAAGTATTGACCTAATAACAGTCATCCTAGATGTAGGAGCAAATGTCTCATCATAATCAATACCTTTTTGTTGTGCATATCCTTTGACAACCAACCTGGCTTTGTATCTATCAATAGTACCATCTGCTTTCCTTTTGATTTTGAAGATCCATTTTACACCTATAGCCTTCTTTCCTTCTAATAACTCACACAGCTGCCAAGATTGATTCTTATGAATAGAATCAATCTCTTCTTGCATAGCTTTTCTCCAAATAGGAATGTTAAGTGCATCTTTAACACACGCAGGCTCATCTTCAACAGTCGTAAGTGCCAAAATATCATGAATCTCGAAGTCTTCAGCAAAACTTACATGATCTTTTTGCTGTCTAGTTTGACTTCTTGTTCTTACATGATCTTGTTGTTGTTGTCTAGTCTGACTCCTTGTTCTTCCAGTAAAAGTTTTTATACCACTATCTTTCCAAGTCTCATATAACCACGTAGGTGTATCCTTGAATAGTGGTGAAACTCTTTCTGAACTTTCAGCTTCCACAGGTTCTGGAACTTGTCCTGTCGAGGTACTAGGACTTTCTGGAACTTTAACTTCTTCCATTTCTGGAATCAAAGTTTCTTGTGGAACTGAGTCTGTAGAACGTTGTGAAATTCCTCTTTCTTCAACTTTTTCTTGAATACTAGGAATTTGAGTTTTAACTCCCTCCTGATATGGTTGAACATGTACATCTAGAATCTTTTTAAAAATTCCATAGTCATTTTCACTAATGAACTCCGGAATTGATGCTTCTTTATCATAAACCTTATCTTCAGCAATATAAGCATTACGTGAAAGAATAACTTCACCTGTCTCTGGAACATAAAACCTGTATCCTTTACTTTCAATAGGATATCCAATAAAAACAGCTTTCTTTGCCTTTACATCTAGTTTACCTCGGTCCTTTTTCTCAACATGTACATAAGAAAGTGATCCAAACACTCTGAAGTAACTCACATTAGGTTTTCTACCATAATAAGCTTCATATGGTGTGATTACCTTTAAAGCTTTTGTAGATGACCTGTTTAAAATGTGATTAGCTGTATGTACTGCATCAAACCAGAATTTCGGCGAAAGTCTCTTGGATGACATCATGCTCCGCATCATTTCAACAAGTACTCTATTCTTTCTTTCTGCAACACCATTTTTCTGAGGAGTATAAGCAATAGTAAGGTGCCGAGTAATACCTTTCTCATCGAGAAATGTCTGAAACTCATTTGACAAGTATTCTCCACCTCTATCACTTCTGAGAATGTGGACAGTTTCCTGACTTTCATTTTCAACCATAGCTACAAACTTCTTGAACATAGGAAAGACTTCTGACTTCGACTTAAGACCATAGATCCATGAGTATCTTGTAAAATCATCCACAAATAGGACAAAATACATGAAACCCTGAATAGAGTCTGCTCTCATAGGTCCATTCACATCTGAATGAATAATCTGCAATTTCCTGGTAGCTATAATATGAACATGTTTCTTGAAAGGTAGTTTATGCATCTTACCTTCAAGACAACCTTCACATATATCTGAATCATCAGGTAGCTTGAATAAGGGTAAACTCTCAACCATACCTCTATCTTTGATATTCTTGAGAGCTCCGAAACTGATATGTCCAAATCTTTCATGCCATAGCTTCATATCTTCCACCGATGACAAAGATTTGACTGCATATGCCTGACTGATTTTTGACAAAAAAAAGATCCCTCCTTTATGAGTACCTTGCAAAAGACACTTGTCTTCTTTATGTGATAAGATCTTACAAAGATCTTTCTCAAATACAACTTTAAAACCATCACTTAAAAATGCAGATATAGATAGCAGATTCTTCTTCATTTCAGGTACATAAAGGAGATCTGAAATTTGAAAAACACCACCTTCTCTTGACTTTAGGGTTACTGTACCTATTCCCACAACATCCAAATCATTGCCATCTGCAATAGTAACTCTTCTACCTGAAGAATAGGAAAGAGACGAAAATACATCTCTGCAACCTCTCATATGCTTTATAGCACCTAAGTTGAATATCCAAGGACTTGCTGAAAGAACTTGTAAAGCTGCTTGATCAAAAGCTACTTCCTCAATGGTGATACAAGCATAAGAATCACCTTGAGATTTCCCTTTTTTATCATCTTCTGCAACATTACCTGATGCCTTTTTCTTTTTTGCTGCAATCCTTCTATAACATTCTAACTAAATATGTCCACATTTCTTGCAAAAAGAACATATTTTTACCTTCTTCTTAGAAGAATTCTCTTTAGATGTCGTAGATACAGAATCTGAAGTAGAAGGTGAGAGGGACCTACTTTCCGTCTTGGATTGTTTTTCCTTCTTCTTATCCTTCTTCTTTTTACCCTTTGATGAAGATGAAAGTGCTTCTTCATTCTCTTCCATTCCCTTCAACTGATCTTCATCTTGAAGTAACAAGAACTCTAACTCTTCAAATGTAACCTCTCTATCTCTTGTGGTAAGGGTAAGAGTGGTTATGAAAGATCGATATGAAATAGGAAGTGAATTAATCAGCGTATTTACCATTTCTTCATCTGATATCTCAACTCCTACATTTAGAAGATGATCTCTCAAGTCAACGAGTCTCGTAATGTGGGTTTGAATTGACTCACCAGCTTTCATCCTTGTATTTGCTAGTTGTCTCCTCAAGTGAGCTTTTCTAGTAGGATTTTTGCTTTGAAAAAGATTCTTGAGCTTTAACCAAGCTTGACTAGAACTTCTGCAAGATCTGATATGTGGTAGAATATGCTTTTTGACACTCATTGATATGAATGAAAGTGCTAAAGCATCTCTACCATCCCATCTTGCCTCATCTTTAGTAGGAGGAACTCTAGGTAAAGACCTAGCAGTGACTATGGATGTAGAAGTGGTTACCTCTTCTTCAGTTGGTTCTGTAATAGTAATTCCAGTACCTATTGAAGCTGCTGTAGACCCTTCTTCGCCTTCTCGTCTTGGTCTTGTTAAAGATCTATTGACGATACTCCATAAATCCTTTGTCACTAACAAGTTCATCATCATGAAACTCCACATGGGATAATTAGAAGATCCATCCAAATTGTCTTCAATCTCAATTCTAATCTCACTCATCATATCTTAAGTGTGTATGTCAATTATGTAGCTCTGATACCAAAACCCTAAAGCTCTGATACCAAGTGTTGGAATTTGGGGCCCCAGGATCGTTCGAATACTAAAACCTTTTGAGCATACACAACTTAATTGACAAGATGATAAGTGAGATAGAGAAAGAAAGAGATCTTGAGACAAGGATAGGGAACGTAAGCTGGATGCTTACTTCACTAAAAATAATAGATGTCCAAATTACAACATGGGAGTACTACTCAACCATATAAAGTGGTGCACTCACTAATGGAAGAATAAGAAGATGATGATACAAAATTTAGATTATGTCGAAATAATCTAAGTGTGTGTGAAGAGAATGAAGCAACGAAGCTAACAAAATAGTGTAACAAAGGTGTAAATCAACCACAAGGTTAACTCACAAAAGATAGTTACCACCACCTCGTAGAAGACTTCCTGCTGCAATGAGAGTAGCCTCTCCTTCACCAAAACTTCACCTCCTTCAAGACTGTGAGAACACTCTGTCTTCAAGAAGATCTCCAAGCTCTAGATCTTTGAGTGAGTGATTTACACAATGAGCCAAGGGCCTTATTATATAGTTTTTGAGTATCCATGAAAAGCTAAAAGAAAGCTTAAAGCTACGATCGTAATTGATTGCAATCGAAAAAACAAACTCTATCGAATATAGCGAAGCCGTTCGTTCGTAGCTTTTAATAAAGCAAAAAAAATCAAAATTAAATCTATTCGCTGCCGCGCCAGATGGGATTCGAACCATGGTTGATTGAGGATGCTTTTAGAAGCGATGGGTTAGACCAAGTCGACATCCGTTGTGACTTGTTGAAGCTTTATAGAAGAGAATCCATATCCGGAGACTATGGAGAAAGCTTCTTATGAAGCTATTTGTTGGACCAATGAGGACATTGACTTCCAACAATAGGAAGCACATAATCTCATATCATTTGCTAGTTGAGTCAAGAGAGAATCAGTCATATACTTTAGCATTCACTTTTAGGTAGAGATTTGAATTTGAATTCAAATCCTTTGGCTCCAACAATAACTAGAAAAAGAGGATATGAAAGGCCCACGTCTATCTCGAGATTTAGAGATCATTTTGATGTACTTTCATTGAGAAGAGGATCTCACCTCATAGCTCACTCACTTATCACTCATTGAGAAATGGGTGATTTCAAATGACATTGTAATTTTACATGATTTAATACATACATGATCATTACTTCTTATTCTCATTTCTCTGTCATAACTCCATGAAAATAGTGATCTTGTCACAACTTGTTCTCAGTCTATAGTTCATCATTTCCTATGATTTAAAGCATGATAGATCCATCATACTATCTGTTTTAATCCTACAAAGTTTCATCATTAATGTCTCTCACAATCAATAGATATTAGTCCATCTTTGCTCACTAGTCTGTGACTCTTAAGACTCGTAAATGTCGGGATGCTTGGCTGATTTGCTAAACACATTTCTCTGCATATAGTCCATCAATTTTTATGATATCACTCATGATTGGTAGCTTGTTAAGCTAATTTGAGTTCCCCAAAAGGAATTTAGTCAATTGCTGTTGTACTTAGAGAATGGTTCAAGACCTTGAATAGGTGTATCAACCAAAATAGCAAGTTTTGAACCTTGGATTATATTTCTACCTATCTATTTTGATCCTACTACTAGTGCATCATTTTCCAAGCAACATATGTGATTATTTATGTTTATTAGCTAGATAAAGAGGCCCACAACACTCTCTAGCCATCACTTGTAGCACCTGAGAAGCAGGTTTTAGCTACACGAGTTCATCTCTTGTGACTATCCACCATCTCCTTCAACAAGGGGGAGAGTACTTCTCTCGTGAGTTCTTTGATTTCTTGGAGGCAAATGGCATCAAGAGAAAAAACACATGTAGGTACTGTAGCTCAGTGATGAGTAGCACCTCCTTTAATGTCAATCCGGGAAGACGTGAGGATGGTATGAAGACCTCGAGCAAGTGAAGGCACAAGTGCGTGAGTGAGAAGCACACTAACATGCACACACATACACACACACGCGCACGCAAGGTAAGGCAAAGAGTGAGAAGCAATGGGGTTCTTTAGATTAATTTCAAAAAGCTCTTACAAGTTCATTTCATTTACAATCTACTCCCCAAAAATGAGCTCTCTAGCTCTATTTATAGTTTTTGTCTAGCTTTGGCCCTGTCGAGACCTAGTGTCCGGCCTAGTTAAAAATTAGGTTCCAGGGCTTATTTGAGGGCTCAAACGAGATCTAAAAAATATGAAAATTGGTAAGCAACTACTTCTAAGGCTCCTCAAGCTCGAGGACTCCTCGGCTTGCACAAAATGGAGCTACAAAAAGGTGAACATGGTATTTACAAGGGTTGTTAGTGATGAGAATCACTTTTAATTGGTGTAAGGGTTTTGAAAAATTAAAGGGTTGCCTTGGTGCTAGATCTGTGTGAATGCTCGTACTTGCTTCTTCATGAAGAAAATTATTGGCCTACTTGCCAGATCGTCGTTGACTCCCTTGTCTGCTTGTGCCTTCTCTCCCCTCTGACTCTCTTCTCTGACTGCCATGCCTTGTCAGTCCTTCAGTTCCTTGTCTGCTGCTAACACCCCCCCTCTCTCACGTCTGTCGTCCCTGACAGACCCTTGTTGGGAGGGTCGTTGGACGTAGTATTCGACAACGTCTTGCGCTAAGTGATGTTCGGCAATCCTCAATCCTTTGGCCAAGTCTGTGAGTAGAGCATCCGAATCTACCGGCCCAGGAACCTCTGGATGTGGCATACGTAACTTTTCTGAATGGAGAGCTTGTTCCACTGCAAACAATTGTAATAAATGTGAGGGCCTGGGAATGAAGATCTCTGAGTGATATTCCCAGAACCCTGTGACAAACATCTCTTCAAATGTTTGTTTGAAGCACGCCGGTAGGTACTTTATGCGGGCATGCCATGCATAAACAACATGAATAGTGGAATTGTGGGTGCAGTGATTGTGGTGAATGTGTACAGTGGTGTGTGCAGTTGTGAATATGAACTGCCCGGAAGTGTGAGTGGGGGAATGGGGATGTCAGTAGCTGCCGTTAGGATTATAGTGTTAGTGGAGGTGTATACAAGGGAGGTGTTGAGAGGGTGTGTGGGTTGATTGGCGGTTTGTGCTTCAGTCATGGCAGTGGACTCGGAGGCGGTGACAGTGGTTGTTACATTGGTAATGGGAGGTGAATGTGGTGGAGTGGGAGGCGGGGGTGGCAAGGGGGGTGATGGGGGTGTACTGGACACATGGGTCTCTTCAGTATCGTGCACAGTGTGTGCTGTGCCCGTGGTCGTGGCTGTCCCTTGTGTTTCGGATACTAAGACATTCATCTGTTTCCCTGCTCATGGGGGATGTCTTCCGTATCTTCTTTCCGTTCTGCGTGATTGTGCCAGGGCAGTATGCACTGTCTCAGGTACTCCTAAAGCATCAGAGATCATATCCAGTGTGGCACGATATTGTTCGTCGACTCCTTCCTCCTCAAGGATTTGGTGCATGATAGCCTTCCCTGCTGCAAGGGATAACTTATGTTGTTGTTGGACCCTGTTGATGGTTCAACTCCTTTGTATATGCTGGGGCACCCTCTATCTCCTGTATAACTTCTTGCTCATAGTCATGCGCCTCCTCATCAGAAAATCCTTCCTGTTCATCCTCTTGTTCTTCTTCTTCTTCATCCTCCACTTCCACCACTTCTGGTTGTCTTGGCTGGGGTTGTTCTGTAGCAGTTTGTTGTCCACTACCCTGCTCTGCTTTGACTTCCGCATTAACAGCTTCAATGATTCTGGCAACTTCTTCATCCGTTAGATCTTCCAACGTGAATCCGTGAGGAAATTCCAGATCAGTAGGTACAGGTGGAAACACAAGATTAGGGCCATCTGTGTTGTGCCTGGGTAACCTGATAGTAAATGGTTGCACTCGTCTGGGAAGCCTTGGAGTTGTTTCAGGTGTTAGGGTTGCACCGTGGGCTTGTGCACAAGGCATCTGGACAGCGCCTCTCATTTTCTTGGATGGTGGTCCTGCGGAGGATAATCGGCGCTGAAACTCTTGTACCCTGGTCCAAATGAGTGCCCTTTGCACTGGTACATCATACGCGAGACATCTGTACACAATCCTGGTTAGAGCACAGCATCCGTACAGTACCGACTTTTGTTTTTTATACCACCTTTGATGAGCCAAGTGGATTTGGTCGATAATCCACTGAGGCATGTTGATTGTCAAATCAAAAGCATCAGCCAAGTATAAACTAAACCATATCTTTTTAGGTGGCATTGTGAACTCTCTTGGGCGGGAAATGCAAAGTGCTGCATGACCATTCGCAAATGAATGGCGATTGTAGGCGTCATTGCCACCATGTCTTTTAACTTTGTCAGATTCCTGTTCTTCATATTGTCGGGGACCATAGTCTCTTTCTCCGTAGGAATATGCATACCTTTCATGTCCAGAGCTTCCCTTACCAAGTTGATAGTTAATCTGAAACGCTTGAGCTCATTGCCCCTTGTGAGAGATGGGAGGACAAAGGAGTTGTATCCCTTTTTGTCTTTGCTCGGAGTAAGGGTGCTAATCAAATAAGAGCATCTTAGAAAATCCGGCTTTGGTAATTGGAATTTGAAGTAGTCGTAGAGTCCTGCCTTCTTCCATATACGTTTCAATCCTTCATTATTCTGCAGTCTCTCAAATTCCCTGGTGAAAAAGTGATACCTGCCCCAGCACCCATTGAATTCTATCTCGGCCTCCCACATATAAGTGCCTTCACCTAGGGGTCCTGCCACATCACTGAACCAATGAGAGTTTTTACTGACTGGCATAGTGTGCCCTTGTGGAGGGTTCTGAACCGGTATAGCGTGTAATGCCCTCAATGCCACCGGGCGTTCCTTCAATTCCTCCTCAACTGGGAGACTTTCAATGTCCACCACTTGGGGGCTGGTGCCGGCCTGGGAGCTAGTTCCTGCCGTATCTGCCATGTTACTTCTTGTCTCCTGATTCTGTGAGAATATAGAAACATGTGTTAACATTGTAAAGGACAAGCTAGAACCGTTATTGTCCCCATTACAACATTAACATGAGGTTCGGGAGAAATTAGTAGGTCATTAAGTGCTCGGTGCTTGTGCGTGTAGTTAGGAATTGGGTAGACCTAGAAGCTAAGTGGAGTGACGTAGTGAGAGAGTGATGTGGTTAGTAAGTGGGCATGGATTTACAACTGGGGTCAGGGGGTTTATTACACGTTTTAGGTTGCCAAATACAATGGATGGGTTTGGATCTTGATTTTGTGGAGACTCTAGAAGGTTTGATAGGAGTATCTACTTGAGAATGAGGCTTTTTAGGGGCCCCTTGACGAGTGATTCTACTTTTGCGCATGGAGGAATATGTGTCCGTGCGTGATGTGTAAGACTGGGCCTCAGATGTTCGAGTGAGTGAAACATGTTGTACCGTGTGTGGCCTTGGTGTAGCTATTTGGGCCCGCACGCAAGCTTTAGGCACCCAGATTTGTCGTGATTGTGGGCTGGCCTTCATTGACTTCTTGGGTACCCAAATAGACTTCATTTTCGCAGAAGAATTTATGAAGGACTTCTTATTAGTGTCGTGTTGTTGATTACTAATAAGAGGTTTTGGCCGTGGTGTTGGCCTGGTCAGAACATGGTGTTCGCCTTTTCGCCTCCATACTTGTTTCATTGGCTGAAACAATCTGCTTTGCTCCTTTTTTTGGCCTCCAGTATAGGTAGCGTTCTGCTTCTTCTGTATTCGATCTGCCTTGGGTTGCTGCATCCCTCTGGCCTTTGGAACAGAAGGGAGTGCCTTCTTATCCTGGACTCCGTTGTTGAGACAATCCTCTTTCTGCCTCATACAGTTTTGGACAAGAATAGCATTGTCAACTTCATGTGCGCCCCTGGAAGGACCAGGAGTTCGTGCCTTACCTAGTTCCTTGAGTGCTTCATTTTCCAATTCAACTGTAATTCGACTATTATTTACCCATACCTAAAGAAGTCCACTTCTTAGGTTTAGGTTGACTGCATGATCATAGATCCAGTCCTGACCCAAGACAAGAGGCTCAGTGAGGTCCTCATCTTGGCACACTAGTACTTTGATTGTCACTGCTTCGTCTTGAATATAGAGGGGAAGCTCCACCTCGCCCATGCAAGGGGTTTCCACACCTCCCAATCCTATGAGATATGCTTCTATAGGATTGACAGTTAATTTCAACTCTTGACAGTAAGACAATTTAACAGCACTAGTGGCTGCACCTGAGTCAATCAAGGCTCTTACAGTCCTTGCACCCTTTCCTTGTCCTATATCTAAGGTTATAAAAGGACGTCGATCCATTATCCTATGAGAGCTAATACGTGAAACGTCACACATAGCCATGTGATATCCTTGGTCTGCGTCGGCATCTGGCCTAGGTTGCTCTCTACTTTGTCTTCTTAATTTCATTCTCCGTATGCGCTCTAGGGCTTCCGCTTGAGCTTCTTCTCGAATTCGCTTTTCTTCTTCTTTGTGTTTCCTAGCAGTGTTGAGTCGACTTAGCATTTCCTCTGTGAGAGGTTCCTGATACAACTTGACTCTGCATCCACTAATGTAACTTGGAAGAACATCGCCTTCTAATGTGGCTAGCTGCACTGCTCCACTTGTTGAGATTCTATTAATGATCATGGGTCCATAGCCTCTTTTCTCTAGTTTTCTCGCATGTTGTTTCACAGTGTAGACTAGTACTAGGTCACCTGCCTTCAAACCTTTATCCTTAACGTGGGCATCAAAGTATGCCTTCTGTCGTTTCTTAGCTGCATATATCCCTGCAGCCGCTCTCAGTCTTGTTTCTCCTAATCGTTCAAGGTCAAAAAGTCTTGAGGAGAGTTCGTGACCCATCCATTCATGCTCTTGTGCCACCTTCAATGTAGGTATTAAGAAGTCCAACGGTAGCACTGCATTTTGACCAAATACCATCTGAAAGGGAGTGGCTTGGAGTACCGTTTTGTAGGCGACTCGGTATGCCCAAATAGCATGGTGTAGCTGTTTGTCCCAATCAGAGCGTTTATTATTCACTAACTTGGTCAATACATTACACAGGATCTTGTTTGTGCTTTCGGCTTGCCCATTAGCTTGTGGGTGGTAGGGGGCAGACTTCTTATGAACTACCAAGAATTCTTGGAGTAGATTTTCAATCACTTCGTTCAAGAAGTGAGTGCCTCTATCACTTACGAGCTCTATAGGTAGCCCGTATCTTGTGAATACATTTTCAAACAAGAATTTAGCAGTTGTTTGAGCATCGTTCTTCGTTGTTGCTTTTACCTCTACCCACTTTGTTAGATAGTCTGTTGCAACGATGATATATTCTGCATGGGAACCCTTAGCTGGGGGATTAATAGGACCTACGAAGTCTATTCCCCACTTAGAAAATGCACGTCCACCCATCATAGGTTTCAGTGGCATCTCATCTTTACGTATAGGATACTGAGTTCTCTGACAGACATCACATCGTTTCACATAGGTATGTGCATCCATGTGAAGGGTCGGCCACCAGAAGCCCGCAAATAGTATTGCCTTGATCACCCGATCTGGTCCAAAGTGTCCTCCTGCTACACCTTGGTGAGCAGTTTCCAAGATCTTAAGATATCCGCTCTCATGGACACATAGTCTCAGGTAACCATCTTTACCACGCTTGTATAGATTATCACCAATGAGTGAGTAATCCTGGGCTTCTTGTTCTAAACTCCTTTTTCTAACCAGGGTCATGTCCGGAGGGAATGTTTTCGTCCTCAAGAAGGATACTAGTGGTTCACTCCAATCTGGCACTATGGACACTTGGTAAAGAGTGGCATGTTCCACAGGTGGTTTAGTGCAACAGATTGGGCATTCCTTGCACAACTTTTGGACGTCAGCTTCCATAGTTGGCCAATGCACTCCGAGTCTCCTTAGTGTTTGTAGGGTTCGTTGCCTTGAATAGTGTTGCTCTAATGCACCTACATGTGCTAATTGCAACCATTTAGCGTACTCATCCTCTTCCACACAACAAGCCAAAATCCCTTGATCTGTGTTGTTGGAACCTTGAAGTTATGAAGGACCCATGAAGCTATGAAAGATATGGAGTACTTGGAGGCCTACCTCGGAGCTAAGGATACTTGAGGCTCAAGGCCTTGTGATGGTCTCTCAAATCTCCCATTTTTTCCTTTTGTATATAAGTTTCTTCATAGGAACTCCCTCTTACTTATTTATGTGAGAAAACCCATAAAAACTCAACCTTGCCCTTCTTTTTTGTAAAAGGCTCCTTTTTGAATTCTTGCCTTAGTATCAAAAAGAGAGCTCACTTTTGGATACGTGCAAAAGCTCTCTCTCTCTAGGAAGATTCCCTTTTTGATTTTTCCAACTACCTATCATTTTTAGAATATTTGTAGTTAATGAAGCCTTTGGCCACTTGCATCCAACGGATTCCTTCTCCTTTCTTATATAAGGAGAAGCTCATTTTGTAAAAAGGGGTCCCTTGGCCTCCATGCTAATGGAAAGAAGGTTCATTTGGCTTCCACATTTCTCCTTGTGTGCTAGGCGTTGATCCATGGGTGTGGGTTTGGCACTTGGGGTTGTCTTGTGTGTGAGCATTGCCCTCCCTTGCTCCCTTTGACGTTGGCCATGGTGCCATTGTTCATGGACATGGGTGTGTGCGTTGCTTACACTTCTTGCAACTCCTCTTGGAAGAGCCTCTCACTTCCATGTGAGGCGGTTAGGGTCCGTTGCTCCCCTTTTCTCAACATTTTGGCGCCGTTGCCGGGGACGTCGGCCTTTAGCCGTTGGGTTTTTTCAAGCTTGCCGTGCCTACACTTTGTGGATGCACCTCACACTTGGATTGAGTTGTGGATACGTGTGGCCTTCAGTTGGTCAAGGGTACCCCTTATTTCTCAATTTTTTGAGTAGTTTAGTTCTTTATTTTTGTTTGTTGCATGAAATCACCCCCTTAACCCCTTCTCTCTCTCTCACTCTCCCACATACACACATCTCCACACACACACAATGGGCATCACTATCCACCTCTGTCACCTCTGTTGTAGTGATTTCCTTGAAAAGTGGGAGGGGTAGTGCTTCTTCTCTTTTCCTTCCCACTCTTCATTTTAAAAAAAAAAATATGGGAGGTTTTTTCTTTACAATTACCTACGAGTTTGCTTTCTCCGTCAACTGTATGAGCATCCAAACGTTGAGCATTTTCAAATTTTATTCGAATATAGACTTGAAAATCGTTTAAGGCCTTTAATGCCTTACTATCTTTTTGAGTATCACCTAGATTTTGACGCATGTGGCGTGGAAGGGTAGTAACTTCCCTCTCCATCGATTGGGTGGTTTCATGTCATTTTGGAAGAATTCGTTGTATGGGAATTCAGGTGAGGTAGGTGGGAGAAATTAATTTCCCCTTCCTCTGCCCCTCGCCTAAATGAGGACGACAGCACATACGTGATATCTGCCATAACTTAAAGAAATAGGCTCAAACGTTGAGGCACAACACGCGGTATCTGGCTGCCATCACATCATTTTGTCTCTCTTGTATTGCTCCATGTTCATGCATTGCCCTTCCTTCAATGCATTCGAGCAGGTGAGCATGGATGAAGCCCAACTCATGGATGTGATGGCGCTCATTCACTGGTTCTTTGAGCCGAGTTCAACATGGTTTTGGCAGCGGGGGAGACTCTTCCTCTGCTCTCTCACCTTACCTCTTCTACTACTCCTTGCACCTCGCCTTCGACTTCCCATCTTGCTGCGTTGAGGTTCTCAATGTCTTCAGGAGGAAGTCTGAATCTCGTGGGTGCTAGATTCTCGAAGATTGTTGCTCTGCGCGTAAGACCTGCAATATCTCGAAGACGGTTTCATGGGATTCCAAGCATGGGATATGTCTGTCGATACACTTTTCCTTTGGATATGCAAACTCCGAAGGGAGAACCTCTGCGCCCTCTTCCTTTTGCGTGTTGCTTGAGAATATTTAGGGGTCTCTTTTTCCTATCTATTGTTGCACCCAAAGATTCCTTCGATGACAAGATTGGGGGTCCATCTTGCCCATTTCTTCTCCTCTGCTCCCTACTTACCCTTGCGTGCTATTCGAAATTCTGTTTCAGGGATTCCATTGGCCTTTGCTTTCCGATTGTTTGGCAAGTGAACACTCATTTGCTTAATGATAATGGATCGTGATAGGTTCAGTCATGATGGCTTTGGTTCCTTGCCATTCATCGTCGTCCTACTCAATCTGTAGACTCTGCCATTTGCCCTCCATCGGTTAGGCATTTGTGCACTTTTGTGTCTATTTCCATTTACTTATGCGTGCACCGAACGTTCCTAGTTGAATCTTCTCGAATGTCTAAATATCTTATGTCGCTAATCTCCCTGGGAAGGTTGAAGATGTTCCACCTGCAATGCTAAGAATAAATTGAAAAGGAAGTTGTTTTGCTCGTATACTCATCTGTCTCATTTTCCATATGAAATTGAATCAAGTGCTATATTGTTATTGTTATACTCTATAGGTATTCCATGTCCTATCATTTCTGAAAACTGTTGATTGGTTGAACGGTGCATGCTCGTGCTTCTTGTTGATCACACAAGGTCGATTTCATTATATTGCATGCAGGACTAAATGCATGGTGGGATATTGATCCCTCTCATTAGCTATTGAAGCCTTCCCATGGTGGTGTTCGGGGACATTCAGTATGAATCATAATCTAGAATCTATGTTTCAGAAGTTTTAACGGGCGGACAAAGTTGAGGATAGTCAACACTCACATTGCATCTCACTTGTGCGACACTTGGGGGACCTTGATATGAGTACTACTCGGTCATGTTTTTTCGCATCCTTGTGTAAGCAATGTGTTCATATCTCCACACCTAAAGGTTCACAAATATGACTCTTGTATTACACAGTTCAAAGAGAAGTGAAACCATAATATTATGTTGTTCATGCTCATGTCTATTGATGTTCAAATGGCACCCATAATGACCTTTCTTTTTCATTCCACACGTATGTAACGGGAATCTTTGCATGTTCAAACCGCTTGTGGAAAGCATCAAGCTCGAGAGGCTTAAGGGCTAGGGATGTGTGACTGCCCCAAGGGGGATTGTGTCCACACTTCCTTACACCACTTGCAGGTTTTGTTCAAAATTTGTTATGTTTCAGAATACAGTATCTTAAGCTTTGAATGTTTTCTGCTAGTGGAAAATAAATTGGGGCTTGTTTTCTTAAGGTTTGGGGTTCCTATGTCTTTCATGTAGATAGGGGTGTCACATTGAAGCTTTTCACCTCTTCGATGCTCACTGAGATATTGTAACATGTTGCTAATGAACTTGCATGCCAATCTAATGCATGGTGACATAGGACTTTGAGCGGTATTCTGTGACTTTTTCGCACTTGTGAATGAGTGGCCACGTAGTAAGATATGTGCAATCGAGACAGAATGGATTCTCTTTGGTCCAACCTGAGCATTTCTATTTTTGATCCCTTGTGTTGTTGAATCAGGCCATTATTCACATAATCAGATTATGGTTATTCTCTCATAGGGTTACTTGTGCAAAAAGTTTTTGCCTGTTGGTTTGTGGCTGTTTGTAGGTATGAAGGTTCACATGGGTAGCCTCTTGTGCTCTTCAAAAAATGTTTACATACAGAGTGTTCTATTTCAAAGATGTTATGTCGTTGTGGCAACTTGATGCTTGTGCTCAATTTCTCTATTCATGTATGAATGCTTTATTGAAGATAAGGAGCCAAAAATGAAAAAGTGTTCGAGCTCATTTTTAACAGATTTGAAAGATCAACATCAGGATTGTGTTTCAAACCTTATGATTTAGACCACCAAAGGTGGACTTTGCTGCATCACTTTCTATGCAGACGAGGAGTAATTCTTGGCCATGACTGAGAGACTTGTTTTCTTTTGGAGCTTCTTCCTCAAGGACAACTTAATTTGTGGTCTCTCATATGTTGGGGTTGGCATCTAATAAGCTTTGGATGATGCACTTCTTACACATAGAAGGTTCAAGCCTCTACCCTCTTAGAGATCCACATTCCTCTTGAGTGGTATTATGTTTGTTCAAATCTAAGTAAAAGCCTTTAAGGGGGCATGCACCACATTCTCTCGTGAACACTAAATGTTGTCCACTTTTGGTTTGAGAGTTGGCCTAAGGTTCATGCGGCTACAGTTTTTTGTTATTTGGCTTCAAGAGATATCTGCTTTCTCTGTTAATTCTTGTAGTTGTAGGTTTTGGTGCCCCACTAAGGAATAATGCACATGTTGGATTGTTGACTTATTTAGGCACCTCATATCTATGCAATTATCATATATATGATCTTCTTGCTTAATGGAAAGGTTGCAAGAATGTAGGTGAGTGGAGTATTGGTAACTCTTCTCCTTGGGGAAGCTGTCCATTATGGTGACTAAAATGTTTTAAAGACTTTTGGGGGTTGCTAAGTCCTTCTTGTCTAATCTTTCGAAGTGAATTTTATCTTCAATTGCTAAATATGAACTCAATATCCTTTGACTCTTAGTATTGCAGGTTTGAAAGACTGAGGTTGGTGCTTCCTGGTCTTGTGGAGTTTCTACTGCATGCTTTTATCATACTCTTTGGAAATGATTAAATTGCTGTGTGGTACAAAGGTCACGATGGTATGAATATTGCTTGATGTTTTGTATCCATTGACCCACTTATAGAAAATCGGATCCAAGATTGCACAACTCTTGCTACATGAAGAGGCATCTCTCTTGATTCTACTATTTATTAGAGCAATTGGCTGCTTCTAGTAAAATTCCTAGGTTGGGTGCATAATGCTTGTACTGCAAAATGTTCTTCATGATGTGAGCATGTATTTTTTTAAGGATACTTGCAGGTGAACATGCACATAGGGGGTTGACAGTTTTCAAACCTGGATTTAAATTAAGTGAGAAGTCACTGTATGAGCGATTGTTTTTTGCTAGGGAAGTAACTCTCTAGTTTCACATCGTTCATTTAAGGCTTATTTTTCCCAATGCATTACAGGTCAACACATTTAGAACTTTAGCATTGATCCTTCTTACCTCCTATAGATGATTTGAAACTGTGCTTTGCAGGCTTAACTCTGATAAGCTGGTTTGAATTTCATAAATGCTTGATAGAGTCATAATGTTGCACTATTGTCTAATCATTTTGTGAACACATGAAACTCATGCTAATCTTGTTGATGCAAGCATAGTATAAATGATGGCAGGAAAAAATGTTAAATCATGATCCATATTCATCTTATGCTATATAATGTAATATATCACACTCACTTGGAAATAACAGATTTTGGCATCATATTTTAGAGCGCAAAGATGAGAAGATTTTCAGGAGCTCTTCTGATTAGAAGAGCAAGTCCTAAGTGAAAGTTGTTCCCTGAAGTGGAAACTAAACATGGAATTACATTTTGTGGCTGCTTCTTTTCAAATTCAGTCTACTTGTTGTGTATGTTTAAATTTCAGGTATTGGAGCTTTGAGAGAAGGCACATTGGATGGAGGCTGGGCTGACTGCCCCCCAAGGGGATTGTGTCGCTCAGCATTGTTGGAATGAAGATTTGAAGGCAGACGGCTTGCTAATTCAAAAGATTTGCAGCCTTGTAAAATTGAGACTGGAACTGCTGCAGAATTGAAGACTCAACATGATCCCGTTCAGCTATGCATGTTCCTTTCATCTTAGCTTTGTCGAGGACGACAAAGACTAGGTGGGGGAGGGTGTTGGAACCTTGAAGTTATGAAGGACCCATGAAGCTATGAAAGATATGGAGTACTTGGAGGCCTACCTCGGAGCTAAGGATACTTGAGGCTCAAGGCTTTGTGATGGTCTCTCAAATCTCCCATTTTTTCCTTTTGTATATAAGTTTCTTCATAGGAACTCCCTCTTACTTATTCATGTGAGAAAACCCATAAAAACTCAACCTTGCCCTTCTTTTTTGTAAAAGGCTCCTTTTTGAATTCTTGCCTTAGTATCAAAAAGAGAGCTCACTTTTGGATACGTGCAAAAGCTCTCTCTCTCTAGGAAGATTCCCTTTTTGATTTTTCCAACTACCTATCATTTTTAGAATATTTGTAGTTAATGAAGCCTTTGGCCACTTGCATCCAACGGATTCCTTCTCCTTTCTTATATAAGGAGAAGCTCATTTTGTAAAAAGGGGTCCCTTGGCCTCCATGCTAATGGAAAGAAGGTTCATTTGGCTTCCACATTTCTCCTTGTGTGCTAGGCGTTGATCCATGGGTGTGGGTTTGGCACTTGGGGTTGTCTTGTGTGTGAGCATTGCCCTCCCTTGCTCCCTTTGACGTTGGCCATGGTGCCATTGTTCATGGACATGGGTGTGTGCGTTGCTTACGCTTCTTGCAACTCCTCTTGGAAGAGCTTCTCACTTCCATGTGAGGCGGTTAGGGTCCGTTGCTCCCCTTTTCTCAACATGTGTGCTTGTACATACTTCCTGCCATGATGTGATACTTTCGGGCTTTTACTACCTCTCTATCCTGTGTGTTTATTACTGGATGGTTAGGCCCGTATGTCAATACTGGCACTAATGGTTTAGCCCACTGCGGCACCACTTCCAAATTAAACAAGTAAGCATCAAGAAGGTCATCTGACACTCCTTGTGGGGCTTCTCCAGATGTGAGTCTAGAGAGATGGTCTGCTCTCAAGTGAGTCCTACCTTTCCTTACCACAACCTCGAAGTCATATTCCATAAGTAAGAGAAACCATCTTACTAGTCTACCTGTATTGCATGGCTTGTTCACGAGATATAGTAGTGCCTGACGGTCAGTAAAAAATTTAAACTTATTAGCAAGAAAATAATGTCTAAACTTTTTAATTGCATATACCATGCCTAATCCTTCTCGTTCCGTGGTTGTATAATTTCGTTCAGCTGCATTCAATTGTCTACTAGCATAGGCAATTGGAAGATCCATATTACCTTCACCAGTAGGTTGTGCAAGTACACATCCAATAGCATAATTGGAAGCATCCACATGAACATGGAATGGCTTGTTCCAATCTGGTGTGGTCAAGATTGGTGCTGAACATAATCTTCGTTTAAGCTCTTGGAAGGAATTCTCACAGTCCACTGAAAGTTAGTCAGAAGTCCGTACATGGGCTTTGCAATGACAGCATACATGTGAATGAACCGTCGGTAATAACCACAATGCCCCATGAAAGCTTGTACTTCCTTGACATTCTTAGGCCTAGGTAACTCGGCTATAGCTCTCACTTTTCTTCATCAGTAGATATGCCATTCTTTGACACTATGTGTCTAGAATCTTGCCTTGCCTGACCATAAAGACGCACTTTTCTGGGTTCAGGCAGACTTGATATTCTCTACATTTGTCAAAGATTTGTATGAGTTCAGGGATATGGGTTTGTCTGATGTTGGAATGAGCACAAAGATCATCAACATAGACTTCTAAGTTCTTCCTCAAGAACTCTTTAAATACATGGCACATCAGCCTTTGGAAGGTTGCTGGTGCATTGGTAAGCCCAAATGGCATTACCCTAAAGGCAAATATGCCCCACTCCGTGGCAAAAGCCGTCTTATGTTGATCTTCTGGAGCAATGGCTACTTGATTGTAGCCCGAAAATCCATCAAGGAAGCTATACACTTCCTTGCCTGCTACTCTTTCTAACAGATGCTCTGTGATAGGAAGCAGATAGTTATCTCGAATTGTGGCTGCATTAACCTTCTTCAGGTTAATGCATACATGCAGCTTTCCATTTTTCTTGGGCACCACAACAATGGGGGATATCCATTCTGTGTGCTCAATTTCGTAGATGAATCCAGCTTCAACCAGTCTATCTATTTCCTCCTTGATCTTAGCAGCGTAATTATCGTTATATGTATAAGGCTTTTGCTTAGAGGGTTTGGCATCTGAGGTCATGGGGATGGTGTGTGAGCATATGTCTGGGTCAACACCCTTCAAATCCTTGTAACTCCAAGCGAATACATCTCTCTATTCTCTTAGCAAGGCTATTAATGCATGCTCTTCTTCCTCTGTTAGGTCATGGCCTATGTACGTGCATCTCTCCTCTCCTTCTTCTAGGGCTACCACTATTTTCTTGGTGGTTTCTTTGTTATCATAGGCCTCCCCTGATTGCGCCTCTCGTTTAGGCATTCTGATCATGACTCTCCTGTCATCTATCTCATACTTCTTAAAATTTTCTGGGACCTCAAACAAAGATTCTTCCTCTTCTGGTGTGACTTCTCTCTTCTTTCTTTTCTTTCCTTCTTCCTTCGGGGTCACATGTGTGGCTAGTCTTACATCACTTGTAAGCTCTCCATACCTCTGGGATTGAAATTCTACTTCATGGAAGTATTCTTCATCTGATGCAAAAGGCGGATCCATAATGATTGACTCTAGATCGGAGTCACTTGCATCCTCAAATGCGTCAGAGTTAGGTTCGCATTCTTCTAACACTGCCTCTCCCATGATTGGCTCTATGGAGAAAACTGAAATGTCATAGCCATCCTCATCACACTGAGGTGTCCATTGTTCTTCATTGATGGCTACATCCATTGTTGCTAGGATTTCTGCCCAGCCGTGGGGTTCAAATTCTTTGTCAGGAAAGACTACAGGTGCATAGGCTGGGTCTTGATTTGATCTATGTATTTCTTTTGCACCTACCTCTCTGACTTTCTCTCTCTTCTCTTCTTCTACTGCTACTTTGCACATCCACAACTGGGTATCTTCATGCATCCATGAGGATCCTGATCCTATGGAATGCACCGATTCCGTATCATCTTTGGCTCTATGGATGGGATTCCATTGGATAGGAGGGACATCTCTATGAGAGTAGTCTTTAAGATTCACTTTGGTCGTAACACCTAGGTGTTGCAAGTACAAGGAATTGGTTCCCCAATCCTGGACCACTTGCAACTGTCGCATAAATGGTCTTCCCAAAATCATCTCATAGGCGTGATTCTTGCTGAAATCACATATGGCGAAAGTATGCTCAAACTCAACACCACATGTAGTGAGAGTTATTCCTTCTAACAACCCTAGGGGTCTCTCTATGTGACCATCGGCCATCTGCAATTTCATCCTCGTGGGCCTGAGTGCTAGCTTGCCCCAACGCTTCCATAGGGAAGTGGTAGCAATTGCAACTCCTGCACCAGAGTCGAGAATTGCCTTGGTGGTGTATCCTTGATGGGTGATAGGAAGATATGTGTTTCCCTCTTCGCCCTCACTCATGTCTCCTATCTTGTCCAAGGGTATTTCTAGCACTGTTCTCTGGGATCCTACCTGGGAACGAGGTTTTGCTATCTCTAGTACTTGTTTGGCTACTTGTTTCCATAGCTCTGGCCTTACTTTGAGTAGCTCTTCTAAAGTGAGATTGCACTGTACTTTAGTGTTTTTCACTACCTCTGTGTTCCTAGGTATGACTGAGTCCTCATTTCGTACCATTACCGTGGGTGCTCTCAAACAAGTAGAATTAGCTTCCCATGGACCCGTGAAGTGGGGTAATTCTTGTAAGGAATTAGACTCAAAGTCTAATCTTTCCTGAGGGTGGGTGCTCTCCTGCTCCTCATAAATGGATGGGATATCTTGTGGGAATTGGTCATGTGCATCGTCCACAAGTTCAATAGGAGGAGGGATTTCACTTTCTTTAGCCCATTTGTCTTCTTGAATCTCTCGTAGAAATTCTGGTGTAAACCGATTCATAGAAGATGAGGTGTCCGGCTCCGTAGAGTTAGGCGCATAGGCTTCAGGCACGTAGGCTTCAGGCACGTAGGCTTCCCGAGCAGGGGGACCTACTCTATCACTTGCCTTGCCCTTGTGTTGGGAGGCGGGTTCCTTTTCTGATTGTGCAATTAGTTTCTCTATTCTTTCTAGTAATCCATCAAAGTGTAACTGCGTCTTGGCTGAGCTAGAGATGTTAAATAGACGATTGGCCTCAAACATGGTCTGGGCCAATTCCACCATTTTAGCACAAATTTTGGTTCGTTCTAGCTCTAGTTTTGCCCTAGGGTAACACTTTTCATGATCAGTTACGTTTGGCCCTTCTTGGATTCTGGCCTGATAGGCTTTAAGCATCATGTTTAGGTCCTCGGGAGTGGGATCTGCTAGGACTGATCCTACTCTAGGGGTGGTGGGATCGTATGAGGTGGGTTGGAAGGTGGCGGGTCGGATGGCGATGGGAATGGTGGTGGTGGGGTAGTGTGAGAGGGAGTTTGAGATGTGAGTTCAGTTATCCTGGCTTTGGTTTCTCTTATGCTTTCCTCGAGTTCACTCATCTTTTTAGCCCATTGTCTTTTCATTCTTTCCCGACTATCTTTCCAAGCTCTAGTCCTTTTCTTGGTTATGCTCTCGGTTTCACTAGCCTCTGGGTTCTTTTCCTGGTTTACCCCTTGGTTTTGCTGCAATGCCTGAGCTCTAGTCACTACCTGTACTGGTGCGGTGGATGTCACACTTCCTGTGGAGTTTACCACCAACCCAATAACGTTAATAGGAGTGATTTTTGGCATATTATTAGGATTCTTAGGGCAGTCTCGTAAGAGATGCTCCTTTCCACATTCTTGGCAAAAGCCCTGAATTGTCACTGACTGGGGTTGTGTAAGTGGAGGTAAGGGACAATCACGAATGAGGTGATCTCCCTGACATCTGTAGCATGGTCCTCTAGGGAATGGGGGTCTTACCTGCCTAGGTTGAGGCCTCGGGTTGGGGTTTGTATACATGACGTTTGTGTAATCTGACTCCCAACTAGGTTCATTCGGTTCCTCACTGTAGTAGGGCTCACCATGTTCAGGAGATTGCATGTAGTAAGCATGGGGACTATCGACATGTGTAGAATCAAAGCTATGGCCACTGGGGTCACTTTCAAAAAGCAGTGGTGTTACAGGGACTATAGCTCTATTCAGGTTTTCTTCTGCTGTTGCATATTTTACTAGGATCACATTAGCTGGGGCAGGGGGTTGTTGTGCTAACACAGGCTGAGGCCTTTGTTGGTTTTGGTATGGTTGCTGATAAGGTTGTTGTGGCCTGCCATATGGCTGTGGAGGGTACGGGTTCTGGTATCTTCCCTGCTGAGGGTATGGCTGAGGGTAGGGTTGCCTAACCGCCTGCTTGTTGTATGGGCAATCTTGCGCGGTGTGATTGGTGTACCTCCGTTCTATGGTGCAGTACTGGCTACTAGGATTTACTTGGGGTTGAGCCATAATGGGACATACATTTGCCATATGGTCACCCCCACAAGTAAAGCATCTTTTCACCGGGGCAAACCTTGGGATCTGTTTGCTAGTGACACCTAATTTCTGAGCTACTTTCTCTGCAAGTTCCTCAATTGATGTGGATTGCGTGGAAGAGAGGCTAGAGGCACTATCTGAATCTTTGTATATCTTGGAAAGCTCCAACTCCTCCCCTAGGTTATCCTCAATGTCAATGCACATGCGTACACACTCTTCTATGGTCCTAGGGTCCTTCAAGTACACATAAGATCTCAATTTGGTACTTAGCAATCCATCCAAGAATAAAGCCACTTGCTTAGCAGGCGTGGGGAGCTCCGAAACAGGACATCTTTCTAAGTATTGCCTAAACCTTCTTCCTGCAAGTCTCACGGTTTCTTGAGGGGTTTGCTTGAAGCTGTGAATCAACGAGGAGGTGTTATGTCTTATGCCACTCTTAGAGAATTCAATAATGAAAGCCTCTAGGAGTTGGTCTATGTTCTTGAACTGTCTCTCATTCAATGGTTGAAACCACGTAAGGGCTGTGTTCCTAAGGGTTAGACCAAAGGCATTATATTGCGTGAATAAATCCTCCACTTGTTCAGCTCTCAAGACTTGCCTGAACTCGGCCACATGATCGTATGGATCTCCGGTGCCATCGAAGTAATTCTTCATGGACTTAACTAGCTGAGTTGGTCTCAAAGTCCTTGCATGCTCTCTAGGTCGTGGTAGAGGGAAATCATCGGCATTTCTTCGATGTCCTGGGGCTCTAAGTACCTCAGGCTCTACTCTGTTTGTTTCCGTCCTTGTTCTTTCTCTGCCCCCTGAGTTGGCAAAGCTCACCTCCGGCCTTTCTCTATGGCTGTCTCTTTGAGTTCCGTGAGCGTGGGAGGTTCCAGCTCTTGGGTGACCAAAGGACACGTTCGATCTTGGTTGGGGGAAAACGAATTCACCTTTCCAAGTGTAAGCATGCCTATCATTTTCTGTAACCACAAAGATCCTTTCTGAAGCGTGATCTAAGTAGGTCACTCTACGTGGGCTATCTGGGTCTTTAAACTCATAGATCATAATTGTTCCTATATCGATTGGTCGATCAGATTTATACCTCCAAAAGGCTTCGTCAGTCTCTCGGTTCAGAAGCAGATCTATGCTCTTGTTGTCTTGGGGAATCCACTCAGGAGTGAGAATTCTCGTAAGAACAGATTTGCCTCGGGGGGTTCTAGGTTCTACACCCGTATTTCCTTGCTCCAGGTCACCTAAATCCGCTTCTGAGATCACATTTCCGAATTCATCTGTCCTATCTGGGTGACTGGTGACTACGTATATGGTTCCTTCTTTGTCCAAGTATGCTCCATTTTCAAACTTGACAGCTGGGTGCTCTAGTCCAATGGACTGGTCAGGATTTTTAATCTGGACCACAGATCTTCCTAGACCGTCCTCATAGATGCTAGCACCTAATCGGTTGGTCCTAAGGTATTCCAACTGTGTTTTGTAAGGGCCTTCTACTCTGTGCAAGTATGGCACTCCTGAACTTCCTGTAGGTCTGTCCATGCCTTGAGACATCTCTGATTCACTGGTCTCAGAGCTAGGGTAGTATGAGTGGTGGCTCAACTGCTGGGCCCAAGACCTAGAAGTGTGGTTGACACTAGCCTCTGAAGACCTAAGGCTTTGTCTATCCCTTACTAGATGTCGTCCTGATCTAAGGTTCATATGCCTATTTAAGTAGCCCAATTTTTTTTTTTTTTTTTTTTTGCCTAGAGTACAACCTCGTTGCCGATCAATTGGTATCAGTCACTTGATTCTTTTTTAGTGTGTTATCATGTTTATGATCTTGTCTGATATTGCGTCGTCAGGAATACTTGAGTATTTTTCGTACTTTAAGTTGATCGTTCCACGTTAAATTCTTTTCCTTTAGGGTTCTCAATCGTACAAAGATTATGTAGTTATCTTGAACTTGAGTATTTAGGTAGTCTTCAACTTGATAAATGCCTATTGCCGCCCTGGCTTACTCCTATCACTAGTCGTTCTTAGCCTAAGCTAGGAATTGACACAGGGAGTTGAGAATTTCCAACCTTTTGTTTCCTTCTTAGTTGCCCTTGAGTGCCCAGGAAGCGTGTTCCCAAGCCTGCACTTACTCTTGCTTAGAATGCCCTTCGATGCTCTCAATAGATCTGTAAGAGTTCCAAAGTTAACTCAAGACTTAAATTCCAAATACAAAACCCTTCACTTTCATTCATGAATCACAAATACCAATTTGCACTGTGATTTTTTGGAAAACAATTCTAGAGATCCCTAAATTTTGTTCCCCCTAGGTATGGTCAACTTCAAAATACCCAATCTAATAATCCTAATCTTAATTTAACTATAACCAGTCGATGTTTTGGTTGTGCTCCCCACGAGCTTTCCAACAAAACAAGAATCACAGCAAACGGATTTCGTATGAGAAAGTTATGTCAGTTCAGGGTTCTAGTGCTAAAACAGGGTTCAAACAGGCTAACAAATCACATGATTTTTCTCAAATCACATGTGTAGGGACCTCACAAATCACTAATTGCTAGACCAACATGCCCAAAAACTATCCCCAAAGCTTAGAATAAAAAACCCTAATTTTTTGGCCGAAAAGCCTGTCAATCGCGATCGACAGGTCTGTCAATCGCGATTGACAGAGGCGTCCGTCGGGGCCTGTCGGTCGCGATCGACACGTCAGTCGCGATTGACAGAGAAACACGGAATTTTTCAATTGTTTTTAGTGATTTAGAATGTGCTCTTTGTGCTGGTCTTAGTGGTGCACTTTGTTTTACCAAATGGGCGTTTTTTCTGTCGATCGCGATCGACAGAGGCCGGCGACACAGAGACAGTTTCGACAAGTTTCGTATCTGCGCGGAGTGCTGGAGATGATGATGCTACCAGTACCTGCAAGAAAGCTCAAAAAACATGCAAAAGCAATGCACACAATATCGCTCTCTCGCTCTCTCTCACAAGTGGGATGAGGGAAATGAGGTGGAGAAGGTGATATAGTCAAAAAACTGAAAATTTTCGCGATGATGGAGATGGAGATCAGATGTGGTGAGGATGATGATGATGATGATGGTGGTGAGGTTAGAAAGGGAAAAAATAAGAAAAGTGAAGAAATTACCTACAACGCCAACGTCTCAAACCTACGTCTTACCATCACACGCTCGTCCTCAAAGCTCGATCCCCGGCAACGGCGCCAAAATTTGGTGTAGCTCAGTGATGAGTAGCACCTCCTTTAATGTCAATCCTGGAAGACGTGAGGATGGTATGAAGACCTCAAGCAAGTGAAGGCACAAGTGCGTGAGTGAGAAGCACACTAACATGCACACACATACACACACACGCGCACGCAAGGTAAGGCAAAGAGTGAGAAGCAATGGGGTTCTTTAGATTACTTTCAAAAAGCTCTTACAAGTTCATTTCATTTACAATCTACTCCCCAAAAATGAGCTCTCTAGCTCTATTTATAGTTTTTGTCTAGCTTTGGCCCTGTCGAGACCTAGTGTCCGGCCTAGTTAAAAATTAGGTTCCAGGGCTTATTTGAGGGCTCAAACGAGATCTAAAAAATATGAAAATTGGTAAGCAACTACTTCTAAGGCTCCTCAAGCTCGAGGACTCCTCGGCTTGCACAAAATGGAGCTACAAAAAGGTGAACATGGTATTTACAAGGGTTGTTAGTGATGAGAATCACTTTTAATTGGTGTAAGGGTTTTGAAAAATTAAAGGGTTGCCTTGGTGCTAGATCTGCGTGAATGCTCGTACTTGCTTCTTCATGAAGAAAGATATTAGCCTACTTGCCAGATCGTCGTTGACTCCCTTGTCTGCTTGTGCCTTCTCTCCCCTCTGACTCTCTTCTCTGACTGCCATGCCTTGTCAGTCCTTCAGTTCCTTGTCTGCTGCTAACAGGTACACACCACAAAAAATGGTGTAGCAAAAAGGAAGAATAGGTACATTGCAAGAATAAATATACCATTTTTGGTCCATGTTGCCCCTATCACAATCATGTCTCATAGTTAGGACTTGTTCATTACTTGATTCTTTTCTTCTGATGCTAGCATAGTTCCCTTGATTCCTTTTTAGACCTCCTTTGCCGTTCGTGAAAAAAAAACAACTACAATGTGATTAGGTTTCCCACAATTGTAGCAAATCATACCTTTGTGTGGATTGGAAGATTTGCATTTCTTTTTCCCTTTGGTCTTGGGCTTGGCTTTGGAGTCATCATCAAAATCTTCTTCTTCATCCTTTGAATGCTTTTCTTTTCCCTTGTCACATTTGCCCTTCTTTCCTCCTTTGACCTTCCCCTTATTGGTATAAAGTACTTGGCTATGTGCATCTTTTCCGTTTGGAGAGTCTCCCATGACTGCCTCTTCTACCACAAGGTGAGTTATAAGCTCTTAGAAGGAAGGTAGAGGGTCCCTATACAAAATGGTGGTGATCAATGGCAACGTTTTATCTTCCTATGTCAAACCATTGAGGCTGATTTGGAGAATGTCCTCTTCATCCAATCACTACAAGGAATATGGGCATATAGCGACGATTAAGGCGACACAATTTCATCGCTATAAAATTGCAAAATGCATCGTAATGAGCGTCGTGCGCAGATCGTCGATTAAACGACGAGCCAAACGACGTTTTTTGCGACTTGTGGTGCGACGGGGTCTGTGACACGCGCATGGAGCATCACTAACACGACAGTTTTAAAAATCGTCACATAAACGATGCTTCCTTACGTCGCGTAAGCGATGCTTTTTGGCGTCGCATAAGCGACGCTAACACATGTCGCTTATGCAACGCCAACTCGATGCGTAGCATCACTTACACGATGGTCTGTTGACAAAAAAAATTAAAACGTTGGAGGCTCTTCGATCGGCATTTTCACGCATCTGATCGAAGAGCTCTCCAACGTTCGCAATTGCGCTGCGCTTACGAGCTGAAGCAAGTATATGCAAAATTGTTGTTTTGCCTAAGCTCTCTCTTATTGTCTCCCTCTGTCTCTGTTTCTCTCTTTCTACATCTTTCTCTCTTTGAATTCTCTCTCTCTCTCTCTCTCTCTCTCTCTCTCTCTCTTTATTGCAGGTTATTCAAGAAGCTAACACACATATATATACGCATACACACATTAACATATACGCAAATACATGTGTATGCACATCCACATGCATGCACATGGATGCAAATGGAAATGCATCCACATACACGTGCATGTTTCATACATATACACATGCATATGCATACATTATACACATATATATGCACATACGTACACACACATATACACATGCACACACACATGCACACACACATGCACATACCTACATATACACATATACATGCACATACACACATATACACATAGAGTTAGACATATACATGCACATACATATACACACATATACACATGCACATGCACATACTCATACACACATATACACTTACACATGCACATGCACATACATACATATACACACACATACACATGCACATACATACATATACACACAGAGAAGAGTACTGAATCTAAAGCTTACTTGAAATCCTGGGCTTGGTTTTATTTTACGGACGTCCTTATGCATGAACAGTAGCCACAGAAAGCCTTCATTCATAAAAAAATGTTATTATGAAAGTATTATTGTAATTAATACACAGGTAGCATATGATCTCATTACATAAATTTGTAATTAACATTTTCCAACAAACTTTAAAATTACTCTTACAAGTCTCATTGTCAGCGGAGTGCTTATGTCATGGGAGCTGGACGTAAGACCGAAACATACAAAGGCCTTCATTCTCCTTCCTCTGGGGATATCCATCCTCCTTCATCACCGCTCCCGTTCTTGAACCTTCCGGCAGAGGAGCTTGCTGCTGTGATTTTTGGCTGTGACCATGCGACTTACAATGAATGCGTCACACACCTTCTGTTTGGTATACTTTATCTATCCTCTTACTTTCTATCACAGATATACGTCTCTCCCTTTAAACCATAATGCATCATATCATGGTTTGGATTTCTCATTTTGAGATTCCACTGTGCTTTCGATAATATGTTTTTCCACATCCTGGTCATATGGACACCATTTCCTTCTGTGCCCTTATTTCTCTCTCTCTCTCTCTCTCTCTCTCTCTCTCTCTCCCTCCACATATTACTGCATGTTCATGTGTGTGCATGTTTTTGGTATGGCTTTCGTGCGAACGTAGAGAAGAATGTTGAATCTAAAGGTTACTTGGAATCCTAGGCTTGGTTTTATTTTACGGACGTCCTTATGCATGAACAATAGCTTGATCATTAGCTTTTGTGCATGTCCAGGCCTTCGAGCTTCTCATATCAGCTATGTAAAGAATGTCCGACCAGGGATGCCACTATTTTTGTTTAATTACATTGATAAAAAGTTGTATGGTATTTTTGAGGCAGAGAGCTATGGAGAGATGAACATCAATCCATATCCTTGGACTGATGGGAAGCAGAAGACACAGTTTCCAGCTCAGGTGCTTTGCTTAGATTTAATAATCTCTGATATTACATTAGGTCACTGTCTGAGGTGTAATGAGGTTTTGTTTACATGTAGGCACACGTACAGGTGAGATGTCAATGTGCACCATTGACAGAAAGCATATACAAGGGAGCATTAGCAGCAAATTATGTGAATTATTCACAGGAGAAAATCCTATTTGAGTTAAATCATGTGCAAACAGATAAGCTTATATCTCTTTTCATGAGAAACTCGTTGAGTGTCAGTAGACAGGTTGTGGGTTTACAACGTGGGTCCATGTTAGGGGACAAAGGAGAAGATGTTGATGGTTGCATACAAAGGCCTTCATTCTCCTTCCTCTGGGTCTAGCCGTCCTCCTTCATCACCGTTCCTGTTCTTGAACCTTCCCGCAGAGGAGCTTGCTGCTGTGATTTTTGGCTGTGACCATGCGACTTACAATGAATGTGTCACACAGCTTCTGTTTGGTATACTTTATCTATCCTCTTACTTTCTATCACAGATATACGTCTCTCCCTTTAAACCATAATGCATCATATCATGGTTTGGATTTCTCATTTTGAGATTCCACTGTGCTTTCGATAATATGTTTTTCCACGTCCTGGTCATATGGACACCATTTCCTTCTGTGCCCTTATTTCTCTCTCTCTCTCTCTATCTATCTATCTATCTCTCTCTCTCTCTCCCTCCCTCCACATATTACTACATGTTCATGTGTGTGCATGTTTTTGGTATGGCTTTTGTGCGAACGCAGAGAAGAATGCTGAATCTAAAGCTTACTTGGAATCCTGGGCTTGGTTTTATTTTATGGACGTCCTTATGCATGAACAGTAGCTTGAATCATGTGCAGACAGATAAGCTTATATCTCTTTTCATGAGAAACTCGTTGAGTGTCAGTAGACATGTTGTGGGTTTACAACATGGGTCCATGCCAGGGGACAGAGGAGAAGATGTTGACAGTTGCAGGCTCGAATGTTCACTAATATGTGGGCTTTTGGACAACATATTAAAATCAAAGCCATTGATTCTTTACATAAAACAGAGAATTCTAGTATTGTTGCTTCTTTCAAGCAAGTATCACGTGCTAGCTCAAAAGACACGAACCTTATAGATAGCGAACTTGGTTACATAGGAACTATTGTTGGTAACTACGAAATTTCATTTCGTACATTCAAACAGGTAGAAAAAAGTTTATATTTTGTATGATAGAGTTAGTTATTTTTTTAAGCACCTAATAATGGGTTTTTGTTGTTATATATTTTTTAAGCAATATGAACTTCTTCAAGAAGTTTTTAATATGTTCTGATTTCATCTGTTAAGTACATGTCTTTCAAGCCAACATTGAACCCTGTTTGGAAAAGCCATTCATGCAGAACATTTTGAAGGCATGTTAGGAACTGAAGAGCAGTCCTTTTTTATAGCAAAGACTTGGGACAATTCCCGTATGGCAATCTATTAACCATTTATTGCCAACAAGACACTGCATTATCTCGTTGTCATGCACAACTACACTGTTTAAATATGTGTACTCTGCACTAGGGGGAAAGGTCATATTTAAGACCTGTATCCCTGTCCACAAAGGAACTTTTATACCCGGTGCCTTAATTATTGTAGGCCTGGGAGCAGGAGAGTCACAATACATATTTAACATTTGAAATTCATGTTTTAGCAGCCAAAAATGATTTTCTAAAATCAAATGGCTTGAAAGGATGCCATCCTGAGATAATTTCAGTAAAGCTTGGCCTCCTTGGGTAGGTATTAACTGATGAATTAAGTCCAACAATTCAGAAATCTCAGCCTTCTCTCTCTCTCTCTCTCGTTCTCTTCTTGCTCTCGCGTGTTAATCCCGGCACAAATGTGCCAGGAGAAATCGAACTTTTTTTTCATGTGTGTGTTGAAGCTCAAGGTCAAGGACAAAGCATGGAAGCGCATCAAGGAAGTGGACACACAAGAAGAAGGAGCAAGTAGGGAGCTCCAAGAAGCACCTGTCAAATTTTCAGAAGAAATCCCTACAAAAATAGTGATTTTTATCACTAAAAACCATTGTAAATACCATTTTCCATTTTTGTAACTCCATTTTGTTCAAGCCGAGGAGTCCTCGAGCTTGAGGAGTATTAGAACTACCATCCTACCAATTTTCATAATTTTTAGACTCCGTTTGAGCCCCCAAATAAGCCCTGGAACCTATTTTTTAACTAGGCCGGACACTAGGTCTGGACAGGGCCAAAACCACTCAAAAACTATAAAAAGGGCTGGAGAGCTCATTTTTGAGGTTAGCTTGTTGTAGATTTCAGCTTTCTAAGAGAGCTCTTGTATAATCGAAGATCTTCCATTGTTCCACTCCTTGCTCTTACTTTGTGCGCGTGTGTGTGTATGTGTGTGCATGCTTGTGTGCTTTCACTCACGCACTTGTGCCATCACTTGCTCACGGTCTTCATACCGGTCCTCACGTCTCCACGGATTGACATTTATGAGGTGTATCTCCTCACGTTGGTACTCACCATTGTGCTAGAGTGACACCAAATTTGGCGCCGTTGCCGGGGAGAGAGCTTGGAGGACGAGCGTGTGACGGTAAGACGTAGAGTAGCGACGTTGGAAGGTAAAAAATCACCATTTTCAGTTTAGTTTCTGAGTTTTTTCTTCTTCTTCATCTTCACCTTCATCATCATCTTCTTCCCTCTTCGTATTCTCTGATTTTTTCCATTTTCGCCACTACATTCACTCGTTTTTTACTCGTGGCCGGGAGGAACAAGCTTAGGAGGAGCTGAGAACCAAAAACGCTGAAGAAAAACACTGAAAAACTCTCAAAAACACCAGAATCTGAGCGGTGGTATCGCAGCGTGAGAGGAACAGCGCCTGGTATCGCGAGCGTTGTATCGTGACTTTGGAGAGTGACCTTGCATCTACAGGCTGATAGAAGTGACAAGGTGGACACAAGGTACACAAATCTGCAAAAATTTTTGAATTTGGGTGTCAAAATCTCCAAGTATCGTGTCCGGTTGAGTTGTGGTATCGCGATACCAGAACTCCCGTGTATCGCGATACTTGTTGAGGTATCGTATCGTGCATGCCCACTTGAGGTATCGCGATACCATTCTGGTATCGTATCGTCAAGTGTTGGTATCGCGATCGCGGTCGCCCCGGTGGTATCGTATCGTGGGCTATACTAGTATCGTATCGCGTCAAATTTCTGGTATTGTATCGTGCACTTTGTGGTATCGTATCGCGTGGCACAAGCAGTATCGAATCGCGGTTGGAGTGGTATCGTATCGTCCAATCCCGTGGTATCGTATCGCTACGGTCACAGTATCGTATCGTCTGAGATTCTGGTATCGTATCGTGCACCTTGAGGTATCGTACCGTGAGGTTGGTATCGTATCGCGCAAATTAGAGATATCGTATTGTGACCACTTTCAGTATCGTATCGCCTAAGAGAGCAGTATCGTATCGTGAGGTTGGTATCGTCTGAAGGGGTATCGTGTAAGACAAAGGTATCGTATCGTGGAAAATCTGGTATCGTATCGCCTGTTCTGAGTTCCCAGAGAGATCCTGTTTCCCTGTTTTAAACCCCAGAACCCTGAACTGGCATAACTTTCTCATACGAAATCCGTTTGCTGTGATTTTGGTTTTGTTGGAAAGCTCGTGGGGAGTACAACCAAAACATCGACTGGTTACGGTAAAAATAATACCAGGATTATTAGATAGGGTATTTTGAAGTTGACCCTCAGGAAAACTAGAAAACCAAGGTGTTCCAAAGGATTTTGAGCAATATAAGAGAACTTTGGGACTAGAAGCCAAGGCTTATGAACCTGAGATCTGGCAGACACTTAGGCAAGGATAGACAAAGCATCAGATCATCTGAGGCTAGTGTCAACCATACAGCCAAGTCTTGGGCTCAACAGCTTAGTGGTTGGCCTTACACGCTAAGTTCAAAAACCAGTGACTCAGAAATGTCTTTTAGCATGGAGAGACCCACACGTGGCTCAGGCACTGCTCATTTACAGACACCAGAAGGCCCCTATAAGACCCAATTGGAGTATATCCGGACCAACCAATTAGGTGCTCGCATCTATGAGGATGGTCTAAGGCGATCAGTGGTTCAACTCAAGAATCCTGACCAACTCTTTGGACTTGAACACCCAGTAGTCAAGTTCGAAGAGGGTGCTTACATTGATAAGGAAGGAACCATGTATGTGGTTACCAACTTACCAGATAGGACAGATGAGTTTGGAAATATCATTCCTGAGAATGAGATAGGAGACCTAGAGCAAGGAGACCTAGGAGGAGAACCCAAGACCCCTAGAGGTAAGTCAGTCTTAACCAGAGTGCTCACTCCAGAATGGATTCCTCAAGATAATAAAAGCATAGAACTATTCGTGAATAGAGAAACGGAGGAAGCCTTTTGGAGATTTAGGCCAGATCAACCCAGCCCAGTAGTCACCATCTATGAATTCAAGGACCCAGAGACACCAGGGAAAGCTGTCTACCTAGATCACACCTCTCAGAAATTATTCTTGGTATCAGATCATGACAGACATGCTTACACCTGGCAAGGTGAATCAATCTTCCCTCCACCAAGATCTAATGTTTCCCAGGGCCTCCAAGGAGCCGGATCATCCAAGGGTCATGAAACCCACAGGGAAAGAACTAGAGAGAGACCGGAGGTAAGCTTTGCAGACACAATGGGCAGAGACAGATCAGGATATGGAACGGAAAGACTTGAAAGGGAGAGACATAGAGCTCATAGGCACCAAAGAAATGATCATGATTTCCCATTGCCGAGACCACGAGAGCACTCAAGAACCCTTAGACCCTCTCAAGTGGTTAAGACAATGAAGAACTACTTTGATGGAATTGGAGATCCTTATGATCATGTGGCGGAGTTCAAACAAGTGCTAAGAGCTGAACAGGTTGAAGACTTATTCACCCAGTTCAAGGCATTTGGTTTGACTCTTAAGGGTACTGCCTTAGCTTGGTTTCAACCTCTAAACAGTCGCAACTATAGAGAGATAGGTCAGCTGCTAGAAGAATTCATTGTGGAATTTTCCAAAAGCGGCATCAGGCATAACACATCATCCTTGATCCACAGCTTCAAGCAGACACCCCAAGAAACAGTGCGACTTGCAGGAAGAAGGTTTAGACAGTACCTGGAAAGATGCCCTGTACCAGAATTACCCACATCAGCCAAACAGGTGGCACTGTTTTTAGATGGCCTATTGAGCACAAAACTAAGGTCATACGTATACTTGAAAGAGCCTAGATCCATAGAAGAGTGTATACGGATATGCATTGACATAGAAGACAACTTGGGTGAGGAGTTAGGACTATCCAAACTCTATAAGGACTCTGATAGTTCTACCAGTCATACCTCTAGAACCTCCACTGAGATAGATGAGATAGCTGAGCAAGTGGCCAAAAAGCTAGGAGTCCAAAATAGACAAATGCCAAGGGTCACCTCAGTGAAGCGATGTTATATGTGTGGAGGAGACCACATGGCTAATATTTGTCCGTTGACAACTCAACCCCAAGGAAACCCTAATGCTCTGTATTGCACCATTGAGAGAAAATACACAAATCATACGGCCCAAGATTGTCCCTATAACAGACAGGCTGTTAGACAAAATTATCAGCAACCTTACCAGCAAGGTAGGTATCAGAATCAGTACCAACAGCCATATTATAGGCCACAACAATATCAACCGCAATACCAGCAGCAATATCAAGCACCATATAGGCCACAACCTGTCCTAGGAAACCAACCGCCAGCTCCTGCCAATGTGATCCCAGTTAAATATACGATGGCGGAGGAGAACCATAATAGAGCATTAGTGCCACTAACCCCATTGATACCAGAAAATGATTTTCACGCTCATGGTTCAGACTACGTCCATGAAGATAGTCCACATGCTTACTATATAGAGTCACCTGAGCAAAGTGAGATTTCTCAGTGCCAATATGAGACACCACCTATGGAACAAAATTGGGAGCCAGAATACTCCAATGTCATGTATACGAATCCAAACCCAAGGCCCCAATTGAGACAAGTAAGACCACAGGCCCCTAGAGGACCATGCTTTAGATGCCAGGGCGACCATTTCATTCGTGAATGTCCCCACCAACTAGCTCTGGGACAAGGGCAAAACATTATGATACAAGGATTTTGTCCTGAGTGCGGCAAGGAACATCTTCCTAGAGAGTGTCCCAGGAATCCCTCTAGTGCACCCAAGGTCACACCCATCAACGTGGTAGGCTTAGTGGCAGATTCAAGTTCAAGTAGCAGTAATGTGGCCCCTGTACAGGCAGTTACTAGGGCACAGGCTGCACAACAAGCAAAACCATCTGAGCAGTCGGAGTCAAGTTCAAGTAGCAGTAATGTGGCCCCTGTACAGGCAGTTACTAGGGCACAGGCTGCACAACAAGCAAAACCATCTGAGCTAGAAGAAAGCCTAAGGGATACCAAAACAAAAATAGAAGACATTGCATCTCAAAACCCGCATGCTGAAATCTCCATCCACTTCGCCTCATTCCACCCCACCACCCATTGTAAATAATCCACAACCAGGGTCTATTCTTGCAGATCCAACCCCAGAAGGCGTGGACATGATGTTCAAGGCCTACCAGGCTCGTCTTCAAGAAGGGCCAACAACTGCAAACTTGGACAAGAGTTACTCGAGAGCAGATTTAGAGATTGAACGGATGAAAATGTGCATGAAAATGGTGGAACAAGCTCAAGCTATACTTGAGACTAGTCAAAAGTTCAATCAGACAAACTCTGTCAAACCGGATTTGCATTTCCAAGGCTTACTAGAAAGATTAGAGCAGTTGGTAAACAAACCACAAGTTTCTTTACCTCCACAGGCTCAACCGGTTATTGAAAGAGGAAGCTCACCACCAATGGGAGCTTATGTTCCTAATTCCACGGATGCTGGAATACCTCCTTCAATTCAACAGTACTCTCAAGAGTTCTTGCGGGAAATACAAGAAGAGAAATGGGCCAAGGAGAAGGGTAATTCCCCTCCTATTCCTGAGATTGATGATCTTCATGATCAATTTCCCCAAGACATTCCGTCTATCTATGGAGACCAAGCAGAGCAACAAGAAGATGAAAGATTAGATTTTGAATCTAATTCTTTACAAGAATTGCCTCATTTCATAGGCCCATGGGAATCTG
The DNA here is from genome assembly GCA_020310875.1 of Ceratopteris richardii. Lineage (NCBI taxonomy): Eukaryota > Viridiplantae > Streptophyta > Polypodiopsida > Polypodiales > Pteridaceae > Ceratopteris > Ceratopteris richardii. The sequence continues at coordinate 23,420,126 of CM035423.1, read as the reverse complement.
AATCTATCCAGATCAGAGCTCCCACAATATTGGTAAGAAATGAAGACTCAGTGATTCCAAGAAACACTGATGTTGTGAAGAACACTAAGGTTCAATGTCATCTCACTGTGGAAGAGCTGCTCAAAGCAAAACCGGAGCTCTGGAATCATGTGAAGGATCAGGTTCCAGAACTTGAATCCAATATGCCAAAAGTAGGCTCTAAGCAAAAAGTTCCAGAGATACCTCTCGACAAGATAGGAGACATGAGCGAAGGTGAAGAAGGTAACACTTATCTTCCGATCACCTATCAAGGTTACACAACCAAAGCAATTGTAGATTCGGGTGCTGGTGTTGCTATTGCGACCACCTCCTTGTGGAAGCGATGGGGCAAACCCACATTAAGATCAACGAGAATGAAACTTCAAATGGCAGATGGTCATTTTGAAAGACCTCTAGGATTGCTTGAAGGGATAACTCTAACCACTTGTGGTGTAGAGTTTGAACATACATTTGCTATATGTGACTTTGAGAAGAATAATGTCTACGAGATGATCCTAGGAAGACCCTTCCTACGACAATTGCAAATAGTACAGGATTGGGGAACCAACTCCTTGTACTTATAGCACTTAGGGATCACAACCAAGGTCAATTTGAAGGATTACACCTTCAGAGATGTACCACCCCTACAGTGGAATCCTATCCACAAAGCAAAAGAAGATTCTATCTCCGTGCATTCTGGAAGTTCACCTGATCCATCCTGGCTGCATGAAGATACTCACTTGTGGATGTGCAAGGTCGCAGAGGAAGAGGAAAAGCGCCTAAAAGCGAGAGAAGAAGGAACTCCCCTAGGAGATAGACCAATAAAAGACCCAGCCTATACACCGATGATATTTCCAGATGAGGAATTTGAGCCTCATGGTTGGGCAGAAATCTTAGCTACCATGGACATAGCAGTCAATGAAGAACAATGGACACCTCATTGTGATGAGGAGGGTTATGATATTTCAGTGTTCATGTGTCAGCCCCTGTTGGAAGAGTGTGATCCTAGTGAGTTCATAGAAGAAGAAGAGAATGACGATGATCTAGAATCCATTGTGATGGATACTTACTTTGACTCAGAGGAACACTATTTAGAAGACATAGGAGTGTTAACCCAAAAAGAAGAAGAACCCCTCACGAGTATTAAAACGATAAATTCAAAGGAAGGAAGTGAAGGAGGTCAAAAGAAAAAGAAAAGAAAAGCAGTGAAACAAGAAGAGGAAGCATCACTGTTTGAAGTACCAGAAAATTTCAAGAAATATGAAGTGGAAGACCGAAAAATTTTGGTACGAATGCCTAAGAGAGAGGCCATTATAGGAGAAGCATATGACAATAAAGAAAAGACCAAAAAAATTGTAGTGACCATTGAAGGGAACGAAGAACGATGTACGTACATAGGAGATGACCTAAGTGCAAAAGAAGAAGCAGAGCTTGTAGCTCTATTAAGGGAATATAGGGATGTATTTGCATGGCACTATAGAGACTTGAAAGGAGTAGATCCAAAGATTTGCTCTCATACGATTCCGATGACCGCTGATGCCAAGCCCACTAAACAAAAGCCCTACACATATAATGACAATTATGCAGCCAAAATAAAGGAGGAAATTGACAGGCTGATTGAAGCTGGATTCATCTATGAGATTGAGCACACTGAATGGGTGTCCCCCATTGTAGTAGTGCCCAAGAAGAATGGGAAATTGCGAGTGTGCATTAACCTTAAAAAAGTTAATGCCGCTACGATCAGAGATAGTTATCCACTCCCAATCACCGAACATCTATTGGAGCGTGTTGCAGGCAAGGAAGTTTATAGCTTCCTTGATGGATTTTCAGGTTACAACCAAGTAGCCATTGCCCCCGAAGATCAACACAAAACGGCCTTTGCCACAGAATGGGGAATCTTTGCATTTTGTGTGATGCCATTTGGGCTCACCAATGCACCTGCAACATTCCAAAGGCTCATGTGTCATGTCTTCAAAGAGTTCTTACGAAAGAGCTTAGAAGTATATGTGGATGATTTATGTGCGCATTCCCAACAGAGAAGTTACCACATCCCTAAGCTCAGACAGATCTTCAACAAGTGTAGAGGTTATCGAGTGTGTCTGAACCCAGAGAAGTGTGTGTTCATGGTACGACAAGGTAAGATCTTAGGTCACATTGTTTCTAAGAATGGAATTTCAACAGATGAAGACAAGGTAAGAGCAATAGCAGAGTTGCCAAGACCAAGAAATGTTAAAGAGGTACAAGCCTTTATGGGCCATTGTGGATATTACCGTAGGTTTATCCACATGTATGCCATCATAGCTAAACCTCTTTATGGGTTGTTAACAAATTTTGAGTGGAACGAAGAATGCGAGAATTCCTTCAACGAGCTGAAAAGACGTTTGTGCACAGCACCAATATTGACTACTCCGGATTGGAGCAAACCCTTTCATGTCCATGTAGATGCCTCCAATCATGCAATAGGATGTGTGCTAGCACAACCCACAGGTGAAGGAAACCTAGATTTGCCGATAGCATATGCTAGTAGGCAATTAAATGCAGCTGAACGAAATTATACCACAACGGAGAGAGAAGGCTTAGGTATGGTATATGCCGTGAAAAAGTTTAGACACTATTTATTGGCCAATAAGTTCAAGTTTTTCACTGATCATCAAGCTTTACTATATTTGGTCAATAAACCTTGCAATACAGGCCGCTTAGTAAGATGGTTCCTCTTACTAATGGAATACGACTTTGAAGTTGTTGTCAAGAAAGGTAGAACCCATCTTAGGGCAGACCATCTTTCTCGTATCACTTCAGGAGAGCCACCGCAAGGAGTGTCTGATGAATTGCCCGATGCTTATCTGTTCAATTTAGAAGTTGTTCCTAAATGGGCAAATAAGTTGGTACCGGTCCTAACCTTCGGGCCTGCAAATAAAAATGTGAAGACAAGCAAAGAAGAAATTGTAAAATCACAAAAGTATCAAATATTGGCCGGAAGTATGTACAAGCAAGATACCGAGGGCGTATTAGCCTGTTGTGTTGAGGACGACGAACATACTAGTTGGATGCAACAAGCCCATGAGGGACTGCTAGGAAATCACTACTCTAAACAACGAACGTTGCAGAATCTAAAACGTTTAGGAGTGTATTGGCCTAGCATGGACAAAGAAATACAGGAGTGGATCCAAAATTGTCCAGTGTGCCAGAGGAGACCCCCAGTGGAGCATGCCACTCTTTACCACGTGTCATTAATCCCAGATTGGAGTGCTCCATTGGTTGCGTTCATGAGATCGGGAACATTACCCAATCAGGCTAGTCTTGCAAGAAAACGGAGCATGGAGCAAGAGGCTCAAGACTATGCCTTAGTAGGAGACAACCTATATCGAAGAGGCAAGGATGGTTACCTAAGACTGTGCGTTCATGAATCAGACTATTTGAAAGTCTTAGAAACTGCACACAGCGGTGCTGTAGGTGGACACTTTGGGCCTGACAGAGTAATTAAGACCATTCTATTCTCAGGACTTTGGTGGCCCACTCTTCATATGGATGCACATACTTATGTGAAGAAATGTGACACATGCCAACGTGCCCAATATCCGATAAGAAAAGATGAAATGCCCTTGAGGCCCATGATGGGAGGACGCGCATTCTCGAAGTGGGGCATAGACTTTGTTGGTCCTATTAACCCCCCAGCTAAAAGCTCCCATGTGGAATACATTATTGTAGCCACTGATTACCTTACCAAATGGGTAGAAGTAAAAGCCACGACAAAGAATGATGCTCAAACGACGGCTAAGTTCTTATTCGAAAATGTGTTCACTAGATATGGGTTACCAATAGAGTTGGTTAGTGATAGAGGTACACACTTCTTGAATGAGGTCATTGAAAATCTCCTTCAAGAATTCATGGTGATACACAAGAAGTCTGCCCCTTATCACCCACAAGCCAACGGACAGGCCGAGAGCACGAATAAGATCCTATGTAATGTATTGACAAAACTGGTGAATAATAAACGCTCTGATTGGGACAAATAGCTTCATCATGCTGTTTGGGCATACCGAGTTGCCTACAAAACGGTACTCAATGCTACCCCATTTCAGATGGTCTTTGGACAGAATGCCGTGCTACCATTGGACTTCCTAATCCCAGCCTTGAAAGTAGCACAGGAGCATGAGTGGAATGGACATGAGTTGTCTTCCAGGATCTTTGATCTAGAACGCTTAGGTGAGACGAGGCTACGGGCAGCAGCAGGCATTTATGCTGCAAAGAAAAGGCAAAAGGCATACTTTGATGCCCATGTAAAGGATAAAGGATTGAAGGAAGGAGATCTAGTGCTGGTTTATACGCTAAAGCAACATGCCCGCAAATTGGAGAAACAAGGATATGGACCCATGATCATTAATAGACTCTCCACGAGCGGTGCAGTTCAATTGGCCACTTTAGAAGGTGATATCCTACCAAACTATATTAGTGGATGCCGAGTCAAGTTATATCAAGAACCTCTTACAGAGGAAATGCTCATGAGACTCAACACTGCTAAGAAGCGAAAAGAAGAGGAGTTAAGGGTTAGAGAAGAAGCACAAGCAGAGGCGAGAGAGCGCATCAGAAGAAATAAGCTACGGCGTCTAGGCCTAGATGTCAACACAAAAGCTCCAAAATATCACATGGACATGTGCCAAAAATCGGGCATAACTACTTCTCGAATAATTGATCGACGGCCCTTTGTGACTATAGAGGTAGGACAAGGAAAGAGTGTAAGGACTGTGAGAGCATTGGTTGACTCAGGAGCAGCAACTAGTGCAGTTAGACTTTCCTACTGCCAAGACCTGCAATTGAACATCGAGCCCATAGAAGCCTATCTCATAGGTTTAGGAGGCGTGGAAACCCCTTGTTTGGGAGAGGTGGAACTTCCCATCTACCTTCAAGATATTCCAATAAAAGTCAAAATGCTAGTGTGTCATGATGAGGACCTCACAGAGCCACTTGTCTTGGGTCAAGATTGGATTTACGACCATGCTGTCAACTTGAACCTAAGAAGTCAACTTCTTCATGTTTGGGCACATGAACAATGCATTACATTAGAATTGGAGAATTGCATGGCCACTGACCAAGACACCACACGCTCTCTTCTTTCCTCTAAGGCTAATCTTCTCGAACAAGATGTTGTAAATGTTAACAGATCTATGATCCAGACGGACACAAACATGGAAGGACAGTCGCAAAGGCAAGAAGAACCGTCTTCTTTTTCAAAGAGTAAAGCATCCACATTAGTCCAACCTCAGAAGCAAGCAAAACAGTGCAAGACAGCCAGTCTATCAACTAGACAAAGAGCCTTCAAGAGGAAAGAAGTGTTGGGCATGACACAGATCTGGGTAAAGAAAGGAGTACCACCATCGATGTTACCTCAAAGACTCCCACCCAACCAGACCGACCATGACAACAGAAGGACCAAGCACCTACGACTGGGTCAAGCACGAAGAATCCATCAAATTTGGGTACCAAAGCTATCAATGAAGGCCGACCACAATCAGGTACAAATTTGGGTGCCTAAAAAATTAGCTACAGCTCAACAAGGGCGATCACAGATGTGGGTACCCAAGAAGCTCTTACATACACAACGGCCTATGCTCCCCACCATGCAAAAGGTCTCAACAAAGAAGCCAAAGAAAGCAAAGGGTAAGAACAAAACACAAAGAACAAACGACGATGAACTTAACCCTTCTGCAAAAGTAAGCCAGCAATCATCAAGGATATGGGTTTGGAAGCCAAAAGCACCAACAACAACCACAGAACCAAAAGGCCAACCACACGGGATACCAAAGTTTGGACAGCATCCAAAGAAGAACTGGCCTGAGGTGATCTCTACGGGGCCAAATACTATTAGGAAATGGGTTCCCATTAGGAGGATTACATCATTTCGAGATCCAATCGGCACCTCCAAACAAAGAATGCATCAACTATGCGAGTAACATCAAAAGCCTCGACGTGCAGCAACCATGTGCCTTTGGCATAACCTTGTCTTTTGCACCATTCAGGTCATGCATCTCCAAAGTATGCATCAATATAGGGCCACCTTACATGGCCGTGCATAGACACAATTGAAAAATCCCAGGCACATGAGACACAAATTTTCACATGTAAAATATTTTATTGATACTAACCTCTTTCTTCTTGTTTCATGCCATTGGGTGCAAAAAAAAAAAAAAAAAAAAAAAAAAACTATGTGCTTGAAAATGCTCATCAGCGAACTTCCAGCAAGAACATCCCTCAACAAAAAGGACAAGCCGATGGTCAAACACCAAGTGGAACCACAACACGAAGAGATGAAGATCAACGGACCCTTCACCATGGTAAGACGTGTATGTTTCAACAACACTATAGCCAGGATAGATTAGGAAACCTCTTCGTCAGCATACCCTTGAGCACTTAGCTCAAGACCCAATCTCTTGCACCATACTTCTTGCCATGCATTTTCCAAGTACGCATATGTAGGGCCACATTACAAGGCCATGCACAAGGCACATATTTTGTTCAACACATGCACTAATGCACTTACCCACCATTCATTATGGGTTACAAGTACTTGGCACGAAAACTATGAAAAGCCATCTTTAGAAGAACCAGACGACATCAAGATGACAACAACAAGGGCAAGGAAGCCATCCACCACCGAGAGTTGCTCACAATCAACATTGACCACCTCCTTTGAGCAGCTAGCAGTTTTGGAAAACTTACAAATGCACCACCCAGATGGAATACAAGGCAGAAGTACGTACAAAGGGACTACAAACTGCAAGAGATAACAATGGCAAAGTGAAGAACCAGACAAATGACCAGGATACATTGGGAAGAGGGATCGCCCCTGTTGAACGTAACGGACACTACCTCTCAATGTACTACATGGAACAACCACGACAACAAGGGTCTGTCAGGGACGACAGACTCAAGAGGGGGGGGAGTGTTGAAGCTCAAGGTCAAGGACAAAGCATGGAAGCGCATCAAGGAAGTGGACACACAAGAAGAAGGAGCAAGTAGGGAGCTCCAAGAAGCACCTGTCAAATTTTCAGAAGAAATCCCTACAAAAATAGTGATTTTTATCACTAAAAACCATTGTAAATACCATTTTCCATTTTTGTAACTCCATTTTGTTCAAGCCGAGGAGTCCTCGAGCTTGAGGAGTATTAGAACTACCATCCTACCAATTTTCATAATTTTTAGACTCCGTTTGAGCCCCCAAATAAGCCCTGGAACCTATTTTTTAACTAGGCCGAACACTAGGTCTGGACAGGGCCAAAACCACTCAAAAACTATAAAAAGGGCTGGAGAGCTCATTTTTGAGGTTAGCTTGTTGTAGATTTCAGCTTTGTAAGAGAGCTCTTGTATAATCGAAGATCTTCCATTGTTCCACTCCTTGCTCTTACTTTGTGCGCGTGTGTGTGTATGTGTGTGCATGCTTGTGTGCTTTCACTCACGCACTTGTGCCATCACTTGCTCACGGTCTTCATACCGGTCCTCACGTCTCCACGGATTGACATTTATGAGGTGTATCTCCTCACGTTGGTACTCACCATTGTGCTAGAGTGACAGTGTGTCTATGTGCGTGTATGTGTCTATGTGTGTGTATGTGTCTATGTGTGTATGTGTATGCATGTATGTGTGTGTATGCATGTGTATATGTGTGTATGCATCATTATGTGTGTATGTGTTACTGTGTGTATGTTTGTGTGTGTATGTGTATGTGTTGCAATAAAAATGCATGATTTCTTCAAGTTTAAAATAGTATTTTATGAACTAAAGAAAAAAAAGGGGGCTAACAAACATGATTGTCTGTTCGTGTCCAAACAGAACCATCATATGCTAAATACATTTCCCTTAACCCATACATACATTTTCGAAAAGTTATCCAGGCCCCTCAGCTCCATACCCTTTTCCAGGTTTTCGGGAAGACACTAAATGATAAAGGAATTCTTTGGAGGTTAAACCATCTAAAAAGCAAGAATGAATTATTGCCAAACCATCATGAAAGTCAGAAAAGAACAACTCCTCTCCATTTATAGACTGTAAACCTAAGCATGCACACTGTTGTATCAAGTTTGACAATGATCCTTTGCTTCCAGCCCTTATCATTGCCATCATGGAATTGGATGGACAGCTATACCTCTCAACAAGGGTTGGTATTTCCCCAAGAACACGTTGAAATTCACAAATTGCTGATCTAGCACTGATTTCTTCAACTAAGCTAAGAAAATTTTCTTGGTAACCATAGTCAAGGATATCACTATGACATGGATTGATAAAAGTTCTTGGAATGAGTTCCTCTTTTCCTGACAAGACTAATTGGATCTGCCTTTCCAAAGTGAGAACTCTCTTAGAAGACAATCTGCCATCATCTACAACAATATGAACTTCTTCAAGAAGTTTTTTATATGTTCTGATTTCATCTGTTAAGTACATGTCTTTCAAGACAGCACTGAACCCTGTTTGGAAAAGTCATTCATGCAGAACATTTTGAAGGCATGTTAGGAATTGAAGAGCAGTTTCAGTCCCTTTTTGATAGCAAAGACTTGGGACAATTCCCGTATGGAAATCTGTTAACCATTTATTGCCAACAGGACACCGCATTATCTTGCTGTCATGCACTACACTACCTAAATATGTGTACTCTACACTAGGGGGAAAGGTCATATTTAAGACCTGTATCCCTGTGTGAATGCATGTGTATGTGTGTGAATGCATCATTATGTGTGTATGTGTGTATGCATCTGTATGTGTGTATGCATGTGTATGTGTGTGAATGCATCATTATGTGTGTATGTGTCTATGTGTGTATGTGTGTCTATATATGTGTGTGTGTATGTGTGTGCGCATCTATGTGTATGTGTGTGTGTGTCTATGGGTGTGTATCTGTTTATGTGTGTGTATGTGTCTATGTGTGTATGTGTATGCATGTATGTATGCATATGTGTGTGTATGTGTGTGTATGCATTATGTATGCATATGTGTGTGTATGCATTATGTATGTGTATGTATGCATGTGCATTATGTATGCATATGCATTATGTATGTGTATGTATGCATGTGCATTATGTATGCATATGTGTGTATATGCATGTAAGTATGTATGTATGTATGCATATGCATATGCATTATGTATGCATATGTATGCATGTGTGTGTATGTGTGTGCATGTCTCTCTATGTGTGTGTATGCATATATGTGTGTGTGTATGCATATATGTGTGTGTATGTGTGTGTATGTGTGTGTGTGTATGTGTGTGTATGTGTATATGTGTGTGCATGTGTATGCATTATGTATCTGTATGTCTGCATGTGCATTATGTATGCATATGTGTGTGTATGCATATATGTGTGTGTGCATGTATATGTGTGTATGCAATATTATGTGTGTATGTGTGTATATGTGTGTGTATTTGTGTGTGTATGTGTGTGTGTGTGTCTATGTGTATGTGTGTGTGTGTCTATGTGTATGTGTGTGTGTGTCTATGTGTGTATATATGTGTGTATGCATATGTATGTGTGTGTAAGTGTGTGTGTGTGCGCATACCTAGTCTTTCTCTTTGCGTGTCTCTCTCTCTCGTTCTCTTGCTCTTGTCCAGATCTTGGCACAAATGTGCCGCGAGAATTCGAAATTTTTTTTTAACATTCCAGAGCGTCGCTTATGCGACGCTCTGGAAAGGACGACGCATATGCGTCGCAAATAAAGTCGCTAGGCAACGAAGCTATTGTTGATATATTTAGGTAGTGATGTGTGTGAACACACTAGGACCGCCGGGGCACTTTTTTCCCTCTTTAGGAGGTTTTCTTCCCCGGGCTTGTATATACGCCTATTGCCCTAATGGGCTACTTATCTTTGTACATTCTATAGTAATACATTCAGTACATTGTGTTGTGCTTCAAGCTTCTTCTTCTTCCTTGTGATGTTCGCGTGCTTCTGCAGACGTCTAACTCCAACAATTGGTATCAGAGCAGGTTTTCGCTTCATCTAGGGCACCATCGACACTCCTTAGTTTGCAGTCTCAGAATCGTACGAATTTTCCTGAGCATACTCAGCTTGTTTATGAGATCAAAACAACTTCACTATGTGGTGCCGAAATCGCGATCTGAGCTCGTTTCGGCCCCCGAACACACTATCGCAGCGCTTATGTAGGCTATTTCATGTTTTTGTGCCAAAGGTATATACCAGTCTCTTTTCGCCAGTATAAGCGTCTCAAAGTCTGCTACAAGTTTAGCAGAACTCGTCTGGGCAGTTCCTTTCAACTTTTTGATATACAATCAATTTTCTGCATCAAGGTATTTTAGTCACCGGCCATGGCTGAAAGCAGTGATGTATTCCATATGTTGGCTGTTGAGGATAAGTTGGATGGTACCAACTACCCATTATGGGCTTATATGATGCGACATGTATTGGTTGCAAAAGTATTGTGGAACATTGTGCAGGGTGTTGAAATACGTCCTGTTATACCTGTAACAACAGGTATTGCAAATACAGGTGCTCGAGCTGATGGAGATGGTGTCGAAGATGATATTGTGCAGATTCTTGTTCGTGTTGCTATTTCTGTTGCGCCTACTATAGAGCAGATTTGTTGGGATGGCAGAGATGCCCAGGCACATGCATTGATAGCTTTGTCTGTCAAACGTGCCATTATTCCTCATATTCGCTCTTGCAGAACAGCTAAGGATGCTTGGGATACACTTACCACATTGTACCAAGCTAGGAATGAGGCTCGTGTTGCTTACCTCTGAAAACAGTTGGAGAGTGAGCACATGAATGAAGGTGATTCTATGGACAGTTTCATAACAAAGATCAAAGACTTCAAGGAACGATTGATTTCTGCTGATGAAGTTATACCAGATAGCTCAATTGTGCAGACCGTTCTCAGAACGTTCTGAATGGTCTTCTTGATTCATATAAGAGTTTTGCTTTTACTCTTCGGTTGATGATGAACGGCAATCCAAATGCCTTGTCATTTGAGGAGTTAGTCTCTGTTCTATTTCAAAAAGGTAAATCCAGGCAAAACAGGTCCATTATGCGTGTTGTAGATCAAGCTTTCCTGGCTAGTCAGAAGGGCAAAGAAAAATGGAGTTCTTCTACTAGTAAGCAGAAATCTGCAAATGCTGCACATTTGAAGAACCAAGACAAAGATGGGAAAAAATCAGAAAAGCAGAAATTGTTTTGTAAGTAGTGTAAAGGGAATGATCATATCATAAAGAACTGTCCAAAACTGGTTGCAAAAGAGGCAAAGAAGAAAGAGGCTAGAATGGTTGTTGCAGAAGCCTCTACACCAAAAACAGAGTCTGCTAATCTTGTGCAGGAAGAAGAATGGGCGTTCACTATTGTTTGCAGATTTGACCCATCTTCTCATGAGTAGTGCATGTCTGCAGTAGACTCAGATGTTTGGTACTTTGACAGTGGGGCGACCAAACATATTACCTCGCAGCGCAATTTCTTCTCTTCACTCGAGCCTGCCTCTACAGGGAATACTCTTACATGCGCCAACAACTCCTCTTATCCTGTTATGGGAGTTGGTAAGATCATTTTGACTACTGCTGATGGTAGTTCTTTCACTTTGTTAGATGCTTTATTTGTGCCAGTGTTGAAGCTCAAAGTCAAGGACAAAGCATGGAAGCACATCAAAAGGTGGACACACAAGGAAAGGGAGCAAGTAGGGAGCTCCAAGAAGTGTATGTCAAATTTTCAGAAGAATCCCCTACAAAAATAGTGATTTTCATCACTGAAAACCATTGTAAATACCATTATCTATTTTTATAACTCCATTTTGTTCAAGCCAAGGAGTCCTCAAGCTTGAGGAGTATTAGAAGTACCATCGTACCAATTTTCATAATTTTTAGACTTCGTTTGAGCCCTCAAATAAGCCCTGGAACCTAATTTTTAACTAGGCCAGACACTAGGTCTGGACAGGGCCAAAACTAGTCAAAAAACTATAAAAAGAGCTAGAGAGCTCATTTTTGGGGTTAGCTTGTTAGAGAATAGAGCTTTTGTAAGAGAACTCTTTTGCAATCAAAGCTTTCCATTGTTCCTCTCTTTGATCTTACCTTGTGCGCGTGTGTGTGTATGTGTGTGCATGTTTGTGTGCTTTCACTCACGCACTTGTGCCGTCACGTGCTCGTGGTCTTCATACCAGTCCTCACGTCTCCGCGGATTGACAAGTAAAGGAGGTGGTGCTTACGCTTGAGCTACACCAAATTTTGGCGCCGTTGCCGAGGAGAGAGCTTCGAGGACGAGCGTTGTGATGGTAAGATCATAGATTTGCGACGTTGGAAGGTAAAAAAACTATCATTTCAGTTCATTTTCTGTTTTTTCCTCTTCATCTTCATCATCATCATCATCTCCACCTTCTTCCATCTTCTTCTTCATAGAATTTCTTGTTTTTTAGTGCATTTTCACCATTTTCATACCATTTTTCATGCATTATTGTGTGGGAAGGAGTTAGGAGGTGCAAGGGAGAGCAAGCGCTGTGTTTTTTTCATGATTTTCTGCTCATACGGAGCTCGCCATCGCCGGTGCTCAGAAATTTGAATTTCCCGCCAAAAAACGTGATTCTGTGATGAAAATCGCGATTCTGTGAAAATTCAAAATTTTTTTGAAAAATCACGATTTTCTGTTTTCCCGCCTAAAAGTTGGCTGAAAGAATCACGATTCTGTGGTCATTCTCAGGATCGTGATTCTGTGATTGTGCTCAAAATCACGATTCTCACAAATCACGATTTTCAGCCAAAAAAAATACGATTCTGAGAAACACGATGTTGTGAAAACACGATTCTGTGAAAACACGATTTTGTGAACCACGATTCTGTAAAAACACGATCCTCTGCTCAAAATCGCGATTCTCACCAATCACGATTTTCAGCAAAAAATCTTCAAAAACACGATTTTGTGCTCAACATCGCGATTTTCAGAAACATGATTTTGTGCTCAACATCGCGATTTTTAGAAACACGATTTTGTGCTCAACATCGCGATTTTCAAAAACACGATTTTGTGCTCAACATCGCGATTTTCAAAAACACGATTTTATGCTCAACATCGCGATTCTTTGACTTCACAGCATCGTGATTCTCTGAAAGTTCACAAAATCGCGATTCTCTTGAAGTTCACAAAATCGCGATTCTCTTGAAGTTCACAAAATCGCGATTCTCTTGAAGTTCACAAAGTCGCGATTCTCTTAATTTCACAAAATCGTGATTTTTTCCAGAAGGTCCCGTTTGCCTGTTTTGACCCCCAGGAGCTTGATTTGACATAACTTTTTCATCCAAAGTCCATTTTTTGAGCTCTATAGCTCGTTGGAAAGCTCGTTTCAAATCCCACACGATCTCAACTGTTTTTTTTCAAGAATAACGCGTTAATTTTGAGATAGGATAATTTGAAGTTGACCCTCAAGTGGGACTAGGGAACCAAGGGGGCTCCAAAGAATTTTGAACCATATCAAAGGGAAAATTTGGACTCTTGACTAAAGCTTATGAACCTGAGATCTGGTAGACACTTAGGCAAGGATAAACAAAGCATTAGATCTTCTGAGGCTAGTGTCAACCATACATCCAAGTCTTGGGCACAACAACTAAGTGGTCATCTTTTACTAAGTTCAAACACAAGTGATTCAGAAATGTCTTTTAGCATGGGAAAACCTGCAAGTGGCTCAGGGACTGCCCTTCTACAAACACCAGAAGGTCCCTATAAGACACAGTTGGAATATATTCGGACCAACCGATTAGGTGCTCGCATCTATGAGGATGGCCTGAGGCGATCAGTGGTCCAACTCAAAAATCCAGATCAACCCTTTGGACTTGAACACCCGGTGGTCAAGTTCGAAGAGGGTTCATACATTGATAAGGAAGGAACCATGTATGTGGTTACCAACCAACCAGATAGGACCGATGAGTTTGGAAATATCATTCATGAGAATGAGATAGGAGACCTAGAACAAGGAAATGTAGGACAAGGACGCCAGACTCCTAGAGGTAAGTCAGTTCTGACCAGAGTGATCACACCAGATTGGATCCCTCAAGACAACAAAAGCATAGAACTCTTCTTGAATAGAGAAACAGAGGAAGCCTTTTGGAGATTCAAGCCAGATCAACCTAGCCAATTGGGCATAGTTATCATCTATGAATTCAAAGATCCTGAGATACCAGGCAAAGTTGTCTACGTGGATAACACATCAGAGAAGATATTCTTGGTAACAGAACATGATAGACATGCATATACTTGGAAGAATGAATTGATTTTCCCTCCACCAAGATCCAATGTTTCCCATGGCCTCCAAGGAGTAGGATCATCCCAAGCTCATGAAGCCCAGAGAGAAAGAACTAGAGAGAGACCTGAGGTAAGTTTTGCACACACGGTGGGCAGAAATAGAGCAGGATTTGAAAATGAAAGACCTGAAAGAGAGAGACATCAAGCACATAGGCAACAAAGAGATGAACAGGATTTTCCATTGCCTAGACCCCGAGAGCATCCAAGAACCCTTAGACCCACTCAAGTGATCAAGGCAATGAAGAATTATTTTGACGGGTCAGGAGATCCTTATGATCATGTGGCCGAGTTCAAACAAGTGTTAAGAGCTGAACAGGTTGAGGATTTGTTCACCCAGTACGAGGCATTTGGTCTGACTCTTAAGGGCACTGCCTTAGCTTGGTTTCAACCACTGAGTAGTCGCAACTATCGCGATATAGGTCAACTGCTAGACGAATTCATTGTAGAATTTTCCAAGAGTGGTATCAGGCATAACACTTCATCTTTGATCCACAACTTCAAGCAAACACCCCAAGAAACAGTGGGACTAGCAGGTAGAAGGTTTAGACAGTACCTAGAAAGATGCCCTGCTTCAGAGCTACCCACACCAGCCAAACAAGTGGCTTTGTTCTTAGATGGCTTATTGAGCACAAAGTTAAGATCATATGTATACTTGAAAGAGCCTAGATCCATAGAAGAGTGCGTGCGGACATGCATTGACATAGAAGATAACTTGGGTGAGGAGTTAGGATTATCCAAACTCTATAAGGATTCAGATAGCTCTACTAGTCATACTTCAAAAATCTCCACGGAAATAGAGGAGATAGCTGAGCAAGTTGCCAAGAAGCTGGGAGTCCAAAATAAACAAACACAGAGAGTCACTCCAGTGAATCAGTGTTATACTTGCGGAGGCGACCACATGGCTAATGTATGCCCATTGCACAACCAGAACATGAGAGAAAGGAATGCTCCATATTGCACTATTGAGAGAAAATATACGAACCACACGGCTCAAGATTGTCCCTATAATAGGCAGGCTATTAGACAGAATTATCAACAACCTTACCAACCAGGTAGGTATCAAAACCAATACCAACAGCCATATTATAGACCACAACAGCAATATCAGGCACAATATAGGCCACAACCAGTCTTGGGAAACCAACCACCAGCTCCTGCCAACGTGATTCCAGTCAAATATGCTGTGGGAGAGGAAAATCCAAATAGAGCATTGGTGCCACTAACCCCATTGATACCAGATAATGACTCTCATGCTCATAGTTCAGACTACTCCCATGAAGGTAGTCCACATGCTTATTACACAGAGTCACCTGAACATAGTGAGATTTACTCGTATCAATATGAGGCACCACCTATGGAGCAAAATTGGGAGCCAGAATACTCCAATGTCATGTACACAAATCCTAACCCTAGGCCCCAGTTGAGACAAATGAGACCACAAGCCCCTAGAGGATCTATTTTCAGATGTCAAGGTGACCATTTCATTCGTGACTGTCCCCACCCACCATCTCCGAGTCAAGGACAAGCTATCACAATACAGGCTTTTTTTCCTGATTGTGGCAAAGACCATCTCCCCAGAGATTGTCCAAGAAACCCCTCTAGTGCACCCAAGATTACACCCATTAATGTGGTAGGCTTAGTGGCGGATTCAAGTTCAAGTAGTAGCAATGTGGCTCCTATACAAGTTGTCACTAGAGCACAAGCCTTCAAACAGGATAAACCAGCAGAACAATCAGAGTCGAGTGAATCAGGAGAGCCTAGTAAGAGGAAAACAAGAACATGGAAGGATACCAGAGAGAAGGCCAATCACAAGTGGAATAAAAAGTTATCGGAACTAGAAGAAAGCTTAAAAGAAGCGAAAACAAAAATAGAAGACATTGCATCTCAAAGCCCCTCGCATGCTGAAACTCCATCCACTCCACCTCATCCCACCCCACCACCCATTGTAAATAGACCGCAACCAGGGTCTGTTCTTGCAGATCCAACCCCAGAAGGTTTGGACATGATGTTCAAGGCCTACCAGGCTCGTCTTCAAGAAGGGCCAACAGCTGCAAATCTAGACAAGAGTTACCCTAGAGCAGATTTAGAGATTGAACGAATGAAAATGTGCATGAAAATGGTAGAACAAGCTCAAGCTATACTTGAGACTAGTCAAAAGTTCAATCAGACAAACTCTGTCAAACCAGATTTGCATTTTCCAAGGCTTACTAGAAAGATTAGAGCAATTAGTAAACAAACCACAAGTTTCTTTACCTCCACAGGCTCAACCAGTTATCGAAAGAGGAAGCTCACCACCAATGGGAGCTTATGTTCCTAATTCCACAGATGCTGGAACACCTCCTTCAATTCAACAGTACTCTCAAGAGTTCTTGCGGGAAATACAAGAAGAGAAATGGGCCAAGGAGAAGGGTAATTCCCCGCCTATTCCTGAGATTGATGATCTTCATGATCAATTTCCCCAAGACATTCCATCTATTTATGGAGATGAAGCAGAACAACAGGAAGACGAAAGATTAGATTTTGAATCGAATACCCTAGAAGAATTGCCTCAATTTCTAGGCCCATGGGAATCTGAATCTCTCCAGATTAGAGCTCCCACAATACTAGTAAGAAACGAAGACTCAGTGGTTCCAAGGAACACGGATGTCATGAAGAACACTAAGGTTTAGTGTCATCTCACTGTAGAAGAGCTGCTCAAAGCAAAACCTGAGCTATGGAATCATGTGAAGGATCAGGTCCCAGAACTTGATTCCAACATGCCAAAAGCAGGCTCTGAGCAAAGGGTACTAGAGATACCTCTAGACAAAATAGGGGACATGTGTGAGGGTGAAGAAGGTAATACTTATCTTCCAATCACTTACCAAGGTTACACAACCAAAGCAATCATAGATTCAGGTGCTGGTGTTGCCATTGCGACCACCTCCTTGTGGAAGCAATGGGGCAAACCCACATTAAGACCAACTAGAATGAAGCTTCAAATGGCTGATGGTCATTTTGAAAGACCTCTAGGATTGCTAGAAGGGATAACTCTAACCACTTGTGGTGTAGAGTTTGAGCACACATTTGCTATATGTGACTTTGAGAAAAATAATGTCTATGAGATGATCCTAGGAAGACCCTTCCTACGACAATTGCAAATAGTACAGGATTGGGGAACCAACTCCTTGTACTTACAACACTTAGGGGTCACCACCAAGGTCAATTTGAAGGATTACTCCTTCAGAGATGTACCACCCCTACAGTGGAATCCTATCCACAAAGCGAAAGAAGATTCCATCTCTGTGCATTCTGAAAGTTCACGTGATACATCATGGCTGCACGAAGATACTCATTTGTGGATGTGCAAGGTCGCAGAGGAAGAGGAAAAACGCTTGAAAGCGAGAGAAGAAGGAACTTCACCAGGAGATAGACCAGTTAGAGACCCAGCCTACACACCGATGATCTTTCCAAATGAGGAATTTGAGCCTCATGGCTGGCCAGAAATCTTAGCCACCATGGACATTGCTGTCAATGAAGAACAATGGACACCTCATTGTGATGAGGAGGGTTATGAGATCTCAGTGTTCATGTGTCAGCCCTTGCTAGAAGAATGTGACCCTAGTGATGTCATAGAAGAAGAAGAGAATGACGATGATATAGAGTCCATTGTGATGGATAGTTGCTTTAACTCAGAGCAGCACTATCTAGAAGATATAGGAGTGTTCACCCAGAAAGAAGAAGAACCTCTCACAAGTATTAAAACGGTAAATTCAAAGGATGCAAGTGAGAGCAGTCAAAAGAAAAAGAAAAAAAAAGAAGTGAAAGAAGAAGAGGAGGAATCATTGTTTGAAGTACCAGAAAACTTCAAGAAATATGAAGTTGACGGCCGCAAAATTTTGGTACGAATGCCTAAGAGAGAGGCCATCATAGGAGAATCATATGATAATAAAGAAAAGACCAAGAAGATTGTAGTGACCATCGAAGAGAACAAAGAGAGATGCACATATATAGGAGATGACCTAAGTGCAAGAGAAGAAATGGAGCTTGTAGCTCTCTCTATTAAGGGAATATAGGGACCGAAGAGGCAAAGATGGTTACTTAAGACTGTGTGTTCATGAATCAGATTATTTGAAAGTCTTAGAAACTGCACACAGCGGTGTCGCAGGTGGACACTTCGGTCCTGATCGAGTAATCAAGACCATTCTATTCTCAGGACTTTGGTGGCCCACTCTTCATATGGATGCACATACCTATGTGAAGAAATGTGACACATGCCAACGTGCACAATATCCAATTAGAAAAGATGAGATGCCTTTGAGGCCAATGATGGGAGGGCGTGCATTTTCGAAGTGGGGCATAGACTTCATAGGTCCTATTAACCCCCCAGCTAGAAACTCCCATGCAGAGTATATTATTGTAGCCACAGATTACCTTACAAAGTGGGTAGAAGTCAAAGCCACTACAAAGAATGATGCTCAGACAATGGCTAAGTTCTTATTCGAGAATGTGTTCACGAGATATGGGTTACCAATAGAGTTAGTGAGCGATAGAGGCACACACTTCTTGAATGAGGTCATTGAAAATCTTCTCCAAGAATTCTTGGTGATACATAAAAATTCTGCCCCTTATCACCCACAAGCTAACGGACAAGCCGAGAGCACCAATAAGATCCTCTGTAACGTATTGACAAAACTGGTAAATAATAAACGCTCTGATTGGGACAAACAACTTCATCATGCTGTTTGGGCTTACCGAGTTGCCTACAAAACAGTACTCAATGCCACCCCATTTCAGATGGTCTTTGGACAGAATGTTGTGCTACCTTTAGATTTCCTAATCCCAGCATTAAAAGTAGCACAAGAGCATGAGTGGAATGGACATGAATTGTCCTCTAGGATCTTTGATCTAGAACGCTTAGGTGAGACAAGGCTACGCGCGGCGGCAGGTATCTATGCTGCAAAGAAGAGGCAAAAGGCATACTTTGATGCACACATCAAAGATAAGGGATTGAAAGAGGGAGAGCTAGTGTTGGTTTACACACTAAAACAACATGCCCGTAAGTTGGAAAAAAGAGGATATGGATCCATGATCATTAATAGAATTTCCACTAGCGGTGCAGTTCAGTTGGCCACTCTAGAAGGAGACATCTTGCCAAACTATATCAGTGGTTGTAGAGTCAAGTTATACCAAGAACCTCTTACAGAGGATATGCTTATGAGACTCAACACTGCTAAGAAACGAAAAGAAGAAGAGTTAAGAGTGAGAGAAGAAGCACAGGCAGAGGCCAGAGAGCGTATTAGGCGAAATAAGTTAAGGCGATTAGGCCTAGATGTCAACTCAAAAGCTCCAAAATATCACATGGATATGTGCCAAAAGTCAGGCATAGCGACTTCTCAAGTCATTGACCGAAGACCCTTTGTGACCATAGAGATAGGACAAGGAAAGGATGCAAGGACTGTGAAAGCATTGATTGACTCAGGTGCAGCAAGTAGTGCAGTTAGACTATCCTACTGCCAAAACTTGCAGTTGAACATCAATCCCATAGAAGCTTATCTCATAGGATTGGGAGGTGTGGAAACCCCTTGTTTGGGCGAAGTGGAACTTCCCATCTACCTGCAAGATGTTCCAATGAAAGTCAAAGTGCTAGTGTGTCAAGATCAGAACCTTACAGAACCACTTGTCTTAGGAGAAGATTGGATTTATGACAATGCAGTCAACTTAAACCTAAGAAGTCAACTTCTTCAAGTTTGGGTCCAGGGACAATGCTTTACATTAGAACTAGAAAATGGCATGCTCACAAATCCAGATGTCACATCTTGTAGTTCTTCTAAGACTAATCATATGGAAGAAGATGTTGTATGTGTAAAAAGCGCTATGATGCAGAAGGAGTCAATCGTGGAAGAACAGGTTCGAAGGCGGGTGGATCTTTCTTCTTCTCCAAAGAATCAAGTAGCCATAGTAGTGAGTCCACCACACAAGCAAACACAACCGATCACGACAACTGCTACATCAAATAGAAAGACACCATTCGATAAGAAAGCAGTTCCGAACATGAAGCAGATCTGGGTACGCAAAGGAGAGCAACCACCAGCCTTGCCCCCACAAATTCCATCTAGGCAAGCCAACCAGGCCAGAAGACGAAGGAAGCAGCTCGGACACGCTCAATCACAAGGTATCCAACAAGTTTGGGTGCCTAAGAAGTTAGTTGCAGCTCAACAAGGGCAATTACAGATGTGGGTACCTAAGAAGCTCTTACATCTACAACAACCTATGTTCTCCCACATGCGAAAGGTCTCAACAAAGAAGCCAAAAGGAGAAGAGGGTAAGAACCACGTAGAGAGACCGAAAGGAGATCAAATCAACTCTTCAACAATAGTAGGAAGACGTGCAAAAAGGATATGGGTTTGGAAGCCAAAAGTACAAGTAGGCTCCATCGAACCAAAGCACCAACCACACTGGATACCACAGTTCAGAAAGCATCCAACGAGGAAGATGCCTGAAGTAATCTCTATAGTGCCAAATGCTGTTCTAAAATGGGTCCCTATCAAGAGGAAGGATCAGTGGTCATCTCAAGATCCAATGGATACCTCTAACAAAGATGACATCAACATCTGCAGGTGACATCAGGCCTCGAAAAGCGACAACCATGTGCTCCTTGCACAACCCTATCTTTTGCACCATTCAGGTCATGCATTTCCAAAGTATGCATTAATATAGGGCCACATTACACGGCCGTGCATAGACACACTTGAGAATCCCAGGCACAAGAGCACATTGACATATGTCAAAGATTTTTATTGATTGATACTAAATTTTGTCTTCTTGTTTTGTGATATTGTTCCTATTAAATTAAAAAAAAAAAAAAAAAGGGAAAGAGAGGAAGAACTTGTTCCCAGGTTTGGCTCATGAAACATGAATGAGACATGCTTAGTTGAAGATGGAACTATTGATTACTGGGCATTTATCAGTTGGGATAGAAGTGTGTCTCGGCTAGCAGATGATATTATTGCTGCCTTATCTGGTAGATGGCAAGCACTTGGCATGAACATGGCATCTACAACTATGATTTTCTCTTACCTTGGTAGGAATGAAGAGCTTGAAGGTCCGCAACTTGAGTGATGCTTAACTACTTCATGTACGAGAGCATCCAAGGAGATATCTGCAAAGGGTAGTTGTGGAGGAGAAGACTCCTGCGTATGGTGAGCTAAAGAGAATATGTGAAACTCAGCTTGGTGTAGTTACCCAATGTTGTTTGCCAAAGAATATAAAGAAATTCAATTCTCAGTATTTGGCAAATGTTGCTTTGAAAAGAGGAGGGAGGATCAACCACTCAAAAGTTCTCATCAGTGGACCATCAACATGGACATTCATCAACAATGTTCCATCCCAAAGGCCGAGTGTACAACATGAAGAGATGAACATCGATCAACCTTCTCCATGGTAAGTATCTTTACTCTAGCAACACCATAACCATGATAGATTAGGAAACCTCTTCGTCAGCATACCCTTGGGCACTTAGCTCAAGACCCGCAATTTTTGCACCATACTTCTTCCAATGCATTTTCCAAGTAAGCATTCATAGGGCTACATTACAAGGCCGTGCACAAGGCACATATTTTCCTCAACCCATGCGCGAACACACTTACCCATCACTCAATATGGGTTAGGAGTACATCAACTGTGAACATCTAGAAAACATCAACGAAGACTCACAACAACACAGTCATGCTGGAATCCCAGGAAGAAGCATATACCAAGAGACTACAACTTGCAAAGACTCGCAGTGATAGATGAAGAACTAGACACATCTGGAAGTCAGCCGACTTTTTTTCAGACAGACGAGACGCTCCCTCTCAAGGCACTACTTGGAACAACCACTACAACAAGGGTCTATCAGGGACGACAGACTCGAGAGGGGGGGGAGTGTTGAAGCTCAAAGTCAAGGACAAAGCATGGAAGCACATCAAAAGGTGGACACACAAGGAAAGGGAGCAAGTAGGGAGCTCCAAGAAGTGTATGTCAAATTTTCAGAAGAATCCCCTACAAAAATAGTGATTTTCATCACTAAAAACCATTGTAAATACCATTATCTATTTTTATAACTCCATTTTGTTCAAGCCGAGGAGTCCTCGAGCTTGAGGAGTATTAGAAGTACCATCGTACCAATTTTCATAATTTTTAGACTTCGTTTGAGCCCTCAAATAAGCCCTGGAACCTAATTTTTAACTAGGCCAGACACTAGGTCTGGATAGGGCCAAAACTAGTCAAAAAACTATAAAAAGAGCTAGAGAGCTCATTTTTGGGGTTAGCTTGTTAGAGAATAGAGCTTTTGTAAGAGAACTCTTTTGCAATCAAAGCTTTCCATTGTTCCTCTCTTTGATCTTACCTTGTGCGCGTGTGTGTGTATGTGTGTGCATGTTTGTGTGCTTTCACTCACGCACTTGTGCCGTCACGTGCTCGTGGTCTTCATACCGGTCCTCACGTCTCCGCGGATTGACAAGTAAAGGAGGTGGTGCTTACGCTTGAGCTACAGCCAGGGATCAAGAAGAATCTGTTATCAGTTTCTGCATTAGCCAAGATTGGCTTGGTTGTGAAATTTGTTGATGACAGATGTACAGTTCATGATCTGTCAAATGGCGATATTATTATTGCTTCTGGCATTTTATGTCGTGGGCTATATAAGCTCATAGACTATGAAAGATCTGAAGATGATTTGGCATGCGCAGTAAATGATTCTCAGGCTATGTCAGATGCAAAGCTTTGGCAATTGTTTGGCATATGCATTAGTGCCTGAACAACATCGCAGAAAATTGGATGATAAAGCAGTAAAATGTATTTTTGTTGGGTACAAATCTGAAAGTAAAGGCTATCGTCTGTATCATCCACAGACTAAATGCATTCTGGTTAGCCGTGATGTTGTTTTTGTGGAGGATGCTATTCAACCATTGCTTTCATGTACTAAGGAGACATCTGTTAGCTCCAACGACATGTATGATACTTTGATGCCTCTTTTTACAGGTGGACAGTCTAGTGCTGGTCCTAATGAGGTAACTTCTCAGCCTTTGCAGGTTTCATATGATGATGTAGATCATTCCATTTCTGATGCAGATTTACATGATGCACTTGTTGATGAGAGAGATGATATTGAGCAGGAAAAAACTATGCCAAAATGGCTAGTGCAGACTTTGCGTGACAGCAAATTAGATGCACCTTTGTCATATCATCCTCGTTCAGGCTCTCATAGTGCCTCCTTTGTATCAGATTGCTATGCTATGGCTGCGTCTAGTCTCTATGATGAGAATGAGCATGTTTCTTTTGATGAAGCACAAAATTCAGAAAATTGGATGGCTGTTATGCAATCTGAATATGATGCAATAATGAAGAATGGTACTTGGTCTTTATGTGACTTGCCTCCTGGCAAGAAGGCCATTGGCACTAAGTGGGTATACAAGTTGAAGCGTAAACCTGATGGTACAGTTGACAGGTATAAGGCTAGGCTTGTTGCAAAGGGTTATGCATAGGAAAGAGGCATTGATTTTGATGAGACCTTTGCACCTACATGTCGTATGACTACTGTTCGGAGCATCTCTGCACTTGCAACCCATCATGGTTGGAATGTACATCAGTTGGACATTAAAACAACATTTCTGAATGGTGACTTGCATGAAGAAGTGCATGTTTTTCAGCCCCGTGGCTTTGTGCAGAAAGGGCATGAAAACCAAGTCTGCAGGTTAAAGAAGGCATTATATGGTTTAAAGCAAGCACCACGTGCTTGGTATGAGAAGATACATGCCTATCTAGTTGCACATGGTTTTGAGAACAGTCCAACTGAAAGCACCTTATATGTTAAGTGTGCTAATGATGTGCTTCTGATCATTGTTGTCTCTGCTCACTGGTCCTATTGAGAAGCATATTGCTGATTTCAAGGCTGATTTGCATGCCTCATTTGAGATGTCTGATTTGGGGCATTTGCATCACTATTTGGGCATTCAATTTATGCAAGTTGATGGTGGAATGGCTTTGTGTCAAACGAAATATATTGACACATTATTGCAGCGTTTTGGCCTTGAAGACTGTAAGCCTATTGCCACTCCTATGGAGACAAGTTTACGATTGAGTCTTCATGATGCTGGAGATGCATTTGATGTTGTTCTCTATCAACAGGCTGTTGGATGCTTGATTTACTTATGCATTACTCGGCCAGATATTCAGTTTGCTATCTCACAGATGAGCAGGTTTATGCATTGCCCAGGAGTCACGCATTGGAAGGCAGTTAAGCGCATCTTTCACTACTTGAGTGGTACTCAGATACTTGGGTTGTTTTATCCCAAGGGGGGATCACTACCGCCAGATTTGCATGCTTTTTCTGACTCGGATTGGGCTGGTTGCTATGACACTCGTGTGTCCACCAGTGGTTTTTGCTTCATGCTTGGTAGCTCATGTATATCTTGGTTGAGCAAGAAGCAGCCTACTGTGGCCACTTCCAGTTGTGAGGCTGAGTATAGGGCAGCTTTCACAGCGACTGTTGAGTGTGTGTGGCTCAGACACCTTATGGCTGATTTGGGTGTTGGCCAGTCTTCTGCCACCACCATCTTCACTGACAGTCAAAGCGCATTGGCAGTTGCGAGGAACCCTGTGTTCCATGCTCGCACTAAGCACATTGAGGTGCATTATCACTATGTCAGGAGAACATTGCAGACCTTTTCACGAAGGCTCTGCCTAGGGAGAAGTTTGAAGCTTTCCGCAAAGCTTTGGGCTTACTTCCTTTTGTGGAGTGATTTCCACATAGCTTGGCACTTCCTTATACATGAGTGCTAGCTCCTTGTTCACCGCATCACTCCTAGGGGGGATTTGTTCATATATTTAGGTAGTGATGTGTGTGAACACACTAGGACCGCCAGGGCACTTTTTTCCCTCTTTAGGAGGTTTTTTTTCCCCGGCTTGTATATACGCCTATTGCCCTAATGGGCTACTTATCTTTGTACATTCTCTAGTAATACATTCAGTATTGTGTGTTGTGCTCCAAGCTTCTTCTTCTTCCTTGTGTTGTCGCATGCTTCCGCAGATGTCTAACTCCAACAGCTATTTGCGACACAGAGATTTAGCGTCGCATAAGCGACGCAGGCATCACTTATGCAACGTATCCCCTTAAAAAAAATTCGAAAACAGCACCGTCGTTTATGCGATGCTAGCATCGCATAAGCGTCGGTGCTCGTTTTTTTTTCAATTCGGGGGCGTCACTACGCCCCCCTATTTCTTGTAGTGAATTCAAAATTGATGGATGCGAGTTTCTCTCTTAACTCTTTCACTCTTAGATTGTAATCCACTATGGATTGGCCACTTGCCTTCTTTAAGGTATGGAGCTCATTCTTGAGAAGCGTCTTCCTACTTCTAGTTTAAGTAATATAGACCTTCGCAATAGAATCCCACACATCTCAAGCATTATCAAACTCTGATATGAACTATCATGATGTTAGAGATTACTTGTGAAATGAGGAAGATGGCTCTTTTGTTCCTTTCTTCCCACTCCTTGAAGGCCCCATTGGTTATCTTAGGGTCCTTTGGGTCCACTTTAGGTGCTTCTTCTTCTCCACACACAATAGGCCAGAGTCCTTTGCTCATAATATGGTTGGATACTCTAAATCTCCATGGTTGATAGTTGTCTTTGTCCAACACTTCAACCTTTTGTCCCAAGTCAGTTATATTGAGCTAGGGTTTAAATGAAGATACCTGTTGTTGAAGCTTGTAGAGTCCAATTGAGCTTGATTCCGTTGCGCTTATCTCCTTGCATCAATCCTTTGTAGATATTTTCTTGTCTATGATAACAATTGTGAGATTTTGATCTCCAAATTACAACAAAAAACATTTGTAGGCCCTTTTTAGGTCCCTTTAGTGCACTCGCTTCTACAACAAGTCAATCTATTTGTGCCTAATTAACTTATCACCTCCGAACCAATTCACTAAAGTCTTTTTCCACACACGCTAGACTTGAATAGATTCAATTTGATCTATTAGCCACTCCCAATGGATTAATTCAGGTAAGGCAACCAATGTGTACAAAACAGATTATGCATATCATTAGGTTATGACATAATTAAGGTCGCACTATAACTTTTCACCTACCCTTGGCTGACCTTTGGCCTTCACATGGCCTTATCTTGATTCTTGACTCTGCATATGTCCAAATTTGATGGGGATGTGCATTTTGATCGGCTCTTGAGTATCCTTTGACTTTGGAGACGCTCTTCCCTTGCTCTAAGGTCCTTGATCTTTCCTATTTCACATTTTTAACAAGTAGGGAACGTTTCATCATTGGAAATTTGAAGCTAATTGAACATGTTAGACAACATATCAAACTAATCCAGTTTCTTTCAAACATTCGTTTTGGATGTGTCTTTCTTATCAATCACCCAAGAGTAATGAGGAACGTATTTCTTCAGTCATAACTAGAGGAATCAAGAGAAGAGATCTTTAGTAGTCTCTAGTAATAACTCTAGTTCAACTAGAGTGAATTTTTAGTGTCTCCTTTTCTTTATTTGACCTTTCACTTTTCTCTTCTACCTTCTTCTTCTCACAACTACCATTTATATGCACCTTTTTAAAAAAAATGGAAGGACTTTTCTCGGAGCATCCTTTTGCATTCCTTCTTTTCTTTGTTCTTGTTCTTAGTTCATTTGCCTTTGTGGCTAGTTAAAGAAACGGCATTCCACTTGCTACCCCTTGAGACTTGAGCCTAAGATCAAAAGTTTTCAACTCTCAAAGTTTGAACTCTTACGTGAGTATATTAAGTTTGCCTTTGATCGATATATTAAGCGACACTATTTTCTTAACTCTAAACTTTTTGTAGGCTCCATTGGAGTAGTCATTGGATCATGCAGATATCTGATTTACATGTCAAATGCTCTTGTACTCATTCATCCAGTGAACATCATTACAACATGCTGGTTCTTCAGGCTTTAAACCTTGTTTCATATTGTTTCTTGTATGTTCAAAGCATTTAGAGATTTTTTATCTTCGTAAGTTGAATTAGTTTTCTGTATGCTGAATATTCAGAATGAAAACAATAAAGCAGAAAGTGCATCTGCATTCTTATGTTTCCATGCCCATGGGAGATGTACATCTTGAAAAATAAGAACTCTCAGCTGGTTGGGATTATGGGTTGCCTCTATCTCTAGAAGCTCAAAGTAATCTGAGACTTTTGTATGCTTCAACTTCCAAGTTATATGGTTTTATACTATCCATTTTTCCATCTATGAAGGTTGGAAGAGGATCTGGAAGATTTTCCTTGCTTTTATTATAGGATAACAGTAGCATTTTCTCCATAACTTGAAGTTATAGAGCTACCTTTTGTACTTCATGAGCCATTACCATCGTTGTAAACCTTGAATTTTTGGACGCTTTTTTAATCAAAGACACTTGGGTTTGATATTATGAAATTATATTATATAGTACAACACAAGATCACATACTTTTTGTCAGAAAAAGATCAACAAGAGTGAAGACAAAATATGATTTCACTAAGTTTTATACAAAATGGTGCCGTCTGTTCATGCACACCTACAACTCGAGCTTGGATGGGATATGAATGAACTGTGGATTAGGGTTTCACAAACACTAGTAGGCTACTACTGTACGATCATAAAGCTCCCTTGGTTGATGTAGCAGACAAATAGGTGGGTTACTTTTTATAGGTTTGTCCATAATGGTGTGGATTGAATCTCAAACTGTTTTTTTTTTTTTTTTGAGAAAACAAGAAAATTGGATTAGATAATGAAATGTATGTAAGTACACACAATCTCAAATTGTTACCCGCCAATTAGAGTCATGTTCTAGCTTCCTTAATTAGCAATAATTTTAGATATTCACAGAAATCACCTATATTAAGCATACATACTTGACTCTTGATATCCTCTAACCTCAAATTTAGGTAGCTACTGATTTTGGGTAGTCTTACTAAATTTCTTACTTTAAGGACTTTCCAAATTGAATATCACACAGCATTATGGTACTTTAAGAGGGTGAAATACTGAACATATTTAACATACATACAAAGATACACTTACATACGTACAGAATACTTATGTGTACATACATAAATATGCATACATAAATAAACATACAAACATGAGTGAATATTTTATACATGCATACTCACACACATATATACATCAAGGCTATCAGGAACAATAGATCTCAAAAATCGAACATCTTTAAAAACAGAGTTTAAAATGCATCCCACTTTTTGTCAATATACAGAAAGAAAAAGGCCAAATCCAAGATGGAACTTTAACATGTATGTATGCATGTGCGTGTGTAACATAGAATTTCAACATGTATGTATGCATGTGCGTGTCTATTGTTGTGTCTGTAGCACCTCTCCATGAAACCATTCTTCAAATTATATTAATAAACGGATATGGGGGTTGGTTGAACTTTGGCCTCTTGAGCGGAGGTTCGGGTTCAAGTATTAGGCTTGGACATGTAGCTTGGGAGAGTAGGCTTCGGTTGGACCTCTATTTTTTTTTTTTAATCTATGAAGTATGTTCTCTTTAGAGAGTACTATGAATTGAAAACACACACTCACACAAGCAATCTCATATAAAGTAGAGACACCCATCTTATGTACAATCAAGATTTGAAGTCAGTACTTCCTTCTAAAGACTCAAGACGTGGAACTTTTTCTGGTTAAAATTTTAATACATGTCCTGTGGTGGGCTTTCCTGTAAAGGACATGGATGAGGCAGAGGTGTACCTGCAGAAAACCAAAAGCCGATGTTTGGTCCATGGATGAAGGCAGAGGTGTACCTGCAGAAAACCAAAAGCCGATGTTTGGTCCTTCGACTACGACACAATTTCCATCTGCTAATCACATGCAGACACTGATACATGCAGTCATTCTACGACACATGCAGACATTGA
This sequence comes from Ceratopteris richardii, assembly GCA_020310875.1. Taxonomy (NCBI): domain Eukaryota; kingdom Viridiplantae; phylum Streptophyta; class Polypodiopsida; order Polypodiales; family Pteridaceae; genus Ceratopteris; species Ceratopteris richardii. Next base: position 23,390,936 of record CM035423.1, on the reverse strand, counting down.
TACATGGCGCATGCTCGATCTGATAGCCATGGGAGCTCGACGCAGGAGGTCGTGGTTGGCTTGCGATTGACTCATAGCATAAAATCGTTTCTTGGGAAGGAGGAAAGAATGTCATGGGCCTTGTCTGTTAGCTGTTATGGAAGGTTGCTTAGACGATGAAAAGAAGGGAGAACATTCGTTTTTCCATAATTACTATGCTAACGATGGCATGTTCGCGTGAGGGTTACTGTCGAGCTTCGAGTGGAAGATTTGTATCTGAAGTAAAGGTGTCGCTGGTTCCATATATGTTGCCTTCGTGGTCATTCCCCTGTGTGGTCTTCCTCTCTCCCTCTCTCTTTCTCTCTCCTTCTAATCAACACACACACAGAAGGCCCAATCCAGCTCTGGCCATGGCGACAAAGTCTTCACCCATGGCCGTATATGTGCAGCCCATCCAACCGACGCCCTATGAAGTTATTCCCCTCACCGGTGGAAGCGTAATGGCTGGCTTGAACACCTTGATGAGCAGCCATGTTCTCGTGTTCAGGCCGAGGCCGGAGGATGGGGATGATACGCGGGCTCCTGTCGAGTCTGTCCGGTCCGGCCTTTCGCGCGTGCTGGTGCCCTACTACCCGTTGGCAGGCCGCATCGTGGAAACAGAGACGGGGTGGGAGGTGCAGTGCGATGGACAAGGCGCTGTCTTCATCGTGACAGCAGCTGTCGATGTCGAGGAAGTTCCAGAGGAGTTCTTTCTTGTGGGTAACTTGTCCGAGCCCGAAACCGTCATTGTGCCGCCGCCAGCACGCCCACCGTCACCGCCGCCCAGCCATGGCCGCTCTCCTGCCCTCATCGTTCAGGTACAGTAAACGAGGAAATAAGGATTGAGGTTTGCATAAATATGGCGTTTCATACAGCAGAATCTGCATTGAATGATCATATCTCCCTGTCGACTGCAGCTAGATGAACTTGGCGATGGAGGATTCAGCTTAAACATAAAATGGTGCAAAGGAATTTGTGATGCAGCAGGTTTGATGCATTTTCTTAATGGTTGGGCAGAGATGGCAAAAGGGAAGACCCATATTTCTGTGATTCCTGCATGGGGTCATAAAAGCAATGTTCTCTATGGCGATCCCTTATCTTCTGCGACCACTTCGATGGTCGCCATATCTCAAGCAACGCCTTCTGTAAATGGTATCAGAGGTCATCATGTACCGCTTAGTATTCATGTGCCTAGTCTTGAAAACGGCTCCAAGTATAGTGGTCTTTATGGAGAGCAGACAATAAATTCACTGTCGAAGATTTATCTTTTTCATGACCCAAAGACGCACAGAGCTCCCATTGAACAGAAAGTCATGCTGGAGATCCCTTACACAGTCATGAGGCTGCTTGTAGACCACGTAAATCAGAAAGATGGCTATCCCTGCTCCGTTGCACAAGTTCTTGCTGCGCATTTGTGGCGTGAGAGGACTCGAGCTATGCGTGTCCCTCAACATTTAGAGACACGGTATGAGATTTCGATTTCAGATCAGAAATGTGCTTGCCATGGCTGTGTGTTTACTTCATGAAATCATGTACTTGTTACTGCATAGCTTTTTCAGTGCATCTCTTCACAAAATTCATCAGAAGGATTATATTCAATAAGGTTAATTAACATGGAATATTTGCTTGGAAGAATTTCTTAGACCCCTATCAACTTGGATTGAGATGCAAATTTCATTTTGATACAGAATTCCTCCTGGACTGCATTGAGCTTTGCTGATTTAGTGGATTCATTTATTCAATATATTTAGTTATTCACAGATAGCATGTCCATGCAACTCCTGAGTATCATATAATCTTGCATAACCTTGATTACCCTGCAATACCTTAGAGCGATGGAGATTTATTGTCTAACCAACTAATGCTGCAAGATTCAGCTAGCCATAGCTGTGGAGCACAAGGTAGGCTTATTTCCAACATTCCAGCCATATTTCAAATCCGCGGTACACATACTATTTGAACAGAGAAATATCAAGATTCATAGCTGGCCATAGCTGTGGAGCACAAGGTAGGCTTAGTTCCAACATTGAAGCCATATTTCAAATCCTTGGTACATATACTATTTGACCAGAGAAATAAGCTGGCTTTAGTATCTGTATGTGTTCAGAGGCTGCATAGAGATGTTAGCTGGCTTTAGTATCTGTATGTGTTCATGGATAGTATTTTCAAGGAAATGGGTCGCTTTTACATTTGCTTTCCATATATCATGAAGCCTCCTTCACATTTTCTTTCCATATCCATGAAGTTACTGCATTCTTAGATGAAACTAACAGATAAAGGCAAACACCTTGCATGTCAGCTTGTTCTTCTTATCCGAAGCTCGCAAAGGAGATCCTGTTGGATATTATGGATCATTTTCATTCAACTGTCAAGTAAAGGCACGAGTGTCCGACCTCATCAACGAGCCACTCTTGTATGCGGTGCAAATCCTGCAGGAAGCGGAACGCGACTCCTATAATTTGAGCGCATGCGTCAACGACTTCAAGCAACTCCACTCGTCTTCTTTTCTCCCTCTGGAAGTTCTGCTGTTTACAAGCCTGCCCATTGGAAACGTAGAATCCCAGATCGACTTTGGAGGAATTGGGCGGCCTTCATCTTCCATTGCAGACGACATCGACTTCCCCTTCAATGTCAACATAGCTGCATTGGCACCTCCGACTCATGCCAATGAATCTGTGCTCCGCATTTTCATGAACAACATTCCTCTCTCAAATGCCAATGAACTCAGCGCTTTCCTTACCAACGTGCCACATTTCGTGATGACAGATAGCAAGATGTAAAATGCACCTATCTTCTTCTAAGAAGGAACACGCTATTTTATATTTATCCCAAAGAATAATCACGCCATTGCCGTTCCTGCAGCCGACCCCCTTATACCTTCCAAAATCGCCATCACAGCGCCGATTTCTGAGAGAAATTGTTCAATCTTCCCGGTCGTCTCGTTTTTCTCCTTCTATCTTATTTTGGGTTTATATCTGTTTTTGAAAATCTCTAAGATAACTAAGATAGCAAATGCAATGGATTCAATGGGGTTAAATGTGCCATCCCTTGCTATATTACTATAATTTGGTAATGTTTTTTACTGCGTTGCTTTGGTTCCGTATGATGTCCTACCAGAGTTGGATTATATCAGTAGGTTGTTCTAATTTGATGATGTATATACGATGTATCTTAAAATTCCAATTGATAATTGGGTTCTTTTTCTGTTAAGATCAAATATTATTCCAAATGGAAATTTCAAAATAACATACTTTTAATGGATCCCAATAAATAGTATTGTTTCCTTTTGAATCATCAATACGTCTTACAGGATGGCTCAGGACAATTAAATCTGCCTCCTTCACGACAAGTACCATTTCATGATGTGAAAGCTTCATGAGCACTATCAGCATAACTATCAAGGCTATAATCATAATACCAATAGTCCTCATGAGTTGAAAAACATTAATGGGCCAACACTCCCTCTTCCAACATACTGACCTTGCCGTCTTGGATCACTACCCATTTATTCTCACCTTCAAGCCGCATGCCCAATTGAAGAAAGGAGTGTGGTTTCATGCTAACTCCATGTCTTTCTCTTTTCCCTCCATCCAACAAGAGATTATGGAGGCTTCAAATTCCGCCTTTGCCAACCTCTCATCGCTAGCTAAAATTTGGAGGATCGCGATTATGAAGACTCATCATATCCTTGTCAGGACCCAAAATACTCAGCAAAATGTCTGTCACATGCGAAGAGAAAAGCTCTATCGAAGACTGAGGCATCTTGAGGAGAAAGTGAACAAAGGCAACTCTCAATACTAGATGGGGCTATAGAAAATCAGAGGTATGTTGAGATACGAGGAAGAAATTCAAAGGAAAAATCTACAAGTATACTTTAAAGAGTGGTGGTTTAAAGAGTGGTGGGCTTGTGAAGCTGACAAACCCACTAAAGAGATGTTGTTGATGCAAATGTACAAGCCTACACATTTGGCTTAGCATGGAAGACATTGTGTGGAGGCACTTGATGAGTCATGTGAACTATAGCTTGTAACTACTTGATCATTTACCATTGTAAATCATTAAATCCTTGGAGAATCTTGTAAAATCTTACAACTCGTGGAGTTAGGAGGAATATTAGTTACGAATTTAAGATGAGGGAATGTCTCCTAAATCAGAGGAGTTACTTTTGATTGGGGCCAAGTTTGAATTCAAAATTCAAACTTAGAAGAAAGAACTTATAAAAAGGAATTGTAAAACCCGTGGGGTAGTGTGTCTTATTTTAGAGCTCTCTCCTTGATTATTTGTAGAACTTGAGTAGCTCACACCATAGCTCACTCAGTTCATCATCATTGAGCATCATTATAATGCCAATGACTTTGTACAATCATGTGTTATAATACATATAGCTCATTGAACATCTATGTCTACTTCTCTGTTATGGCTACTTAGAACAATCAACTTCTTCTGGTCATATCGCAATGAATCCTCAACCATTTTGCATAATCTTTGGCTTGTTGGAACATTACCAGCTTAAGGTCTAGTTTGTGCTGTCCAAATTTCAATGCATTTGGTTTGGGCATCTAGGAGAAAGCGTCTTCAAAGTGCTCACTGGTCATCTACTGCTTAGTCCCTAGCTAAAAAGTACGGGGTAAGATTTGATTTGCTAAAATGATTTCTCAGAGCATACTTGATCATTTTAAATAATTCCATTTGCAATCACTAGACATCAAGGATAATTGAATTCCCTCAAAAGGAGTTTTGTCAATTTTTATTGTATTAGCCATCTAAGCTCTGTAAAAGCTTCCCCTGCTTTGTGGGATTTGGGGGGTCCCGTGGGCACTAGTCCCCTTCTCTTGTACTTTTCTTTATTTAATTCAAGTCCGGGAGAGTAGGCTAATGCCGAACTTCCTTTATATTTTAAAAAAAAAATTACTGTATTGTGAGCTCTAAGTAAAAAAGGCAGCAAGTGTATGGACTAAAATTATGTTTTTCAACCCTAGCTATTCTTGAACTAGTCTGTTTTGGATTAATTGTTTCAAGCATCAAATCCAAAGTACATAGGTATTTTCTTGATGTTATTTGAAAGATAAAAGGGCCTACTTTATAACTCTTAAGTGCATTAGGGCTACTACAAAGAAGGTTCTAGCAGTACCACCTCACTTCCTTGGAGGTATCCATCCATCTCCTCAAACAGTGGTAGCAGAGCAAGTTGAGGTAAAATGGGAGATGGTTTCATTGACAAATTGAACAAGAATAAGTATCCAACATGGTCCTTGAGGATGAAGACCTATCTACAAGGAAGAAGTCTTTATGGATACATATCAGGAGATGAGGAGATGCCCACATTTAGAAGCAAAGATCAACCTACAAGAGAGGAGCAAGAAAGACTCAACTCATGGTGTGCCAAAGATGCTTTAGCCACGTCATATCTTCTTAAATCTATCTCTAACTTCCTTCTTCCTCATATTAGGAACTGGAAAACTTCCCAAGAGACTTGGGATACTCTATCTTCATACTTTTCTTCCAATATAAGAGCTAGGAAAAATCAATTGTGGATGGAGTTTACTACTCAAACAAAGCAACCTAAGCAGAATGTTTCAGAGTTTGTGACTAAGGTGAAGGATGTGGCTGATCATTTGGCAAGCATAGGAGAGGGGATTGAAGAGAAGCGAATAGTGAGAAAGATAATCAATGGCATCAAGGTAGATGATAAGTGGGAATCATTCACAACTGCAATGGATCTTTATATGGATATGCAAGTCCCTGATCTAGCCACTCTCATGGGACAACTCTTCACCCATGAGGCCAAGCTCAACAAAAGTGGTGAACCATCAAGAGGTAACAATTCTTCTGCCCTCTATACAGTAACAACAATTACAACAACAATTATCAAGGAGGATACAAATAAAAAAGGGACTTCAACAACTATATAGAGGATCAAGAGGATTCTCTTCTCATTATGAACATGACCTCAAAACAAGGTATGAATGATGAGCACCTCTTCTATATTGATGCAGGTTGTTCAAATCATGTGGCAAGCAATATAGCTCTCCTTTCTGATCTTGAAGAGGCCAGAGGAAATCACCAAGTGTAGACGAGTGATGATACCAAGAATTCAGTTGTCAAGGTAGGAAATGTCAAAACTTTTGATGGGAATAAGAATCTGTTGTGCAAAGTTCTTTATGTACCTACTATCACAAAAAATTTGATGAGTATTGGACAAATAGTGGAGAAGGGTTTGTAGGTTAGGTTCAATAAATTTGGAGCCTTTGTGGAGGACCCCCAACATGGATTCAGGAGAATTGCAAAGGGAGAGAAAACGGGTAGATTGTTTACATTTGAGCTTGAGGACACTAGAAACATTGCACTTTACATTTATAAGGATCAAACCTTGTCTGAGCTAGAGATATGGCACAAAAGATTAGGACACATTGGTGAGAGAACATTGAAGTAGATATGTAGAGATCAATGTGTACTTGGGATACCTAATATATCCAAGCAACATATGATCTATAAATGTGGTGCATGTCAAGTTGGTAAATCACACAGGTTACCCTTTACAAAGAAAGGCTATATGCATGAGGATTATTTGGAACTTGTCCACACAGATGTGTGGGGACCAAGCAAGGACCCTTCAATTTCAAGCTCAAGGTACTATGTGTCATTTATTGATGATTTAAGTAGGTGGACTATCTTGTATTTCATGAAACATAAGGATGAAGTGTTTAGTTGTTTCAAAAAGTATCTTGCACTTGTGGAAAATCAAACAGGAAAGAGTTTAACGCGGATAAGGCCAGATGGAGGAGGTGAGTACTTCTCCAACGATTTTGATGCATTTTTCCATGACAGAGGTATCAAGAGAGAGATTACAACTAGAAAATACTCCTGATCAAAATGGAGTAGCAGAGAGGAGGAACAGATTGATTGTGGAAGCAGCTAGATCTATGCTAAATGAAAAGAAGTTTCCAAATTATTTATGGGCAGAGGCTATGTCTACTACCACTTATCTTATTAATTGGTTGCCCTCTAAGTCCCTTGATGGGATGACCCCCTATGAGGCATGGAATGGTAGGAGACCATCACTTGAACATTGCAGAATATTTGGATGTGTTGCTTATGTGCATGTTCCATCTCAAATAAGAGGTAAGCTAGATCCTAAGGCAGAGAAATGCATTTTCATAGGGTATGATATAAATCAAAAGGGGTACAAGCTTTATGATCCATCCAACAAAGGATTTATGGTCAGTAGAGATGTTGTGTTTGATGAGAATGACTCTTGGTTTGAAAGTGAATGCAAGAAGGTCAAATTGCCATATGACTTGGAAGAAGAATTTCCAAGCCTCATCAAGGAGGAGCCAAACACAATTGAAGACATCAAATCAAATGATGAGGAAACCATCAACTTGGAAGAATTTAGAGCATGGAAATCAAAAGTCAAGGTCAAGATGAAGGGGTTGGAGGACATACCTGAGTCATCCAACCAAGCCTTAAGGAGATCACAAAGAGAGAGTAAGAAGCCAATCAGATATGGGTATGATATCCATTAGTCACTAAGAATTCTATTTATCTTGCTAAGTATTTATCACTTGAAGAACCTTGTTCATATGAAGAAGCAAGTACCAAAGCAAAATGGAAGGAGGCTATGGATCAAGAAATAGAAGCACTCCAAGAGAATGACACTTGGGAGCTAGTACCCAAGAGAGCATCAATGAAGGTAATTGGTTCTAGGTGGATTTACAAAATCAAAAGGAATTCAGATGGATCCATAAACAGGTACAAAGCTAGGCTTGTGGATAAGAGTTTTTCACAAACCAAAGGAATAGACTATGAAGAAACTTTATCACCAGTGCCTAAGATGCCAACCATCAGAGTATTGGTAAGTGTAGCTGCATCTAGAAATTGGAATATCTATCAACTAGATGTGAGAAATTCTTTTCTCAATGGGTGGATTTTAGAGGAGCTTTACATGGCTCAAACTCCTGGCTATGAAGATCCAAACAAGGTAAATCATGTATGCAAATTAAAGAAAGCTCTTTATGGTTTGAATTAGGCACCTAGGGCATGGAACCTTAGGTTAACAACCTATCTTCAAGACCAAGGATTCATGATGAGCAAGGCAGATTCTTCTCTATTTATCAAGAGGAGTAATTCAAAAATGATATATTTATGTGTATATGTGGATGACATCATTCTTACAGGTAGTGATGCCAATGGCATCAATCAAATTAAAAACCAGATGATGCAAGAGTTTAAGATCAGTGACCTAGGGTTTTTGAAATATTTTCTTGGACTTGAGTTGGTATACACTAACTCTGGAATCTACATCACTCAAAGGAAGTATGTGCAAGAAATGTTGAAGAAGTTCCACTTGGAGGATGCAAAAGTAGTTAGCACCCCTATGGAGGTAAATCATAAATTAAGTGCTCATGAAGGTGATTTGATTGAAGACATTGCAGGTTATCAAAGCATAATTGGAAGTCTAAACTATACAACAATAACAAGGATTGACATGTTATGGAGTAGGTGTTCTGAGTCAAGTCATGCATAAACCTAGAGCATCTAACTTGGAAGCTGCTAAAAGAATTTTGAAGTATCTCAAAGGTACTCAAAATCAAGGTCTTGACTTCCCATACACATCAGATTTGGACATAAATTTGTACTCAGATGCAGATTCGGCAGGATGTAAGGATGACAGAAGAAGTACTTCTAGCTATTTATCTTTTGCAGGTGATAAGCCCATCTCATCGTCTTCTAAGAAGCAACCAACCGTTAACTCTATCTTCAACAGAGGTTGAATATAGGGGATTAGCAAATGCTACACAAGAAGCTATTTGGATTAGATTGCTCTACTCAGATTTGGGACTTCACACTCATTCACCAATGATCTTTGGTGATAATACTAGTTCTTTTCACCTTGAGCCAACCCCATTTATCATGCAAGAACTAAGCATATAGAAGTGCACTATCACTATGTTAGAGAGAAACTCTTTAGCAAAGTGATTCAACTAGCATATGTATCTACAAATATGCAATGTGCTGATTTGTAAACCAAAGCACTTGATGGTACTAAACTTTGTAGGTTTCAAACCATGATTGGATTACAGAATATTCAAGAAGATTGATGAAGCAATGCAAGCCAACATGTTTGTCTTGAGGGGGAGCTTTTGATGCAAATGTACAAGCCTACACATTTGGCTTAGCATGGAAGACATTGTGTGGAAGCACTTGATGAGTCATGTGAACTATAGCTTGTAACTACTTGATCATTTACCATTGTAAATCATTAAATCCTTGGAGAATCTTGTAAAAGCTTATAACTCGTGGAGTTACGAGGAATATTAGCTACGAATTTAAGATGAGGGAATGTCTCCTAAATCAGAGGAGTTACTTTTGATTGGAGCCAAGTTTGAATTCAAAATACAAACTTAGAAGAAAGAACTTATAAAAAGGTCTTGTAAATCCCGCGAGGTAGTGTGTCTGGTTTTAGAGCTCTCTCCTTGATTATTTGTAGAAGTTGAGTATCTCACACCATAGCTCACTCAGTTCATCATCATTGAGCATCATTATAATGCCAATGACTATGTACAATTATGTGTTATAATACATATAGCTCATTGAACATCTCTGTCTACTTCTCTGTTATGACTACTTAGAATAGTCGAATTCTTCTGGTCATATCTTAGTGAATACTCAACCATTTTGCATTATCTTTGGCTTGTTGGAACCAGATTAAGGTCTACTTTCTGCTATCAAAAGTTCAAGGCATTTGGTTTGGGAATATGGGAGAAATTGTCTTTGAAGTGCTCACTAGTCATCTATTGGTTAGTCCGGCGCAAAAACGTGGGGGTAAGATTTGATTTGCTAAAATGATTTCTCAAAGCATAGTTGATCATTTTAAATAATTCCACTTGCAATCGTTATCTATCTAAGCGAATTTAATTCCCCCAAGAGGAAGTTTGTCAATTGTTATTATATTGTGATCTCTAAGTAAAAAAGGTAGTAGGTGTATGGACTAAAATAGCAAGTTTTTCAACACTAGCTATTCTTGAACTAGTCTGTTTTGGATTAATTGTTTCAAGCATCAACTCCAAAGTACATAGGTACTTTCTTGGTGTTATTTGCAAGCTAAAAGGGCCTAATTTATAACTCTGAAGTGCATCTAGGCTAGTACAAAGCAAGTTTTAGCAGTATCACCTCACTTCCTTGAGGTATTCATCCATCTCCTCAAACAGATGAGTGGCCTCTTAAAAAGGAATCAATCTAAGGATGCTATCCCCTTCTTAATGGACATCAATGGGGTCAAATGCAAGATGGAAGAAGAGAATTTCTCGGTGATTGTCAACAACTTTTCCAAACTCCTCGGGGTTTCGATGCCTCTCTCTCCCCACAGGTATGATTGCATGCCGACCATTTCTAAAGTTAATTCAACAAGAATCCCACATAATTTGAAGACTCTTCTTGAAGCTCCGATTTCAGATATTAAGATTCTAGAAGTTATTGATTTGTTTCCTAATGGGAAAATTCCGGGTCCTGACGGCCTCACGAATGATTTTTCAAGATCTTTAGATAGTTGGTGGCCACTCCACTTCGCTTGGTGTGGTAAGAGGCATTGTCTTTTGGTGCATTTCCCGAATGTCTAAACAAAGGTGTCATCAAGCTTATTCACAAAAAAGGAAACAAAAATAGGATTGAAAATTGGCACCCGATTACGATGCTACAAATAGGATACAAGGTCCTTGTTAAACTTATTGCAAAGAGAATTTCTTGCCACCTAAAAATTTGGTTAAGTGAGGGCCAAAAAGCTTCATCAAGGGTAGATCCATCATGGAAGCTATTATTGATATTTGGGAAGGTTTCGACTTCTTTGAAGAGTTTGCTCACGATGCGATCTTCCTTAAGATGACTTCGATAAAGCTTATGATAGGCTCGAATGAGACTTCCTTCTCCAATCTCTTAAAGACCTCAATTTCAATCAAGAATCCACTAAGATGATCTCTACCTTGCTAGGAAATGTGTCAATGAAGATAAATATCAATGGCCAATTGTCGAAGGCTACCAGATTAAAATGCTCTGTTAGGGAAGGGTGTCCTTTAGCCCCTCTGCTTTTTGCTATTACTATAGAGGGGCTCAACTCCCTTGTGAATCATCATATGGACTTACGCCATATTAAAGGTCTTTCGCGTCCTCTCAGTCAAGGCCAAACGATCATGAGACTATTTGTAGATAACACAAATGCCTTTGTGCATAACAAGTTGACTAGCATTGATACCTTTTGGGGATGGCTGGACACATTTTGTGTGGCATCAGGATCCAAAATAAACCACTCTAAAACTTCTTTCAAAGCCATTATCAAACTTCCACCCTGATTTCTCCTTGGCGAGGGTTGTCAGGTGATCCCTACGGGACAAATCTTCCAACTATTAGGTATCCCAATGGGATTTGATGTTTCAATGGACCAACGATGAAACTAGGTCCTCTTTAAGCTAGATAACAAGCTGACTTACAGGAAAGATATGTAGATCAATCTTGTAGGGTGTGCCATGGTAATGAATATGTTCCTTATCTCATAGACTATTTAATTTCTCTCCTACTGGAGATCGAAGGATCAAGAGATTATCAAATTGGAAAGAATCTACTCTTTGGATGGGCGACCCCCAACAGAAGTGATGTCCCCAAAATTAAATGGACTACTTGTATTAGCCAAAAGGATTGTGGAGGTCTGGGCATTCTCGACATCATAGGAATGGAAAATAAGTTGGCAGCTAATTGGCTTATCAAAGCTTGTGCAAAAATGAGGCCTCTTGGGCCATGCTTTCAGGAATAAGAGTGCTCTTACGTTGGTGGGACATCCATGTTGGAAGGACCTAGGCCTCCTCACCCTTCTATTCTTTCCACTTTTGGTGTCTCCTAAGGGCTCAAATATGGTGTGCTCTCTATCGAAGAGTTGGAACAAGGTCAAACAGTTTGTCAGAATCAGTGAAGATTGGAAATGGGTGGCTGATATCAAACATAATGATTTGATCTAGTTCCTTGTCAAGGGCGTCATAGTTCTAGAGTCATTGAACCTCCAAAAAGCTAACAAGCTATGGAATATGGGATTCTCGTATTTGAAAAACCTCTAGAACCAAGAAACCAATCAATGGATTAGATTTGAGGATATCAATCTAGAAATAAGAGTGAACTACAAAGAATGGATCCTTTTACAGAGCAGATGCACTGCTTGGGAACCCTCAAAAACCTATCTGCTCATTGAGTAGGACCCTCCACACCATGAGGGCCTTAAATGGCACAATGGCAATAGCTTGAACAAAATTCCTAGATTCAAAGAAAACTTGAACTATCATATCATGCTCAATAAGAAGTGGTTGTTGAAATGAGAAAGAACTATTCCTACTCTACTCACATACACATATCTAACAAGCTAAGGAGGAAGGAACAAAAGATAATAAAACATGATGAATCGAATAGAATGGAAATGACTTACATAAGATGCTCTATGAGCATGAAGACTCCATGAGGATAGTATGAGCACTCTTGCTAAGAGCTTGAATGAATGGCTTCTGAGGAGTGAAGGGAGGCTGTAGCTCAAGCGTAAGCACAACCTCCTTTAGTTGTCAATCTGTGGAGACGTGAGGACCGGTATGAAGACCATGAGCGAGTGAAGACACAAGTGTGTGAGTGAAATCACACGAACATGCACACACATACACACACACACACGCACATGGCAAGATCAAAGAGAGGAACAATGGAAGGTCTTTGATTACACAAGAGTTCTCTTATAAAGCTCTATTCTCTAACAAGCTAACCCCAAAAATGAGCTCTCTAGCTCTTTTTATAGTTTTTGGACTAGTTTTGGCCCTGTCCAGACCTAGTGTCTGACCTAGTTAAAAATTAGGTTCTAGGGCTTATTTGAAGGCTCAAATGGAGTCCAAAAATTATGAAAATTGGTAGGATGATACTTCTAATGCTCCTCAAGCTTGAGGACTCCTTGGCTTGCACAAAATGGAGCCACAAAAAGGTGAAATGATATTTACAATGGTTTTTAGTGATGAAAATTACTATTTTATGGGGATTTCTTCTAAATATTTGACATACACTTCTTGGAGCTCCCTATGTGCTCCTTCTTCTTGTGTGTCCACTTCTCTGATGCACTTATTATGCTTGTCCTTGACCAATCTGGCTAACCATCCTCCCAGATGCTGTTGGCAAACAAGGTACACCAAGGCGACATGATCGACATGGAAGGTGAAACGGCATCCCAGTAAATAATGCCGGAATTTCTTCACCGAATACACTAATCCGAGATATTCACGTTCAGTGACTGAATAATTCTGCTCTGTCGGAGCTAATCTACGACTCGCATAATACACCGGATGGAACCATTTCTCTGTTTGCTCCATCAACACGCTACCAATGGCAATGTCGGATGCATCCACAAAACATGAAATGGGAGTTCCCAATTTGGCACTTGTAAAATAGGTGCCTACGTTAATAGTGATTTCAACCGATTGAAAGAGAGCTGCTATGCTTTAGCCCATTCAAACTAGCGAGAAGTACTCGTTATTAGTCAATTGAGCAGCGTGACCAGATGAGCAAGCCACCGCAAATGTCGCCCATGCCACCGGATTTGTCCCAAGAAGTGCATCACTTCTTTGGGTGTCTTGGGAGCAGGTGCCTCCAGTACTGCGCTCACCTTATCTGGATAAACTTGGATCCCTTGTTTTGAAATGATGCACCCTAGCAACTTGTCGCAAGATACCGAGAATACAGATTTATTGGGGTTTAAGCACAAACGGTATTCTCAACACTTTGAGAAACAACAACGTAAATGATACAGATGCGTCGAAGTATCATCGGATAAGAAGAAGTCATCCAAGTAAACTCTCATGAATGTAGTTAGATAAGGAGAGAAAACTTCCTACATATAGCGCTAAAACGTACTTGGAGCATTTCGTAGACCAAACCACATCACTATACACGCATAGACGCCCCAATTGGTTATAAATGCTGTCTTTGGAATGTCCTGATCCGCCATTCCTACTTGGTTATAACCACTATATCCATCCAAAAAGGAGTACATCTCTCGACCTGCCACATCATCTAACATTGTGTTCAAAAACGGCAGAGGCAATGGATCAGGTATTGTTGCTGCATTTAATTTCCGGTAGTCCACACATATCCGTAATTGCTTATTCTTCTTAGGGACTATGACAATGGGGGAAACCCACTCCACATGCTCGATAGGGACAATAAACCCAACCTTCAGCAATCAATCGAGTTCTGCCTTGACCTGGGCTGCATAGTTAGGATTCATTCTATAGTTGGGTTGTTTAATAGGCCGAGCATCTGGTTTCAGCATAACCCGGTGCTGATAGATGCGTGGATCCAACCCCTTCATATTGCGGTAATCCCATGCAAATACATCAGAGAATTCATGTAGTAGCTGCAGTAAGTTATCTTCAAAGGTCTCTGATAGTACCACCTTAATCTTCACTGGCCACGTGTTGGCTTCATCGTCTAAGTTGCAGGTAACCAGTTGGTCTTTCGATACGTAGAACTGCCGGGGCATGGCCAAGTCGTCAACTGTTTGAAGCAATCGTTGGAGCGTCGTATCATCCAAGGTCAGTGCTACGCTTGATTCTAGTTCACCGGTTAGTGGTACTATCATACAGGCTGCCGGAATCCGGTTCTCTGCAACTGTTTGTAAGTCCACAGTTCCGACTACCATCAAATCCTTATTGGCTTTAAGAAAAGCTTCCTCTTCATCATCTGAAAGACCATCCAACATGTGTATAGGTTTGGCTACATATGGTCGTGCATGCAAGTCACAAGGCTTCATGTCGTCCAATGGAACGACATATTTTTGGTGGTTATTCTTAAAAATCAATTCATGCGCTGACCAATCATGAACTACCTTAGCTTGCTTTAACCATGGTCCTCCAAAGAGCAAGTTATAATCAAGGCTGGATTCTGGTAATTCCAGAACAACGAAAGTCATTTTAAATACAGCTCCTTGAAGAGTAATAGGAATGTCTTGCACCAATCCAACCGGATGAACTCGGGATTGATCAGCCATGCGGACAAAAAATTGGACAGGTTCGATTTGTGTCCATCCCATATGTTTCGACAAAGTGCTGTTGTTGCAATATTTATGCCAAAACCTCCATCAATTAATACTTGTGTGATTTTATGATTCTTATACCAGACCGTAATCAAGGGCACCATATGGTCCACCATTGGGTCCAATTCGGGCTCGATTGTTGCTATCGAAGGAGCACATGAGGGTCCTGGATGACCTATTGTTGGAATTGTTGGCGCACGCCAAGGACCAAAGCCAATAATTGTCCCAATGGTAGTGTAATTGATGCCTTGGATAAGACATCCCACACCAGATCAAATTTTGCTGTTTTTGGGTTCAAAAATCTCCGTAGCTGGCTATAATTGCTTTCTCGAGCGTGTTTGCACCACTGCCATTTGAGTGTCCACTACTGAAATGTACACCATGTTCGCCATCGGGTGTCGTCTTTCCTTTTTCCTTTTATCATACTCATCTGCATCTTTACAATACCTACGGATATGCCCTATTTCACTGCAAAAATGACATTTAGGTGGTGGGGGAGATGCAGCTTCACCTGAGGAACCTGCATTCCATCGAGTTTGTCCAAATGTAGTTGACCATGTTCCTCTATAATTCTTGTATCCTTGGTAGGGAGTATTCCTCATTTTTGCTGATACATAGTGATTGGCCGATTTCTCTTGTTCCTAAATAATAGCATTGACCACCGCTTCGCTCTGTACCTTTGCATTATAAGGACAGGTCTCCGTAGTGTGGTCCGCTGTATGGCAAATGGCGCAATACATCTGATTCAGAGCGCATGGTGAGCTGTTGTGTCCTGTGTTTTTACATTTGGTACAGTCAATTTGTTTCAGAGGATCCTCATTTGAATGCTTTGACGCCTTCAACCACTCTAAATCTTCAGTGAATCCGCCCACTTTATTTTCTAACTGTAAAGCCATAGCGATTACGGCATCCAAGGTCATTCCCCCCCACATCGTATAATCATGATCTCTTTAAGTTGGGGATTTAATCCGCTGATGAACCACTGAGTAATGACATCGTCTAGTAAATTGGCATGCGTTGGTGGTAACTGCCGTAAATGAGTCCAAAATAGAGTGGCATAGTCTTGTACATTCTGGTGTGGCTTGTGCCTGTTATTCTGCAGGTAATCAAAAATTTCTGCTGGGTTTTTCTTTAATCGGAGTCTTTGCATAAATGCATCCTTCACATCATCATACTACCAGAAATGATTCAAGTCATACTCGGTTAACCACTATACATGCGCATCGGGATCACCTCCCGAAAAACCTCCAAATTTTGTATATGTGACTCCGACTAGCACCGAATAATCTGTTGCTGTTGTTGTTGTTGTTGTTGTTGTTGTTGTTGTTGTTGTTGTTGTTGCTGTTGCTATTTGTTGGAGAAACAATCACTAATTGGACATATATTTAAAGGTCAAAGCTTTAGAAGAAAACCACATGCCTATGTGAAGGGACAAATTCACAAGTGTATTATATTTGTAAAGTTAGTTCACTTTAGTTCTAGAATTTTTTTAAAAAGTCACGAGATTGAGAAAAACTATATAAGTTAGTTTGTATCAACTGACGCGAAGTGGAAGAGAGTGATAGAATGTGAGAAGGAGTTCATTTTGTATGACTAAATAGAGTCGGGCTTCTCTGAGTGAGATAGCACCTGTAAAACTTCTGAGTTTTTTCCATAGCTATGAGAAGAAATAGTTAAAGTTCTGTGTATGAGACTCTCTCCATCATCTCCATACTTGCCTACTCTGTGATGAATTCAAAAGTTCAATTTTTCCAAGCAACTCGATGCCTGGCATCGAGTTTGTGCTGATAGGTCATTATTTTCATTCTTTGTGTGTTACCTGTTGTTGAATCTTTTAAAAACATGAGGTGTGTGGAGCAACTTGATGCCTGGCATCGAGTTTCAGCATAAAGTCGATGCTTGGCATCGACTTCCCACATAAAAGTGGTCTTGCTCATGTCTTGTGTTCATAGGCTAATTCTGGTGCTAAAAAAGTGGCTGAAAAAGCTCAAAGTCGATGCCCGACATCGACTTTTGGTTGCAAGTCGATGCTAGGCATCGAATTTTCATTTTTAGACACTCAGAATTACTAAAGGAGGCAAAATTTCCAGTTTTGGCAAGTCATATAGGGTGATCTTGTGAAGGCCATAACTTGAGTTCTAGAGATCCGTTTCATGCATATGATAGCTTGATGGAAAGCTCTACTGTTCTAATTTTAGTTACTAAAATATCTTGGAGAAATAATATTTGAGCTAAGAGAAATTAGCAAAATACTGAAGGAATGTCATTTCACTGATTGGAAAAATATGAAGAAGTAAAGTTCTCAGTTTAGGCTATCATTTCTCAAAGTTTTGAGTGGCAATGAGTTAATGGTGACCATAGAAGTGTTCTAGTGTCACATTAATTCATTTCTTGTGGTGTTTTACACATCAACAAGTGGTATTAGAGCAGAAAGGTCCTGAAGAGAAGAATGCGGCAAAGGTACGAGAAGTTTTGGAAAGTTTTCCATTAAAGTTTCAAAGGTGAATCATTCAAAGACACAAGGCATCAAAAGATTACTTTCAAAGTATCCTCATACACAAAGAACTTCAAAAGGTATTATCCTTTATCCTTTAAGCTCATAGGTTGCAGCAGAAGGGAAGGAGTATGGCAGATCATATCTCCATTGACAAACTGGACAGAGATAATTACCCCGCATGGGTAATGAGAATGGAAGCCTTACTTATGAGTAAGGATCTCATGATATATGTTACAGGTGAAGAAGAGAAGCCAGTATTTGAAGATGAAATCCGACCAAAGAAAGAGGAACTTGATGCTTTAAAGCATTGGCAGAAGAAGGATGCAAGTGCAAAAGCTTACATCTACAATACAATCTCAGATCATTTGCTACCACATATCACAGGATTGGAATCATCTGAAGATATTTGGAATGCATTGGAGTATCATTTCCAAAGCACTACTAAAGCAAGGAAAGCAAGTCTATGGTCAGAGTTTACAACATTCAAGAAGAAGCCAAGTCAAAGTATTAGTGATTATGTCACTAAGATGAAGGATCTTGCAGATAGTCTTGGATCCATAGATGAAGATGTTGAAGATCACAGATTGATTGCTCAACTACTTGCAGGATTGAGAGGGGATGAAAGGTGGAAACCTTTTGTCTTATCAACAGAACTTTCATTAAATCATTATGTTCCAGTTTTGAATCAGTTACTTGGTTTGATGCTCACATTTGAGCAAGACTTGAAGGGAGATGGAGATAAAGGACAAAGTTCTACAATGTACATGAAGAACAAGAAGAAAGGAGATAAAGGTAAAGCAAAGGATGAAGAAGAGTCAACTTCTCAAGTTTATTATGCAAGAAGTAAAGGCACTGGCAGAGGAAGATCAAGAGCCTTTGGAAGAGGTAGAGGTAATCAGAATAACAACAAGAAGGCTTGCTGGATCTGTGGATTGAGTAATCATTTGGCTCATGACTATTGGCACAATCAGCAAGGATCAAACCAGAATCAAAACAACAATAGAAGAGGCCGAGGTGGAAGATATCAAAGTAATTTTCAAAGAGGTAGACAAAGTCAAAGATGAGGCTATGGTAGAGGTGCAGGAAGAAGTTGGGGACATAATCAATCCTATAACACCACCTACTACAACTATGCAAATGACACACAGAATGAAAGTCATACATCATTGATGATGAATTCAATCAGCACATCAGATAAAGAAGATCTAAAGGTATTTTACATTGACTCTCGATGTTCTAATCATTTGTCAAGAAACATAGAATTGATGTCAGAATTGGAAACAGGCATTTCTAGTCATATAGTTCAAACAGGTGATAATACAAGACATAGTGTACATTCAATTGGAAAGGTGAAATGCAAGAGTGGAGCAGATTTTCTAACCAATGTTTTGTATGTTCCCACAATACCTAAAAACTTGATTAGTGTGGGACAGATAGTTGAAAAAGGTTTTCAAGTCAGGTTTACAAATGAAGGAGTATTTGTTGAAGATCCAGAGAATGGATATAATCGGATTGTCTCTGGTAAGAAAGAAGGTAGACTCTTTACTTTAAGAGTACAAGGGAACATTGGTCAAACTTTGCTCACACATGGTGAAGGAGTGATTACAGAACTTGATCTTTGGCATAAGAGATTAGGTCATTTCAATGAAAGAGGAATTAAAGCTATGGTTGCTAATCATTTTGTACTAGGATTACCAAATGTGCAGAGTCAACATATGGTTTATAAATGTGAAGCATGTCAAATGGGAAAAGCACACAGGTTATCATTTCAAAAAAAAGGATTCAAACATGATGGATTACTAGAGCTCATTCATACAAATGTATGGGGACCAACAAAAGAAGGATCTATCAGTGGCTCAAGGTATTATGTTCTTTTCATTGATGATGCTACAAGATTGATAACATTATATGTTTTGAAGGAAAGATCAGAAGTGTTTGGAGCTTTCAAGCATTTTCATGCATATCCAGAGAGAGTCACATGTCAAAAGCTTAAGAGACTGAGGTCTGATGGAGGGGGAGAATATTTCTCCCAAGAGTTCAATGATTATCTTTGGAATGCAGACATTAAGAGGGAAATAACCTGCATGTATACACCACAACAAAATGGTGTAGCAGAAAGAAGGAACAGGACTTTGGTTGAGTTTGCTAGAGCTATGCTAAAGGAGAAGAATTGTCCAAATTATCTTTGGGCTGAGGCTGTAAATACAGCTACATATCTTGTGAATAGATTACTATGTGCAACTCTCAATGGAATGACTTCATATGAAGCTTGGTGGGGTAAGAAACCAACACGAGATCATTGTAGAGTGTTTGGATGAATTGCATATGCTTATGTTCCATCACAACTTAGACATAAACATGAACCAAAGGCAGAAAAATATGTGTTCATTGGTTATGATGAAAATCAGATGGGTTACAGGTTGTGGAATCCTTTAACCAAACAATTTCTTGTTTCTAGAGATGTTACATTTGTTGAACAAAAAAGTTGGTATGTAGATCAAAGTCATACAACTGAAGAATTTGAAGAAGAGGTAAGAAGATGTGAGAAAGGAAAATCAATTGTGCACGTAAATGAAGAAGAAGGATATATGCAAGCAAGTACATCCAGAAGTGGATTAACAAGAAGGAATGAAGAAGCTCCTATATTTGATGAAGAGGTGTATCCAGACACTTATGAAGAATGTGAACCAAGAAGGTCAAGGAGGACTAGAAGACAACCAGAAAGGTATTCTTATGATACTTCTTACATAACTCAGAAGAATTATGCTTAAATGGTCAAAGATGATGAAGAACCTCAGAACTATGATGAAGCTAAAGGTAAGAAGCAATGGGAAGAAGCAATGAAGGAAGATTTCAATGCACTCGAGGAGAACAAGACATGGGAACTTGTTCCTAAACCAAATGGTAAGAAATCAATTGGAAATAAATGGGTTTATAAAGTGAAGAAGCTTGCAGATGGAAGTATAGCCAGATACAAAGCTAGACTGGTGGTGAAATGCTATGCCCAAACCTATGGCATAGATTATGATGAGACATTCAGTCCTGTAGCTAAGATGTCAACTATAAGGACAATCATTGCTATTGCAGCTTCAAAAGGATGGACTCTAAGTCAATTGGATATAAAGAATGCATTCTTGAATGGATACATATCAGATGAGGTATACATGGAACAACCTCAAGGGTTTATAGATTCCAGGTATCCAAATTTTGTTTGCAGGTTGAGAAGAGCACTCTATGGGTTGAAGCAAGCTCCTAGAGCATGGAACTATAGACTGGTGAAGTATCTCAATGAACTTGGATATCAAAGTTCAAAAGCAGATCCAAGTCTACTCATCAAAAGAACAGAGGAAGGTATAATCTACATTTGTATTTATGTAGATGACATTATAATCACAGGTACTTCAGATGAAGGAATCAAGGAGGTAAAGAGATTACTTGAAAAAGAATTCAAGATCAGTGACCTAGGAAAGTTGTCATATTTTCTTGGAATGGAAGTCACTTATACAGATCATGGCATATATGTATCACAAGAAAGGTATCTTCTGAATCTATTGAAGAAGTTTGATATGGAAAATTGCAGAGAAGCTTCAACTCCACTTGAAGTTAATCACAAGCTCAGTAAATATGATGGTGCAGAATACAAAGATATGAGGAAGTATCAATCTCTTGTGGGTAGTTTGATTTATGCTACACTAACAAGACCTGATCTTAGTTATGCAGTGGGAGTTTTGTCACAATTCATGCATTGTCCAAAGGACCCACATTGGATTGCAGGTCAAAGAGTTCTCAGATATATCAAAGGAACTATAAAGGAAGGATTATATTATCCTTTTACATCAGATTTGAAGTTGAGAGCCTATAGTGACTCAGACTGGGCAGGTAACTAGGATGACAGAAGATCAACTCATGGCTACATGATATACATTGGTGATAAGCTTGTAAGTTGGTGTTCAAAGAAACAACATACAGTAGCATTATCATCAACTGAAGCTGAGTACAAAGGACTTGTGGAAGCAGCTAAGGAGGTCATATGGATGCAAACATTATTCAAAAGCTTGGGCATTGATCAAGGTATACCTACAATACATGGAGATAGTATGAGTTCACTTTATCTTGCAACAAATCCAGTATTTCATGCAATAACAAAACATATAGAGATACATTATCATTTCCTGAGAGAAAAGGTAATGGAGAAAGAAATTGAAGTGGAGTACATTTCTACAAAAGATCAGATAGCACACATAATGACAAAGAGCTTGGATGGTGTGAAGACCAGCAGATTTAAAAGCATGGCAGGAGTAAAAGGAAAGAAGAAGATATGAAGGAATAGAGAATGTCAATTAGTGATTGAGGGGGAGCTGTTGGAGAAACAATCACTAATTGGACATATATTTAAAGGTCAAAGCTTTAGAAGAAAACCACATGCCTATGTGAAGGGACAAATTCACAAGTGTATTATATTTGTAAAGTTAGTTCACTTTAGTTCTAGAAGTTTTTTAAAAAGTCACAAGATTGAGAAAAACTATATAAGTTAGTTTGTATCAACTGACGCGAAGTGGAAGAGAGTGATAGAATGTGAGAAGGAGTTCATTTTGTATGACTAAATAGAGTCGGGCTTCTCTGAGTGAGATAGCACCTGTAAAACTTCTGAGTTTTTTCCATAGCTATGAGAAGAAATAGTTAAAGTTCTGTGTATGAGACTCTCTCCATCATCTCCAGACTTGCCTACTGTGTGATGAATTCAAAAGTTCAAGTTTTCCAAGCAACTCGATGCCTGGCATCGAGTTTGTGCTGATAAGTCATTATTTTCATTCTCTGTGTGTTGACTATTGTTGAATCTTTTAAAAACATGAGGTTTGTGGAGCAACTCGATGCCTGGCATCGAGTTTCAGCATAAAGTTCATGCCTGGCATCGACTTCCCACATAAAAGTGGTCTTGCTCATGTCTTGTGTTCATGGGCTAATTTTGGTGCTGAAAAAGTGGCTGAAAAAGCTCAAAGTCAATGCCCGTCATCGACTTTTGGTTGCAAGTCGATGCTAGGCATCAAATTTTCATTTTTAGACACTCAGAATTACTAAAGGAGGCAAAATGTCCAGTTTTGGCAAGTCATATAGGGTGATATTGTGAAGGCCATAACTTGAGTTCTAGAGATCTGTTTCATGCATATGATAGCTTGTTGGAAAGCTCTATTGTTCTACTTTCAGCGACTAAAAGATCTTGGAGAAATAGTATTTGAGCTAAGAGAAATTAGCAAAAGACTGAAGGTATGTCATTTTAGTTACTAGAAAAATCTGAAGAAGTAAATTTCTCAGTTTAGGCTATCATTTCTCAAAGTTTTGAGTGGCAATGAGTTAATGGTGACCATATAAGTGTTCTAGTGTCACATTAGTTCATTTCGTGTGGTGTTTTACACATCAAAACTGTTGTTGTTGCTGCTGTTGTTGTTGCTGCTGTGAACTACTCATGTTGCCTGAACTTTGGGGAGCTATTTGTGGATGTTCCTGGGCCGTATGGTCACTTTGCTAACTTTCTGGTTCTAAAATGTCTCTGAACGGATTACTTATTCTCAACATCTAACCCGAATTGTCATTGGATAATGCTAAATTCTCGCCAAAAATCCCTGAATTTCCATCGGACAATGCTGAACTGTCACTGAAAGTCATCGAATTCTCATCGGATAACGCTAAGCTATCACTGCACTACATCGAAATACAACCAGAAACTAACGTACTGTCTTCAAAATGTACCGGACTATCATCGGAGCCGCACTCTACCGAACTGCTTCTACATAGCACCGAACTGCCACCTGAATTGCCGTTGGCTTGCTGGACTGGACCTTCTGCAACAGAACTTGGTTGTTCTTCACTTCTACCACCAGAGGGTGTTCCTAACCAACTCGAAACTACCCAGGGATGTTGATCACTTTGATATTTGGGATAAGATTCGTCGGAACGTGTTACCGGCATATATCGAAGGATTCTTCTTTGATCCTTATCCTTTTCTTCCACTGGCTACTCCATTTCCCACAGACGACGCTAGTGTTAAACTAATGTTTAAGCTGGTTATCAGATCTGGGTTCTTGGGATGGTTAGGGTCTGTAAACAAAGGCCCTGTTTATGTTTTTCCAAATCTACAGATTCAATGTACACTACACTGACTTAACGTTGTGGTAGCGATTTCCACTCAAGAATTCCGTTTCATTGACCGAGTTCCAATTGCAATACAAGGAGGTGAGCATGGGCATAGAGCATTATGAAGCAGATGATTTTTCAAATATCATGATAACAGGTATGATAACAACTAGCTGCTGCGGGTGAGAAGTCCTTTTGGAAAATTCGGTGGGGGGAACTCCAGCAAGAGGACACGCATACAAGGGGGAGGCATACCATTTCTGAAAAGATAACTATGAGAGAGATTTTTTTTATTAGTTTTTTTCGGTTCTGAAGGAATTGGGGGAGAAAGTTTGGAAGGCGATAGCTTTTTTTTTGAGTTGGAGATCAAGGGATTATCTTCAGGAAGGCGGCATCTCTTTTGGGGGGACAGAGAAAGGTCAATATCTGAAGGGCAGGATTCGATCGCTGTGAAGGGGATTCGCCATCGAGGGGAGCTACTGGGAAAAACATTAGGGAGACACGAAGAAAAGAGTATTCTCAGACAGAGATAGAGGCATTCCAAGGTTTTCTCTCGATGACAAGGTTTAGCAGACAGAGATAGAGGAGTGCTCTCAGACAGAGATAGAGGCATTCCAAGGTTTTCTCTCGATGACAAGGTTTAGCACAGAGATAGAGGAGTGCTCTCAGACAGAGATAGAGGCAGTTCAAGGTTTAGCATCACAATTAGTATATGACAATGGAAAATATTTTTTTTCGCATCGCTCTTTATATGTATTAGGCATCATTTTGCCAAGATGGAATGGATAGCTCATATCCAAGTATATGAGCTCCTCGGGTCTTCACGTGAAGTCGTATAAGGAGGCAGAAGGGGAAGAGATAGAGGAATCTCTTCTGTTGAAGTAGGACAAGGAGGGTGAGCTCTAAGCTGCTTGAGACGCTGTGTTTTGAGCAGAGGACCATCTTGGACTGTGAGGTTAGGCAGATCTTTTTTTTTTTTTTTGTAGAGAGAACAGTTGTTGAGCGTGCTGCTATTGAAAGGATTACTGTTGAGGTTCGGGAAAAAGCTGGAAAAAGGATTACAATCTGTTTGATTTGGAAGGACATAATGCAGAGAAACTTCCAGACGAGTTCAGAGAATGCTTTACGGAAGTCTTTGTCTCGCACACTTTGATCAAATTTACTCTACATCGATTGCTTCCTTTTCTGACCAATGGTTTCAACTCGAATCTTGCAGTAAAAGAGACCTTTCAGAATTGTAGCAGGAATGAAGATAAAACCTGTGAGTTTGTGCTGAACTTTTTGACACTATGGAATCTGTACGAGCTTAAAACTTCGATTCTAAATCTTCTCTCTTTTCTAGTCTACTAACTTCCTGTATTTTCTGCATGCTTAAAGTTTTCTTGCGAAGTAGTTGTATGTCTCTTATCATAGTGTGAATATTTATTAGAGTCATTTTCCAACTTGATGCCTTTGGGATGATGAGCATGTCTTAATACTTGCTTGCAGTTTTTGCAGTTTTTTATAGAATTCATCATCTGCTCCAATGAGGATGTAAACTTTGTGCGATTGTAGCTCATCGTTCTACTTTTTCTGAAAAGAATGGTTATTTTAATGTTATGGTGTTACGCGACAGAAGCTATTATCTACGTACCGATTATGAATCTGTGTTGCTATTGTAATTCGATGTATCTCGTTGTCCTTTTGTTGTTGAGTTCGTTAATTTTCAACTCATCTATGATTAATACAAAAATTCAAGAAAGAGAAGTGACCACGATATTGTTTTAACGTGGAGAAAAGAAGAAAGGTTTCCAGCGCTGTTATTTGAATTGAAAATAAAGGTTTTCATCATTAACTTAGGTATGGTTTACTCCAAAGGTCTGTTGCGAATAAATTGACACGAATGAAGACATTATATAACCTAAAGGAATGGAAGCACAATACTAAGAATGAAGGAGAACAGGATTATAGTTTTTCCGACTAAAGCGTTCCATTGGGATTCTATGTCCAAAGAACAAGAAAGTTGTGAACCTTTATCATAAAACCATGTGTGCAAACATGAGTCTGTTTGAGCTATCAAATGCGAATTATAATCTATCTTATTTTGCAAGATTATGATACTCAACGTTGCATTCTACCTAGCTTGCTTATGCTTTCTTCCTCCTTTCCACAAATCCTCTTCCACCTGGGAAGGGTGTTAAAAGTCAGAGGATAAATTGAGGTGATAGTTAAACTAATGAACTATGTTCATATCTACACCTTGAGCTCAATTGAAGGTCTAACTTTCTTGGCACCCTGTGTGCACCCTAAGCGCGTGTGAACTCGACGACAACGCCCCAAATTAGACTATCTTTTGACTACTTATCTGTTCTGCACATTACAACTTCATTCACCGTAATACGCATAAATGGGCAACTTCGTCACTTTACCGCGATATCGGATTAACTTAACACTTCATCAGAAACTTAACTAATTACTGACTTAATTAACAGAGTTATAGAATACTCAGAATATAGACAAGGCGACAGGCTCCACTTCAGGCACTCGCCCAGACCCATAGTCTGGCGTCATCTACCTTCTATTTCACACATGCTCTTTTTCATTAATAAAAAAGAGTTACAACGGTTGCGCTATGCCCTTTTGGTGTACGTGCAACTTTTCAAAATTACATTACAAAATATATGAATTCCATTCCGACGGCTCACAATACATACAAGAATTTGCAGGGTACCAAAACTACCCCTTCCAGATACCTCCTTAGATGCTCTCATACATAATATAGTTAAGCATCTCTCAATCGGTGAACCTTCAAGCTCTTCCCTCCTACCAAGGTAAGGGGAAACAATAGTTTTGGATGCCATGTTCATGCCAAGTGCTTGACATCTACCAGATAAGGCACCAATAATATCATCTGCTAGCCGAGACACACTTCTATCAAAATTGATAAATGTCCAATCATCAACAGTTCCTCCTGCAGCTACACATGACTCATTCATGTTCCATGAGCCAAACTTGGCAACAAGCTCTCTTCTTCTTCGTCTTCTCTTTTTTTTCTTTTTTTTTTCTTCCCTTTCTTTTAAAGAGCAATGTCACAAAACAAGAAGAACTATGTTAGAATCAATAAAAATACTTGACATAGGTCAATGTGCTCTTGTGCGTGGGACTCTCAATTGTGTCTATGCATGGACGTGTAATGTGGCCCTATGTTAATGCATACTTTGGAAATGCATGACCTGAATGGTGCAAAAGATAAGGCTTTGGAAGGAGCACATGGTTGTCGCTCAACGAGGCTTGATGTCACTTGCAGATGTTGATGCCATCTTTGTTGGAGATATCCATTGGATTTCTAGATGACACCTGATCATTCATCCCTATAGGGATCCATTTGAGAACGGTCTGTGATAGTGGAGTGATCATCCTTGGCCTGTTCATCCTTGGCTGGTTTCTTACAGTTTGTATCCCATGTGGTTGCTTCTTTGGTTTTGTGGGGCCTACCAGTGCTTTTGGCTTCCATACCCATAACATTGGTGCTATTCTTCTGACTATTGCCGAAGAGGTGAGTTTATCTTCCTTTGGTCTCTGTGCTCGGTTCTTTCCCTTGTCTCTCCTTGGGTTCTTGGTTGAGACCTTTTGCATGGTGGAGAACATATGCCTTTGTGCCTGTAAGAGTCCTTTGGGAACCCACATGTGTAATCGCCCTTGTTGAGCTGCAACTAATTTCTTAGGCACCCAATGCAGACCTTCTTGTTAAGCTCGTCGTGGTTGCTTGGTTCTT
Source organism: Ceratopteris richardii (assembly GCA_020310875.1). Taxonomy (NCBI): domain Eukaryota; kingdom Viridiplantae; phylum Streptophyta; class Polypodiopsida; order Polypodiales; family Pteridaceae; genus Ceratopteris; species Ceratopteris richardii. The sequence goes on along the minus strand of CM035423.1, from coordinate 23,363,432 downwards.
GTTTTGGCATGGTTGGCCTGCCCAGATGGGAAATGTTGTGGGAAGTCTAGTGGTTGCTCTCCTTTTCGTACCCAGATATGCTTCATGCTTGGCACTACTTTCTTCTTGATACCGCATTGTCTATTTGATACAGTAGTTGTCATGTACTGTTTCTCTTCCTTGTATGATTGAACTACTACAGATAGCTGAGACTTTGTACAAGAAGGGAGTTTCAATAGGTCTCTAACTCTTTGGTTGGGGGCAACATCCTTCTGCATCATAGAGATTTGGACACATACAACTTCTTCTTCTCTAGGATTAGTCCTAAGAGAATGTGTGACACCATGATCTGTCAGCATGCAGTTTTCTAATTCTAACATAATACATTGTTCATGTACCCAAACTTGAAGAAGTCGGCTTCTGAGGTTTAAGTTGAATGCATGGTCAAAAATCCAATCTTGACCCAAGACTAGTGGTTCAGTAAGGTCATCATCTTGACACACTAGCACTTTGACTCCCATTGGGACATCTTGAAGGGAAATGGGAAGCTCCACCTCGCCCAAGGAAGGGGTTTCCACACCTCCCAACCCTATGAGATAGGCTTCTCTGGGCTTGATGTTCAATTGTAGGTCTTCGCAGTATGAAAGTCTAACTGCACTTGTTGCTGCACCTGAGTCAATCAATGCTCTCACAATCCTTACACTCTTTCCTCGTCCTACCTTTACGGTCACAAAGGGGCGTCGATCGACTATTTGAGAAGTAATTATGCCTGATTTTTGGCACATGTCCATGTGATATTTTCGGGCTTTCAGGTTGACATCTAGGCCTAGTCACCTTAACTTATTTTGCCTAATGTCCTCTCGAGCCTTTGCCTGTCCTTCTTCTCTCACCCTTAACTCTTCTTCGTTTTGCTTCTTAGTAGTGTTCAATCTCATTAACATATCCTCTGTCAGAGGTTCTTGATACAGTTTGATTCTACACCCACTAATATAGTTCGATCCAAAGTGGCCAATTGAACGGCACCGCTAGTGGAAATTCTATTAATGATCATGGGTCCATATCCTCGCGTTTCCAATTTACGGGCATGTCGCTTTAGTGTATACACCAGCACTAAGTCTCCTTCTTTTAATCCTTTATCCTTGATGTGTGCATCAAAATAAGCCTTTTGTCTTTTCTTTGCGGCATAGATGCATGCTGCTGCTCGTAGCCTCGTCTCACCTAAACGTTTGAGATCAAAGATCTTGGAGGACAATTCATGTCCATTCCACTCATGCTCTTGTGCTTCTTTTAAAGCTGGTATTAGGAAGTCTAATGATAGCACAACGTTCTGGCCAAAAAACATCTGAAAAGGAGTGGCATTGAGTACCATTTTGTAGGCAACTCGGTAAGCCCAAACAACATGATGAAGTTGTTTGTCCCAATCAGAGCGTTTATTATTTACCAGTTTTATCAATTCATTACATAGGATCTTATTTGTGCTCTTGGCTTGTCCGTTAGCTTGTGGATGATAGGGGGCAGAACTTATGTATCACTAGGAATTCTTGGAGAAGATTTTCTATGACTTCATTCAAGAAGTGCGTGCCTCTATCACTCACTAACTCTATTGGCAACCCATATCTGGTGAACGCATTCTCGAATAAGAACTTACCTGTTGTTTGAGCATCATTCGTTGTTGTGGCTTTTACTTCTACCCACTTTGTAAGGTAATCTGTGGCTACAATAATATACTTCGCATGGGAGTTCCTAGCAGGAGGGTTAATAGGACCTACAAAGTTTATGCCCAACTTTGAGAATGCACATCCTCCCATCATTGGCCTCAAAGGCATCTCGTCTTTTCTTATCGGATATTGTGCATGCTTGCATGTATCACATTGCTTCACATAGGCATGTGCATCCATATGAAGAGTGGGCCACCAAAGTCCTGAGAATAGAATGGTCTTGATTACTCAGTCAGGACCAAAATGTCCACCTGCAACACCACTGTGTGTAGCTTCTAAGACTTTCAAGTAGTCTGATTCGTGAATGCACAATCGTAGGTAACCATCTTTGCCTCTTCGATATAAGTTGTCTCCAACTAAGGCATAGTCTTGAGCCTCTTGCTCCATGCTTCGTCTTCTTGCTAGACTAGCCTCTTTGGGTAATGTTCCCGATCTCATAAATTCTACCAATGGAGCACTCCAATCAAGAATTAATGACACTTGATAAAGGGTGGCATGCTCCACTAGGGGTCTCTCTTTGCACATTGGACAATTCTTAATCCACTCATGTATTTCTTTGTCCATGCTAGGCCAATACACTCCTAAACATTTTAGATTCTACAATTTTCGTTGTTTAGAATAGTGATTTCCTAGCAATCCTTCATGGGCTTGTTGCAACCAGCTAGTATGTTCATCATCCTCGACACAACAAGCGAGTACACCCTCCGTATCTTGTTTATACATGCTTCTTGCCAATATGTGATATTTTTGTGATCTTACAATTTCATCTTTGTTTGTTTTCACATTCTTATTTGCGGGTCCAAAGATTAGAACTAGTACCAACTTATTTGCCCATTTAGGAACAACTTCTAAATTGAACAGATAAGTGTCAGGTAGTTCATCAGACACTCCTTGCATTGACTCACCTGAAGTGATGGGAGAAAGGTGATCTGCCCTGAGGTGGGTTCTAAATTTCCTAACAACAACTTTAAAGTCATATTCCATTAGTAAGAGGAACCATCTTACTAAGCCTCCTATATTGCAAGGTTTATTGACCAAATATAATAAAGCTTGATGATCAGTGAAAAACTTAGACTTGTTGGCCAATAGGTAATGTCTAAACTTCTTCACAGCATATACCATGCCTAAGCCTTCTCGCTCAGTTGTGGTATAATTTCTTTCAGCTGGGTTTAGTTGTCTACTAGCATATGCTATGGGCAAATCTAAATTTCCTTCACCTGTGGGTTGTGCTAGCACACATCCTATGGCATGATTGGATGCATCCACATGGACATGAAATGGTTTATTCCAATCAGGAGTGGTCAATATTGGTGCTGTGCACAAACGTCTCTTCAACTCATTGAAGGAGTTTTCACATTCGTCGTTCCACTCAAAATTTGTCAATAAGCCATAAAGGGGTTTAGCTATGATCGCATACATGTGAATATTACCTGCGATAATATCCACAATGGCCCATAAAGGCTTGTACCTCTTTAACATTCCTTGTCCTTGGCAGCTCTGCTATGGCTCTCACTTTGTCCTCATCTATTGATATTCCGTTCTTAGAAACAATGTGACCCAAGATTTTACCTTGTCTTACCATGAACACACACTTTTTTGGGTTCACACACACTCAATATTCTCTACATTTGTTGAAGATCTTTCTGAGCTCAGGGATGTGATATCTTCTTTCTTAGGAATGAGCACAAAAGTCATCCACATATACTTCTAAGCTCTTCCGCAAGAACTCTTTGAAGACATGACACATGAGCCTTTGGAATGTTGCAGGAGCATTTGTGAGCCCAAATGGCATCACACGAAATGCAAAGATTCCCAACTCTGTGGCAAAAGCCATTTTGTGTTGATCTTTCGGGGCTATGGCTACTTGGTCGTAACCTAAAAATCCATCAAGGAAGCTATAAACTTCCTTTCCTCCAACACGCTCCAATAAGTGTTCAGTGATTGGAAGCGGACAACTATCTCGAATCATATAAGCATTGACTTTTTTAAGGTTAATACACACTCACAACTTCCCATTCTTCTTGGGCACCACTACAATGGGGGACACCCATTCAATATGCTCAATTTCGTACATAAATCCGGCTTCAATCAGCCTGTCAATTTCTTCTTTTATTTTTGCAGCGTAAGTGTCATTATATGTGTAGGGCTTCTGCTGAGTGGGTTTGACATCAGCAGTCATGGGGATCGTATGAGAGCAAATTCTTGGATCTACTCCCTTCAAGTCTCTTCTGGTCTTTTCTTTATTGTCATATGCTTCTCCTATGATGGCCTCTCTTTTAGGCATTCATACCAAAATTTTTCGGTCTTCCACTTCGTATTTCTTGAAATTTTCTGGTACTTCAAACAATGATTCCTCCTCTTCTTGTTTCATTGCTTTCCGTTTCTTTTTCTTTTGACTTCCCTCACTTCCATCCTTTGAATCGATTGTTTTAATGCTTGTGAGAGGTTCTTCTTCTTTTTGGTTAAACACCCCTATGTCTTCTAGATATTGCTCCTCTAAGTCAAAGTAAGTATCCATCACAATGGATTCTAGGTCATCATCGTTCTCCTCTTCTTCTATGATCTCACTAGGATCACACGCTTCTATCAAGGGCTGACACATGAACACTAAAATATCATAGCCCTCCTCATGGCAATGAGGTGTCCACTGTTCCTCATTGACTGCAATGTCCATAGTGGCTAAGATTTCTGCCCAACCATGAGGGTCGAATTCCTCATATGGAAAGATCATCGGTGTATAGGTTGGGTCTTTAACTGGTCTATCTTCTTGAGAAGTTCCTTCTTCTCTTTCTTTTAACCGACTTTCCTCTTCCTCTACGACCTTGCACATCCACAAGTGAGTGTCTTCATGCAGCCATGATGGATCAAGTGAACTTCTAGAGTGCACAGAGATAGAATCTTCTTTCGCTTTGTGGATAGGATTCCACTATAGGGGTGGTACATCTTTGAAGGTGTAATCCTTCAAGTTGACCTTGGTGGTGACCCCTAAGTGTTGTAAGTACAAGGAGTTTGTTCCCCAATCCCGTACTCTTTGCAATTGTCATAGGAAGGGCCTTCCCAGGATCATGTCATAGACAATATTTTTTTCAAAGTCACATATAGCAAATGTATGTTCAAACTCTTCACCACAAGTGGTTAGAGTTATCCCTTCTAGCAATCCTAGAGGTCTTTCAAAATGATTGTTGGGGATGTAAGGATCATGTGACCTTACCCCCATATTCATATATATACATCATATATAGAGCATTGCCTCATGAGAGATCATTATGTGGGTTTCGAGGCTCCCACGCATATTCGTGCGTCGTTCCTCTCTTCTCTCTCGTTCCATCTCCTCTTTCCTCCTCTTGTTCTGCACACCAAAGCCCTTCATTGGTATCAGAGCATGCTGAAGGCTTGTGTGCAAGAAGCTTCAATGGAAGCTTAGGTCAGAAGGAGTAGAAGTGCAGGTCGACATCTCTTGATAGCAGTTTAGTATTTCGACCGTAATTTGAGCTAGGAAGCTCGGATTAATGCGTTTTAAAGTTCTGTGTGTAGCTAACACAGAGGGTTACAACTTCGCAGAAGGGTGAAGAACCTGGTTCGGAGTTTTAAACTGCCGAAAATTCGAGAAACCCAGAGTATTGTAGAATGCGAATCTACATTGAGTATGATAGCAGGTCGGTTTTTGAGTCATAACTTGAGTTCTACAGCTCCGAATTCAATGATTCAACTTGCTATGCGTAGCTTGAAAAGATAGCTACAACTTTGTAGAAGAACTCAGATCCAGATTCTGAGTTTTAGGTTGCTAAAATTGCAGAATACAGAGCAGTACTGTTGCAAGTGAAAGTGAAATTGATAGCAGGTGCTTATTTTGAGCATATCTTGAGCTACACACCTCCGATTGAGGTGTTCTTTATCTCGTTACGTAGCCAAGACTCAGATTTTGAAGTTTGCTGAAGAGCAAAAGTTCAGATGCAGAGGTTATCACCTCTGAAACAGCAAAACAGAGAGCAGCACATCTTCACTAATTACACTTGGAGGTTGAATTTGCTTTGGAACTTCTTCGAGAGAGAATTTTTGGTGTGCAAGCTCTTATTTTTAGAGCTTCAAGGCATTGTACATGTATGATCACTGTGGTTGCTCCTCCATATGAGAGTAGAGCATGATCTTGTCACGTGTTTGGCATGTAAGATGACATTGTGGTATACTCTTCTTTGAGGTTTATGTCATCATGAGTTCGATCATGGATGTATAGTGGCATTGTGGTTTATATCTTGCTTATGCCACTTGGTTATGGATTTACTTTCCGATTGCACATCATTATATGAGAGATTGATTGGATCTTAGTTGGTACTTGTATCTTTGTTTTTCTTTGCAGGTACATGATCCAGATTGGAGCCTCAGTTACACGTTTGTTTGTCATCGTTATTAGCATTTGGTCATTGATTGATATGTATTTGCCAGTGTGATTCTTGGCATATGTGGATGGTGATTTCCACATGGTTATTTTGGTTCTAGAGTCCATTTTACAGAGGAGATGCTGTCGAAATTTTGGCAGCTTTTATGCTAGAAAGGAGCTCTAGTGGATCTTGAAGCTTGTGTGATAGCTTTGGATCATTGATTATCTCCATTCAGTTGGACTTGGTCACACATTGTTCGTGACAGGTTGGACCATCTTGCAGGATTTATTCTTGAGTGGGAGTTGTATTGCCATTGTATTGGCATGTATTGCCATTAGTTTTTTGGCACATGTAGTTGCCATTATCTTTTTGATTAGATCAGTGACAGGTGGCGACAGGTTACTCATTGTTTTTTTGCTATTGGTTATCTTGTTTGATTGCTCAATTTACAGGGGATACTCTGCCGAAATTTTCCCAGGATTCTTTCATATCTACTTGGTCACTTTGGAGACTTGATGAGCAGGCTTATGCTCATGGTTTTATGCGCATGCTAGATGCATGATTATGTGACAGGTGGTTCACATGGTTTTCTTCTCCAGTGAGACATATGTGATGTGAGTTATGCATATGGATATGCAGGTGTGATCCTATTCAGGATAGAGTATTGTTTCTAGTCTCTTGTTACATTGCTAGTCTATTGGATTGCCAGCATGGTGTCTTCTTGATTTGATGGCACTGACTTTTCGAGATGGAAAGCTCAGATGTGGCATACATTGGTTCGTGCAGGGTTACACATGTATGTGCATAGAGATGCACAGAGGCCTCGTGACATGCCTGACCATGTATGGATGGATATGGATGCATTGGCCAGCTCCACTATCCGATTACAGCTTGTGGATTCTATATATGAGTCTGTTATGTATGAGAAGACGAGTAGTGCATTATGGCAGAGACTACATGATATGTATGCGAGTCCATTGACTCATGTGAGACATAGATCACATCGACGACTTCGATGTTGGCATTGTAGTCATGAGGGCCATATTCGACGATGTTGCTTCAGGCGGATGCGATGATGACATCAGAGACATGCACGTGATGTAGATCAGGTAGTGGTTTCAAGAGAGTCTATGGCAGTTGATTATGCCAGTGATGGTGATATCACTTTCTCCTATGGTTTATCTCAGGATTCCTCTTGTTCATTGGATAGCAGACATATGGCTTGGTTGCTTGATGCATTAGCCATTTTTCATGTTACTCCACATCATGAGTGGTTTTTTCATTTCTCAGGTGAGAGTCGTGGATGTGTGCACATGCCTGATGGTATGGCATATGACATTGGGGGTGCAGGAGATATATGCCTTATGCTACCTAGTGGAGCATCACTTATACTTAGACATGTACGCTATGTGCCTTCATTCCCTATGAGCTTGATTTCAGTTAGTCAGTTACAAGAGAGCAGATGTTATGCATTCCTTGGTGAGCATCATTTTCAGTTGCAGTTGGGACAGCTTATGCTTGTCAGAGGTGCCAACGTTGGGCACAAGTATCCATTGCAGGTACTTCATGTGCGAAACAGTCTCATCTCAGTGGGAGTTCAGCCTTATGTGCGATGTGAGACTCGTCATGTCTCATTTTGTCTACCTACACATATGTCTATTGACATTCATGATGCACATGTATGGCAGGATTCAGATGCTCAGATGGATGCATATGTAGAGCATGTTCCAGATGCTCATGATGCTTATATAGAGCATGATTTTGTTGATCAAATGGATGCTCTTGTGGAGCACACTTTGGATGATCAGATTGATGCTTTAGAGCATGATGTAGATGATACTCAGTTAGAGTGTGATCATCAGTTTGACCTTGGTGTTGATGTTGTGCAGTTAGCTCATGTAGAGCATGATCATACACTTGGTGTGGTAGAGCAGGATTGCTCTCATGGTACACAGTGTATGGTAGAGCATAGTAGCTCTCAGGATGCACAACTAGATACATCTTTGGCTGAGAGGATGACTGATTTAGATGTTCATGAGTCAGCGATCATGCAGTCATTCTTGGATTCGCTCATGCCAGATGTTGACATAGATATGTCAGGACATGTTGGTCTTGACGATGGTGCTTTGGATGCCTTGGATACAGGCATGGCTGACATACTTAGGTTAGCCAGGATAGCACAGGTTTCGTCAGCATTTGGGAGTCTGATGTACGAGCTGTTATGCTCGAGACCAGACATTGCAGTTGCTATTGGAGCATTTGCACTTGGAGTTGTCAGTTGTTCGATGATTGGCACATGCATAGAGCGAGTGGGAGCTTTGCAGGAACTTCATGAGTTCTTGCATAAGTCATATGTGAGCTCGACTCTTATCGATATGAGTCTAGAGCAGTTTGAGGTGCATGGATACACCTTATTCGAGGCGGTTGGGGTAGGCTGATCTAGTATGGGTAGAGATCCGGACTCTTCCTGTACATTATTGTATAGTCCTACATCATTCTTTGTATATTTTCCACTTATGGTCACATTGACCCTTAAGTGGGAGATTGTTGGGGATGTAAGGATCATGTGACCTTACCCCCATATTCATATATATACATCATATATAGAGCATTGCCTCAAGAGAGATCATTATGTGGGTTTCGAGGCTCCCACACATATTCGCGCGTCGTTCCTCTCTTCTCTCTCGTTCCATCTCCTCTTTCCTCCTCTTGTTCTGCACACCAAAGCCCTTCAATGACCGTCTACCATTTGAAGCTTCATTCTAGTTGGCCTTAATGTGGGTTTGCCCCATTGCTTCCACAAGGAGGTTGTCGCAATAACAACACCATCACCTGAATCTATGATTGCTTTGGTTGTGTAACCTTGGTAGGTGATTGGAAGATAAGTATTACCTTCTTCACCCTCACACATGTCCCCTATTTTGTCTAGAGGTATCTGTGGGACTTTCTGCTTAGAGCCTGCTTTTGGCATATTGGAATCAAGTTCTGGAACCTGATCCTTCATGTGATTTCATAGCTCGGGTTTTGCTTTGAGCAGCTCTTCCACAGTGAGATGACACTGAACCTTAGTGTTCTTCATGACAAGAGTGTTTCTTGGAACCACTAAGTCTTCATGTCTTACCAATATTGTGGGAGCTCTGATCTAAAGAGAGGCAGATTCCCATGGGCCTGTGAATTGTGGTAACTGTTGTAAAGAATTAGATTCAAAATCTAATCTTTCATCTTCTTGTTGCTCTCCTTGGTCTCCATAGATAGACGGAATGTCTTGGGAAAATTGATCATGAAGATCATCGATCTCGCAAATAAGAGGGGGATTACCCTTGTCCTTGGCCCATTTCTCTTCTTGTAGTTCCCACAAGAACTCTTGAGAGTACTCTTGAATTGAAAGAGGTGTTCCAACATCCGTGGAATTAGGAACATAAGCTTTCATTGGTGGAGAGCTTTCTCTCTCAACAACTGGTTGAGCCTGTGGAGCTAAAGAAACTTGTGGTTTGTTTACCAACTGCTCTAAGCTTTCTAGTAAGCCATGGAAATGCAAATCCGGTTTGATGGAGTTTGTCTAATTGAATGATTGACTATACTCAAGCATAGTCTAAGCTAGCTCTACCATTTTCATGCACATTTTCGTCTGTTCAATCTCTAAGTCGGCTCTAGGGTAACTCTTGTCTAGGTTTGCAACTATTGGCCCTTCTTGAAGTCGAGCCTAGTAGGCCTTGAACATCATGTCCAAGCCTTCTGGTGTTGGATCTGCAAGAACAGACCCTGTTTGCAGCCTATTTGCAATGGGTGGTGGGGTGGAATGAGATGGTATGGATGGAGTTTCAACATGTGAGGGATTCTGCGAGGCAATATCTTCTATTTTGTTTTTTGCATCTTTAAGGCTTTCCTCTAGCTCAGACAGCTTTCTATTCCACTTGTGATTGGCTTTCTCTCTAGTATCCTTCCATGTCCTTGTTTTCCGCTTACTGGGCTCTCCTGATTCACTTGACTCTGATTGTTAAGTCGGTTTATCCTGTTTCAATGTTTGTGCCCTAGTAACTGCCTGTACAGGTGCCACATTATTGCTACTAGCACTTGAATCCACAACTAAGCCTACCACATTAATCGGTGTAACCTTGGGCACACTAGAGGGGTTTTTTGGACAATCTCTAGGGAGATGGTCTTTGCCGCACTCAGGACAAAAGCCTTGTATTGTGATGTTCTATCCTTGTCCTAGAGTTGGTGAGTGGGGACATTCACGAATGAAATGGTCACCTTGACATCTAAAGTATGGTCCTCTAGGGGCTTGCAGTCTCATTTGTCTCAATTGGGGCCTAGGGTTAGGATTTGTGTACATGACATTGGAGTATTCAAGCTCCCAATTTGTTTCCATAGGTGGTATCTCATACTGATATAGATAAGTCTCACTATGCTCATGTGACTCTGTGTAATAAGCATGTGGACTACCTTCATGGGAGTAGTCTGAACTATGAGCATGAGACTCACTTTCTAAGACCAATGGGGTTAGTGGAACCAATGCTCTATTAGGGTTCTCTTCTACCACTGCATACTTAACTGGAATCACATTGGCAGGAGCTAGTGGTTGGTTTCCCAGGACTAATGTGGCCTATATGGTGCCTGACATTGCTGTTGTGGTCTATAGTATGGCTGTTGGTATTGGTTCTGATACCTACCCTGTGGGTAAGGTTGTTGATAATTCTGTCTAACAGCCTGCCTGCTGTAGGGACAATCTTGAGCCGTGTGGTTTGTGTATTTCCTCTCAATAGTGCAATATGGAGCATTAGGGTTTCTTTGGGGTTGAGCTAACATTGGGCAAACATTAGCCATGTGGTCTCCTCTGCAAGTATAACATCGATTCAATGAGGTGACTCTTTGTGTTTTTCTATCTTGGACTCCTAGCTTCTTGGCAACTTGCTCAACTATCTCATCTATTTCCGTGGAGACTCTTGAAGTATGACTAGTAGAACTATCAGAATCCTTATAGGGTTTGGATAGTCCTAATTGCTCACCCAAGTTGTCTTCTATGTCAATGCACATGCACACACACTCTTCTATGGATCTAGGCTCTTTCAAGTACACATATGATCTTAACTTTGTGCTTAGTAAGACATCTAAAAACAAGGCCACTTGTTTGGACGGTGTGGGTAGCTCTAGCATAGGGCATCTTTCTATGTACTTTCTGAACCTTCTTCCTGTTAGTCGCACTGTTTCTTGGGGTGTTTGCTTGAAGGTGTGGATCAAGGATGATGTATTATGCCTGATACCACTCTTGGAAAATTCTACAATGAATTCCTCTAGCAGCTGACCTATATCTTAATAGTTCTGACTATTAAGGGGTTGAAACCAAGCTAAGGTAGTGCCCTTGAGAGTCAAACCAAATGCCTCGTATTGGGTGAACAAATCCTCAACCTGTTCAGCTCTTAACACTTGTTTGAACTCGGCCACATGATCATAAGGATCTCCTGTCCCGTCAAAATAAATCTTCATTGCCTTGATCACTTGAGTGGGTCTAAGGGTTATTTGGTATTCTCGGGGTTTGGCAATGGAAAATCATGTTCATCTCTTTGATGCCTATGTGCTTGATGTCTTTCTCTTTCAGGTCTTTCACCTTCCAGTCTTGATCTATCTCTATCCACATTGTGTGTAAAGATTACCTCAGGCCTCACTCTGGCTCTTTCCCTCTGGTTTTCATGAGCCTTGGATGATCCTACTCTGTGGAGGCCATGGGAAATATTGGATCTTGGTGGAGGGAAGATCAATTCACTCTTCCAAGTGTATGCATGCCTATCATGTTCTGTTACCAAGAACATTTTCTCCGATGTGTTATCCAAGTAGACAACTTTGCCTGGTATCTCGTGATCCTTGAACTCATAAATGATGACTATGCCCAATTGGTTAGGTGGATTTGGCTTGAATCTCCAAAAAGCTTCCTTCGTTTCTCTGTTTAAGAATAATTCTATGCTTTTGTTGTCTTGAGGGATCCAATCTGGAGTGATCACTCTCGTCAAGATTGACTTACCTCTCGGAGTCTTAGGTTCTCGTCCTACGTCTCCTTGCTCTAGGTCTCCTATGTCACTCTCAAGAATGATGTTTCCAAACTCATCTGTCCTATCTGGTAAGTTAGTAACCACATACATGGTTCCTTCCATATCAATGTATGAACCCTCTTCGAACTTTACCACCGGGTGTTCAAGTCCAAAGGGTTGATCTGGATTTTTGAGTTGGACCACTGATCGCCTCAGGCCATCCTTATAGATGCGAGCACCCAATCGGTTGGTCCGAATATATTCCAACTGTGTCTTATATGGACCTTCTGGTGTTTGTAGATAGGCAGTGCTTGAGCCACCTACAAGTTTCCCCATGCTAAAAGACATTTCTGAGTCACTTGAGCTAGAGCCTAGTACGTAAGGATAACTACTTAGTTGTTGTGCCCAAGAATTAGCTATATGGTTGACACTTCCCTCAGAAGATCTAATGCTTTGTCTATCCTTGCCTAGGTGTCTACTAGATCTCAAGTTCATAAGCTTTGGTTAAGAGTCCAAAATTTCCCCTTGGTATGGTTCAAAATCCTTTGGAGTCCCCTTAGGTTCCTAGTCCCACCCAAGGGATTCAAAACGAGCTTTCCAACGAGCTATAGAGCTCAAAAAATGGACTTTTAATGAAAAAGTTATGTCAAATCAGGCTCCTGGGGGTCAAAAGCGAGAAACAAGCACTTATGGAAAAATCACGATTTTGTGTGAAAATTGCGATTTTGGGGGTCTGAAAATCGCGATGCTTGACTCTTATGAAAATATTGATTTTGACGGATCATGAAAATTGCAATGCTCAGCAACCGTGAAAATCACGATTTTGTGAAATCATGACAATCGTGATGATGAGCACCGATGAAAATCGCGATTTTGAGTAATCCCCAAAAAATGCAATTTTGGGTGAGAATCGTGAAAAGCGCGATTTTGATTGAGAATAATGAAAAACAGGATTCTTACAGAAAATCGTGTTTTTGCCTTGAAAATCGCGATTTTAAGAATGTTTTTGAAAATCGTGTTTATGAAAATCATGTTTTTGAAAATCATGTTTTGAAAATCACGATTTTGATTGAAAATCATGTTTTTGCTCAAAATCGTGTTTTGAGCTGAAAATCACGATTTTGAGAATGACCACAAAATCGCGATTTTGATTGAAAATCATGTTTTGTGAAAATCGTGTACTTGAAAATCGCGATTTTGTACCTTTAGTGAAAATCCTATTTTTTGAAAATCATGTTTTTTGAAAATCGTGAAAATTGCGATTTTGGATGAAAGTCGTGATTTTACTTGAAAATCGCGATTTTGGCTGAGAATCATGTTTTTGCTCAGAATCATGTTTTTTGCTCAGAATCGTGTGTTTTTTTTTTTTGAGAATCGCCAAAAAAATCACGCTTCTGAGGGTGACCAGAGAATCGTGTTTTTTTGAAGAACTTAGAGAATCGCGATTTTGAGCACAATCAGAGAATCACGATTTTGAGAATGACCCCAAAATCGTGTTCTTTTCAGAAAGGTTTTAGGCGGGAAATAGAAAATCATATTTTTTTGAAAAAAATTGAATTTTATGAAAATCATGAATTTTAGTGAGAATAATGTTTTCTTGGCGGGAAATTCAAATTTTTTTGAGGACCGAGCAATGGCGAGCTCTGTATGTGTAGAAAATCATGAAAAAACACAGGCGCTTGCTCTCCCTTGCACGTTTTAACTCCTTCTCACACAATAATGCATGAAAAATGGTATGGAAATGGTGAAAATGCACTAAAAAACAAGAAATTTCAAGGAAGAAGAAGACGGATGAAGATGATGAAGATGATGAAGATGATGAAGATGAAGAAGAAAAATCAGAAAATGAACAGAAGTGCTAGTTTTTTTCACCTTCCAACGTCACAAATCTACAATCTCACTATCACAACACTCGTCCTCGAAGCTCTCCCCGACAACGGTGCCAAAATTTGGTGTAGCTCAAGCATAAGCACCACCTCCTTTACTTGTCAATCCGTGGAGACATGAGGACTGGTATGAAGACCATGAGCGAGTGAAGACACAAGTGTGTGAGTGAAAGCACACGAACATGCACACATACACACACACATGCACAAGGCAAGGTCAAAGAGAGGAACAATGGAAGGTCTTTGATTACACAAGAGTTCTCTTACAAAAGCTCTATTCTCTAACAACCTAAATCTCTAACAAGATAACCCCAAAAATGAGCTCGCTAGCTCTTTTTATAGTTTTTGGACTAGTTTTGGCCTTGTCCAGACCTAGTGTCCGGCCTAATTAAAAATTAGGTTCCAGGGCTTATTTGAAGGCTCAAACGGAGTCTAAAAAACAAGAAAATTTGTAGGATGATACTTCTAATGCTCATCAAGCTTGAGGACTCCTCGGCCTACACAAAATGGAGCTACAGAAAGGTGAAATGATATTTACAATGGTTTTTAGTGATGAAAATAACTATTTTATGGGGATTTCTTCTACAAATTTGACATACACTTCTTGGATCTCCCTATGTGCTCCTTCTTCTTGTGTGTCCACTTCTCTGATGCACTTATTACGCTTGTCCTTGACCTTGAGTGTCAACAGAGGCTTTGCTTATATGGAATTTGGGAGAATTCTTTTGCATGTGGGATAAATGGACTTGCAAGAGAATGAAACTAGCTTTGAAAAAAAGGGTGGAGCATGGAAATCTCAACATCCCCCCTCCATGTGATGACCTTTTTGTTTTTAATATGGGGAACCAGTGACATATGGAATCACTTAGTCCATTTTGTTTTTAGGATCTAAGGACATATGGGATCCTTATACATAACTTGGAGATATGGGATCCAAGTTTGGGACATAAGGCATCCTTTGGTTTTCATTGACATATGGCATCCATGTTTGGGATGTTGGAGAATTCCTCTCCTATGCGCAGTGGAAAGTGTAGAAGACCTCCTCAGGATCAAGGCTTTTACCTACAACTGAACCTTAGAATGACACTGGTATCAATTGAAGAACACAATGGACTTGAGACTTTGCTCACGCAAACTAGACACTAATATCTTTCAAATGAGCTATCAAACACCCAATTTGGAAGAGTTTTCTATTGCCAACTCTTTGCCTCAAGACAAGCTTCATGTCCACTTAGTTAAGCTAAAAATTGGGCTTCACTAAAAACTTAGTAACTCACAAAGCATGAAGAGTTTCACAAAACCCTTTTAGATCAAGGATGTACACAAGATAAGCTTTCCAATGATGTTCAAACTCTAAAAATGGATATATACATTGAGAGATATGGCTCTCGCAATCCGGCTACTTAAAAATGGTGAGCAGTTGGACATAATCTATGAGACTGTAGAAAATGAAATGGCTAAAACCAAATGAACTACCTGTTAGTATATGATCAATGTCTACCCCTCATGATTGTATGCACATTTTGTAAGGCCCCCTTTATGAGGAGAAGCCAAGCATGCATTACCCAATTGATGGGAATCCCAACTTGAATGTTGGATGAAGGTCATATTGGACCATGTAAGATATTATAAGGAAAGGGAGTTATCAGGGTCCCCAATTGTGGGGTCCGGGGCAGCGGTGAGCAGCCCCCGCTGGGGGGTCCAAGGGGGCCAGCGGGCCCCCTGGCTGGGGGGTCCCAGGGGGCCAGCGGGCCCCCTGGTGGGGGTCCGGGGGCAGCGCCCCCGGCGCGACGGTAAAGGGAATATTCCATGGAATATTCCCTGTCGGAGTCAGAAATCATTTATATTTGTTAGGTCGGTTCAACCAGTCTAAGCCGTGTATGGCAATTACGCGGGCGGTGGCCGCCCACGCTCTACCGCCCATGTATAGCCGTCCATGGCAGGCCACCCATGATCCTATATATACATGACTTCTGCACTACCTAAGACACCGAGTTGAGCCAGCATACCTCTACCTTGTATCTCCCTATCTAGAGTTGTCTAGATCACCATTTAAGCTCTACCTTGAGAGCGCACGGGTGGACAACGCCATCATCTTTGTACTTGCTGCTAGTAGAAAATTGTTGAGATTCTCCTATATCTGTTATCTTCTCTGTTATTGCTCCTGTGTTATATTGCGTAACTATTGTCTTACATGGTATCAGAGCTGTAAGGTTCGAATAGCTTGAGAAGTATCATTATTTTAGCCTACTAGCAGACTAGAATATCAGTAGATTATTCGAGTGATTACATGATGGCTTCATCATCGAACAGTAGTCTTGGTGCTTCAGCTAATGTTAATGCTGCACCTATTCGAATTCGTCCACCTGCATTCACTGAAGGGAAGCTGGATGGAACCAACTATACACTCTGGAAGTTCAAAATTTCTGCAATTTTGGACTCCTATGAATTACTTGACACTGTCATGGGACCGATGGGATTGGATCCAGAGCCTATACCAGTTGAAGATCCAGCAAATTCAAGATTGATGATTCAGCCAGATCCAGATCTTCTACGAGCTTGGAAGAGGCGGAATGCTGATGCATTATGTGCGATTGTCACTAGTGTAAGTGATTCTGTGCTTACTTTAGTTCAACATACTACTAAAGCACATGAGGCTTGGGGCATATTGGCTCGACAATATGAGACCAAGAACCACACTAGGATACAGAATTTAGAAAATCAGTTGGCAAATGAAAAACATTCTGATTCTGAAAAGGCTGAAGATTTTATCAAACGGATAAAGCATCTTCAAGATCAATTGGCTGCAGTTGGTGTTGTTATAACACCAGAAGAGCTGGCTCGAAGATCTGTACGTGTTCTTCCAGCAAAGTATGATGGATTAGTAACAGCCCTTAACACTCAGGTAAGGCCAACTCCTCTTACATTTGAAGAGTTTTGTGCCATGCTTTTAGAAGAAGAGATGCGGCTGAAGAATCGGCAAAGTACAACTGATGCTGCATTCTCAGCAAATGCAAAAGGTAAAGGCTCTTCAGAGGGATCAAAGAAGAAGCCAAAGAAGAAAAAGTTCACAGGAAGTTGCTTCTATTGTGAAAAGAAAGGCCATGCCATCAAGGATTGCAGAAAGAAGCAAGCTGATGAACGGAATGGGACTGTAAAATCATCATGGAAGAACAAAGAGTCTGCAAACAACACAGAGCTGGAACTTTGGGTAGCTATTGAAGAGGTATGTTCATCTGCTCAAGCTCGTGTTGATGAGCCATGGATTTTAGATAGTGGAGCTTCTCGCCATATGACTAGTAAAAAGGATTGGTATAGTTCCCTAGTGCCTCTGCGGGAATCCATCAATGTAGTGGTGGGAAATGACTCCAAGTGTCCAGCTGAAGGAACTGGAACCATCTCTTTTATCACTTCTCCAGGTGTTGAGAAAAAGTTATCCGATGTTCTCTATGTACCTACACTCAAAAGAAATTTGTTGTCAGTTTCTACAATAACAGATCGTGGACTCGAAGTTCACTTCAATAAGAGTGGTGCGGAAATCATGGATTCATCAGGTAATGTTGTAGGTAAAGGCATACGACGGGATAACTTGTATGAGTTAAGTGCTTTAACTGCTACAGAAGATAAAGATGTAAGCAGGTTATGGCACCGACGATTTGGGCATCTCGGATTTGCAGTTTTGAAGGAGATGCAACGAACAGGGATGGTTGCTCATATGCCTGCATTTTCAGAGTTGCAGGAACCTTGTGAAGCTTGTATGATGGGCAAGCAACAACGAAAGGCATTTCCAAGAGAGACCAGCAATCGATCTCAAGCTCCTCTA
Source organism: Ceratopteris richardii (assembly GCA_020310875.1). Taxonomy (NCBI): domain Eukaryota; kingdom Viridiplantae; phylum Streptophyta; class Polypodiopsida; order Polypodiales; family Pteridaceae; genus Ceratopteris; species Ceratopteris richardii. The sequence continues at coordinate 23,345,621 of CM035423.1, read as the reverse complement.
GAGTTGGTACATGCTGATCTCTGCGGTAAAATGTCTACACCTGCTTTAGGAGGATCTTTCTACTTCTTGCTGTTAGTCGACGATTATAGTAGAAAGATGTGGGTTTATTTCATTCGAGAGAAGGCTGATGCTTTTGAAAAATTTAAAACGTGGCATAAGTATGTAGAAAATGAATCAGGAAGGAAATTGAAGAAATTTAGAACAGATAGAGGAGGTGAATTCTTGTCAACAGAATTCAACAATTACTGTAAGGAGCATGGTGTGAAAAGGCAACTTACCACAGCTCATACACCCCAACAAAATGGCGTTGTTGAGCGCAGGAACAGGACAGTAGTTGAAATGGCTCATTGTATGTTGAAGGCTCAAGACATGCCTGATTCATTCTGGGCAGAAGCAGTCAATACAGCAGTCTACATCCTCAATCGAAGCTACACAAAAGCACTGAAGGGGATGACTCCTCAAGAAGCATATTCTGGTAAAAAGCCTTCAGTTTTGCATTTCAGAATTTTTGGTTGTTTCTGTTATGCACATATTCCTGATTCAACAAGATCAAAGTTGGATTCAAAAAGCAAAAAGTGTGTCTTCCTAGGATATAGTGAAGAGTCTAAAGCATACAGGTTATGGGATCCTGAGGCAAGGAAGATTTTTGTCAGCCGAGATGTGGTGTTTGATGAACGACCACACTTAGTAGAAGATAAAGGTAAATCTACTATCTCATCAAGCGGAGAAATATCTCACCTTGTGCCTATCAAAAGACAGGTTAAAGTTGAGGAGGAGGAAACATCTGATGGAGAAATTTCCTCAATAAAAAGCCAACCAGTTGTAGCTGCACAGCGTAAGCCACTACCGAAGTGGGCACAACAGCTCTTTGATGATCTTAATCCACATGTAGATGTACCAGAATCATCATCGGATGGATTACGAAGATCAAAGAGAATAGAGGAGCAAAGAAGAGCCTCAGAACACATTGTTAACATGGCTCTAATGGCAGATATCATGGGTTCGATAAAGGAACCTACCACCATTGAAGAAGCCATTGATGATCCAGATTGGAGAGCGGCAATGCAGTCTGAGTATGATAGTATACTCAAAAATGATACATGGGATCTAGTCGACTTGCCGCCAAAGAAGAAGGTAATAGGTACTAAATGGATTTGGAAAGCTAAGTATAAAGCTGATGGAACATTAGAAAAGTATAAGGCACGATTAGTTGCACAGGGTTTTTCACAGATTGAAGGATTTGATGTTCAAGAAACTTTTGCACCAACAGCACGCATGACAACTATTCGGACGGTACTTGCAGTAGCTGCACAAAAGTCTTGGCCTATTTTCCAAATGGATGTCAAATCTGCATTTTTGAATGGTCACCTCAAGGAGGAGGTATATGTATCTCAACCACCAGGTTTTGAGGTGCCCAATTCAGAAAATAAAGTTTGCAGGTTGAAGAAAGCTTTGTATGGACTTAAGCAAGCTCCACGGGCTTGGTACCAACGAATATATCATTTTTTCAAAAATATGGGTTTTGAAAGAAGTACTTCTGATGCTAACTTGTATGTAACAAAAAGGGATAGCAAGCTAGTTGTTGTCATTGTATATGTAGATGATTTGATCATTACAGGAGATCATCAGGAACTCATCAATCAAACTCGGATCAGCTTGGGAACTGAGTTTGAAATGACAGACTTAGGTCTACTCCATTTTTGTCTGGGAATTGAAGTATGGCAAAGGAAGGATGGCATTTTCATCTCACAACAAAAATATTCCAAAGAAATTCTCAAGGCATTTGGAATGATGGACTGCAAACCAACTAGCACACCTATGGAGGTAAATCATAAGCTATCTATGGATGATAACATGCCTGATGTAGATGCTAAGAAGTATAGGAAACTCGTTGGAAGTCTTATTTTTCTGTGCAACACTAGACCAGACATTTGCTATGCTGTTGGAGTGTTAAGCAGGTTTTCCAACAAACCTAAGGAGAGTCACTGGAATGCTGGAATGCGAATTCTAAGGTACATTGCAGGAACCTTGGATTTTGGTATTTTGTATACCACAGGTGATACACTCCAAGGATATTGTGATTCAGATTGGGCTGGAGATTGTGATTCTAGAAAATCAGTTTCTGGATATTGTTTCTCACTTGGTTCAGGAATATTTTCTTGGGTAAGTAGGAAGCAACCAACTCTCGCACTCTCCTCCACTGAAGCAGAGTACAAAGCAGCTTGTTTTGCTTCTTGTGAGGCAGTCTGGTTAAGGAGAATTCTTGCAGATCTTGGCTTTCCATCAAATATGCCAACTGTACTCAAGTGTGATAATCAAAGTTGTATGGCTATTGCAAAGAACCCAGTATTTCATGCTCGCACCAAGCACATAGAAGTACAGTACCATTACATTCGTGAGCTAATTGAAGATGAAATTGTGGAGCTAGAATATTGCCCAACAGAGGCAAATTGTGCTGACATATTCACTAAAGCACTTGGAAGAGAGCAGCTCAACAAGCATCTTCAACAGATGGGCATAGGACCGAGACCTACTTGATTTATCATCGGTAAACATTGAGGGGGGGTGTTAGTATATGATCAATGTCTACCCCTCATGATTGTATGACATTTTGTAAGGCCCCCTTTATGAGGAGAAGCCAAGCATGCATTACCCAATTGATGGGAATCCCAACTTGAATGTTGGATGAAGGTCATATTGGACCATGTAAGATATTATAAGGAAAGGGAGTTATCAGGGTCCCCAATTGTGGGGTCCGGGGCAGCGGTGAGCAGCCCCCGCTGGGGGGTCCAAGGGGGCCAGCGGGCCCCCTGGCTGGGGGGTCCCAGGGGGCCAGCGGGCCCCCTGGTGGGGGTCCGAGGGCAGCGCCCCCGGCGCGACGGTAAAGGGAATATTCCATGGAATATTCCCTGTCGGAGTCAGAAATCATTTATATTTGTTAGGTCGGTTCAACCAGTCTAAGCCGTGTATGGCAATTACGCGGGCGGTGGCCGCCCACGCTCTACCGCCCATGTATAGCCGTCCATGGCAGGCCACCCATGATCCTATATATACATGACTTCTGCACTACCTAAGACACCGAGTTGAGCCAGCATACCTCTACCTTGTATCTCCCTATCTAGAGTTGTCTAGATCACCATTTAAGCTCTACCTTGAGAGCGCACGGGTGGACAACGCCATCATCTTTGTACTTGCTGCTAGTAGAAAATTGTTGAGATTCTCCTATATCTGTTATCTTCTCTGTTATTGCTCCTGTGTTATATTGCGTAACTATTGTCTTACACTACCTACAAGGGGACTTCAACACCTTCTTCTTATGTACTTGAGTGTCTTCCCTTGCCTCTTTTGTAGCTAAGTGACCATGAGCTCTCATGATGACTTCGTGAGCTCTTCTCCATAACTCCACAAATTTGAGCATCCGCTCTTCACATTCGTTTTAGTTTCTTGGATTGATTCTCTTTTGACCTCCACTACAATCTAAAGTAAATTCTTCCATTTTTCATTTTTTTCCCTTCTATTTGAAGAAAACCCCTTTTGCAAATTATATAGGACCGTGGTTCTTTATTTTTTAACACTCCCCCTCAAGCTCACATGTGAGCTTGCACCTTCAACCATATCCTGCAAATTGATTTCATCCTTGAACCTCTTTAGTTTAGAAGCATTTAATGACTTAGTAAACATGTCTGCAACCTGGTCATTAGTTCTAAATAACTTTCTATCTACATCCTTGCTCAAAACTTTTTCTTGAACATAATGATAATGCATGTCTATGTGCTTACTTCATGCATGAAACGTTGGATTGTTTGTCAAGTGAATGCTTGACATATTGTCACCATAAATTGATCTCTACCTACACATCAAGATCAGCCAAGAGCTTCTTGATCCATATAGCTTCACAAGTTGCAAAGGCTAATCCTCTATATTTAGCTTCTGTGGATGATAGTGGAATAGTAGGTTGCTTCTTCAAGCTCCATGTGATAGGTTTGGTGTCTATCATGAATACATAACCTGAAGTGGATCTTTTTTCTTTCTTTGAACCAGGCCAATCAACATCATTAAAGCCCTTCATCTGCAATTCTTCATCATATCTATAAAACAAGGCATGATTGATTGTGTGCTTCACATATCTTAGCACTCCTTTGGTTGAATTTAAATACTCACTTGTTGGAGTTTGCATAAATTGAGAAAGAACTCCAACAATATAACACAAATCTGGTCTTGTGATCGTAGCATAGATCAATGAACCTATAATACTCCTACATGTAGTTACATCGTGCAACTTCTCTCCATCATTTGAGCATAGCTTCATATTTGTGTCCATAGGTTGAGTGAGTGGTTTGCATTCACTCATTCCAAATCTCAAAAGAACATCTAGCAAGTACTTTCGTTGCATCAAGTAGATGCAATCTTTCTCATAGACTACCTCAGTGCCTAACAAATATTTTAGCTCACCAAGATCTGAAATTTTTAACTCCCTTACCAAGTTTTCTTTTTATCTCTTGTATTCCTACAACATTACTTCCTATTATGATGAGATCATAAACACATATGCATATGTATACATGCTTTCCTTCTTCTTTCTTCATGTAGAGAGAAGGATCTGTGCTACTTGGACTATACCCACACCTTGTGAGGTATTCAACAAAGCTTTCTTCAATCTACAAACAAAATCTAGATGCTTTTTATCTTCAAATCCAATCGGTTGACTCATATATACCTCTTCTTGAAGTTCTCCATTGAGAAAAGAATTTTTTATGTCAAGTTGGCACAATGGCCATGTCCTGGTTGCACTCCCTGCAATCAAGGTTCTAATTGTTCCCATCTTTGCAACTCAGCTGAAAGTCTCTTCAAAGTCGATGTCGTAAGTTTGATTGAATCCTTTTGCTACTAGTCTAGCTTTATGCCTAGCTAGAGAACCATCCATATTTCTCTTTATTTAAAACACCTATTTATTTGGAACAATCTTCATACCTTGAACCTTTGGAACTAGCTCCCATGTGTGATTGTCCTTGAGAGCTTTTATCTCTTCTTGCATAGCTTGCTACCATTCTTTTTGTGTACATACTTCTTCATATGCATCCTATTCTTTGTCTTTGACCACCTATGTCATATATGGAAAATTCTTTGCAATAAAACTATCATAGCTTAGCCTTTGAATAAGATACCTTGCTCTTGAAGAACTCCTTTCATTTCCTTCTGAATGTTGCTTCTTCAACCGGTTCAACTTTACCTTTGGTGTAATCGCCTCTTCATACTCTTCTTCAGTTGCATTTGAATCACTATTTTGGGCAGCACTTTCAGCTTCAAATCTTTCATAACCTGATATTGGTCATGATGAATGACTCCTTAGTCTCCCCTTCCATGTTGATCTTTCTCCATGTGATGTAGAAGCTTCTGGACTTGACACTTGAGTGCTTGTTTGCTGAAAGTTATCTTGGACAGCACCTCCATCATCTTCATAATCTTCTTCAAGAATCTTCTCTTTCCCTTTGTCTCCAAACCATGGTCTTAGCTCATCAAATACCACAACTCATGAGAATCATATCTCCTTCGTCATTAGATTGTAGCCCTATACCCTTTTTGCTCTGATGAATTTCCAATGAAAATACATTTTTCTAACTTTACCTCCATCTTTATTCTTAGTTCTTGAGGAATGTGAACATAACACACACATCCAAAAACTTTTAGATGTGTAAGGTTAGGTTTCTTATCAAAATAAACCTCCACGAGAGTTAAATTATGCACTCCAGATGGTGCACTTGTTCATCAAATAAACAGTTGTACTAGCTGCTTCAACCCAATAGTTTAGTGGCACCTTCATCTCGTTGAGCATGCATCTTGTAACTTCTGTGATATGTCTATTTTTTCTTTCAGCAATTCCATTTTATTGAGGTGTGTACCGACATGTAAATTGTTGTTTGATACCATTTTCATAAAGAAAATCTAAAAATTCTTTGGAGAAATATTATCCCCCTCCATCAGACCTCAAAGTCTTTATATACTATCATGTTTCCTTTTCTACCTGTGCTTTAAATCTCTTGAACATAGAGAACACATATGATTTTTGTTTTATGCAGAACATCCATACTTTTCTTAAATGATCATTAATAAAAGTGACAAAATATCTATTACCAGTCATTGATGGTTGTTGTGATAGTCCCCATACATTTGTATGTATCAAGTCGAGGACATTCCTTGCCACATAGTTGCTCTTGTTCAATGGTTGTCGGGTTTGCTTTCCTAGTTGGCATGCTTCACAAAACTCATGCAGTCCAGCATCATTGAATTTTGGAAGACCTCTTATCACTTCATGGTTTCTCATGTCCTTGAGCTTGGGAATGTTGATATGTCCAAATCTTTTGTGCCACAAATCGATTTTAGCAATCCTCTTGTTTCCAAAAGATTTTCCAAAGTGAACATCCCACCTTCTTTTCTTCCTTGAGCAACAACCTTGAATCCTTGTTGAGTCCTAAACCCAAGGGAAAGAATGCAGATAGAGGTTTACTTTGTTGCCCAAATTCTTTGGGATCCACAAATGGCCCTCGAATATATTCCTAGAAGAAAGGGAAGACTTGGTTTTGCTTAAGTGCCTGAGCTCTCGTGATGACTTGCACCGGGGCCGTGGAGGTCAAACTTCCCGTGGAGTCTACCACTAGCCCAATGACATTGATAGGAGCAATTTTTGGCATATTGGCGGGGTTCTTGGGGCACTCTCATAACAAATGCTCCTTTCCACAATCTGGACAAAAACCTTGAATTGTCACGGATTGGGGTTGTGTGGGTGTAGGTAGAGGGCAATCATGAATGAGGTGATCTCCCTGACATCGAAAGCATGGTCCTCTAGGAAATGGAGGTCTTATCTGCCTAGGTTGAGGTCTAGAGTTGGGGTTTGTGTACATGACATTTGCATATTCTGGCTCCCAACTGGACTCACTCGGTTCTTCATAATAGTATGACTCATTATGCTCGAGTGATTGCATGTAGTAAGCCTGTGGGCTATCAATATGGGTAGAGTCAAAACTATGATCACTTGGGTCACTTTCTGAAAGCGATGATGTCACTAGCACTAAAGCTCTATTCAGATTTTCTTCTGCAGTTGCATACTTCACTGGAATCACATTGGTGGGGGCAGGGGGTTGTTGCGCTAGGATTCATTGTGGTCTCTGTTGACCTTGATAGGGTGGTTGATAGGTTTGTTGGGGCCTTGCATAGTATTGTTGTGGGTATTGATTAGGGTACTTTCCTTGGTTGTGGATATGGCTGAGGATAATTTTGTCTAACAGCCTGTTTGTTATATGGGCAGTCTTGTGATGTGTGATTGGTGTATCTTCTTTCTATGGTGCAATATTGGCTGTTAGGGTTCACTTGGGGTTGAGCCATGATAGGGCACACATTAGCCATATGGTCTCCTCCACAAGTATAGCATCATTTTCTTGGGGCAAATCTAGGAATCTGCTTGCTAGAGACTCCTAGTTTCTGAGCTACCTTCTCTGCTAGATCTTCAATCGACGTGGATTGTGAGGAAGTGAGGCTAGTAGAACTATCTGAATCTTTATAGATCTTTGAGAGCTCTAATTCCTCCCCTAGGTTATCCTCAATGTCTACGCACATGCGTACACACTCTTCTATGGATCTAGGATCCTTCAAGTACACATATGACCTAAGTTTGGTACTTAACAATCCATCTAGAAATAAGGCCACTTGCTCGGCTGGAGTGGGTAACTCTGGAGCGGGGCATCTCTCTAGGTATTGCCTAAACCTTCTTCCTGCGAGCCTCACTCTCTCTTGAGGTGTTTTCTTGAAGCTGTATATCAAGGAAGATGTGTTATGCCTAATGCCACTCTTGGAAAATTCAGTGGTGAATGCTTCAAGCAGTTGATCTATACTTCTGTATTGATCTTGGTGCAGTGGTTGAAACCAAGTCAATGCAATGTTCTTGAGTGTTAGGCCAAAAGCATTGTATTGAGTGAACAAGTTTTCCACTTGTTCAGCTCTCAAAACTTGCCTAAACTCTGCTACATGGTCATATGGGTCTCCTGTGCCATCGAAGCAATTCTTCATGGACTTAACCAATTGTGTGGGTCTTAAGGTTCTAGCATGTTCTCTAGGCCTTGGCAAAGGGAATTCGTCTGTATTTCTTGTATTCCTTAGATCCCTATGTCTCTCCCTGTCCATCCTATCAGTCTCTGTCCTCGTTCTTTCTCTTCCAAGTGGATTAGCAAAGCTCACCTCGGGTCTATCTCTACTCGTCTCTCTCTGAGTTCCATGAGCCTGAGATGTTCCGGCTCCTTGGTGACCATAAGACACATTGGATCGAGGTTGGAGAAAACCAAATTCTCCCTTCCAAGTGTATGTGTGTCTTCCATGCTCTGAGACCACAAAGATCCTCTCCGAAGTATCATCTAAGTAGATCACTTTGCCTGGGATATCAGGATCTTTGAATTCATAGATGGTAGGTGTTCTTACTTCAGTAGGCTTCTCAGGCTTATACCTCCAAAAAGCCTCATCTGTCTCTCAATTCACAAGCAAATCTATGCTCCTATTGTCATGGGACACCAACTCGGGAGTGATCATTCTCGTCAGAACCGACTTTCCGTGAGGGGTTTTCGGCTCCTTTCCTAAGTTCCCTTGCTCTATGTCTCCTATTTCAACCTCTGGGATTATGTTTCCAAATTCATCTGTTCTTTCTGGTTGGCTTGTGACCACATACATGGTTCCTTCTTTATCAATGTAGGAACCATTTTTGAATTTGACTACAAGGTGTTCTAATCTGATGGGCTGATCTTGGTTTTTAATTAGGACAACAGATCTTCTCAGGCCATCCTCATAGATGCGTGCACCTAAGCGGTTGGTCCTGATATATTCCAATTGAGTCTTATAAGGACCCTCGGGTTTTTCTAGGTATGCCACTCTTGAGCTACCTACAAGTCTCTCCAAGCTGTAAGACATCTCCGAGTCACTAGTTTCTGAGTCTAGAGCGTAGGGTTAAACGCTCAATTGCTGAGCCCAAGATCTGGCTGTATGGTTGACACTAGCCTCAGATGATCTAATACTCTGACTGTCTCTCCCTAAGTGTCTTCCTGATCTAAGGTTCATATGCCCTTCCAATTAACCCAGTGATCCTTGTACAACCACGTTGCTGATTCTTTGATACCAATCACTTGTTCCTTTTGAGTTCCTTTGTATGTGTTCTCTTGTCTTTAATTAAGCGTCGTCAGGAGCATTTAAGTGTGTCGTACTTGATGTTCTTCGTCCACTTAGTTTAAGTTCTTTTCCTTAAGTTGTCCCTTGAATGCAATTTAGCCTATTCTTGGGCTTGAGAAATTAAAGGCTCTTCAAATTTTAGTATTCCTATCGTATCCTTAGTCAATTTGGACCACTACGTGCACTTAGCCTATGCTAAGAATGGACTGAGGGGGTTAAGATATGTTCCAAACTCAAGTCTCTCCTTCTTACGATGCTCGTCTGCCCAGGAAGCGCGTTCCCAAGCTTGCACACAATGGCACTTGCTTTGCTGTCTCCAAAAGCTCTTAATGATCCTGTAAAAATTCCAAGTTTAGCTCCACTTTTCACCCTCAATTAACAAACAATTTAGTTCAGACACTTTTAATGACCCTTTTTTCCCCCTTTTCTATTGTCAAAAAATTTCTCTAGAGCTCACTTGGTGTACCTACCCCACAGAGGGTTAACTTCAAAATACCCTATCTGAAAATCAATGCATTATTCTTATAAAAAACAGTTATGGGCATGTATTATATGCCACGAGCTTTCTAACAAGCCCTAGAGCTCAAAAAATGGATTTCATATGAAAATGTTATGACAGTTCAGGGTTTGGGGGGTTAAACAGACAAACAGATCCTTTCAGGAGTTTAGTGCATTTCTCTAAGGCCTTTGTGAGTGTGGGAGTAATTGAGTATGCAAATATGCCCAAAATTTAGCCTAAATTTTAAAAAATTTACCCCTCTATTTTTTTTGCCAAAAGTATCTGTCTATCGCGATTGATGGTGTCTGTCGTGATAGACAGTGACAGTCGCGTGGGCCTATCTGTCGCGATAGATGGGTGTCTGACGCGATAGACGGGTGTCTATCATGGGTCCTATCTATCGCAATAGACGGGTTTCTGTCACCATAGACGCTGTCTGTCGTCTGTCATGGTTTGGTCTGTCGCGATAGACAGTGTCTGTCGCGATAGACTGGGTCTATCCTGGGTCTCTGTCTATCGCGATAGACGGGTGTCTGTCACGATAGACGGGTTTCTGTCGCGATAGACGCTCTCTGTCACGATAGACTGGGTCTATCATGGGTCTCTATATGTCGCGATAGACGGGTGTCTGTCGCGATAGATGGCTGTCTGTCGTGATAGACGGGTGTCTGTCGCGATAGACGGGTGTCTGTCGCGATAGACGCTGTCTGTCGTCTGTCTTTGGTCTGTCGCGATAGACGGTGTCTGTCACGATAGACTGCGTCTATCGTGGGTCTTCGTCTGTCGCGATAGACGGGTGTCTGTCACGATAGACGGGTGTCTGTCACGATAGACGGGTGTCTGTCACGATAGACGGGTGTCTGTCGCGAGAGACGCTGTCTATCGTCTGTCGTGATAGACGGTGTCTGTTGCGATAGATTGGGTCTATCGTGGGTCTCTGTCTGTCGCGATAGACGGTCTCTGTCGTGGGGTGCTGTCTGTCACGATAGACGGTCTCTGTCGTGGGGTGCTGTCTATCGCGATAGATAGTGTCTATCACGATAGATGTTGTCTATCGCGATAGACTGTGTCTGTCGTGATAGACTGAAAAAATGCAAATTTTTTAGAATTTTTTAGTGATTTGGAGTGATCTCATGGTGTAGGTTATCATGCCAAACATGCATTCAAAAAATGTTAAGTTTTTCTATCTCTCACGGCAGACAGAGGTCGTCGTCCCGGGACCTGTGCAGAGTCTGTTGTACCTGTGCAAGCTGTTGGAGATGGTGGTACAGCAAGATCCTGCAGTAAAAGCTCAAAAAACACACAAAAACTGATAGCACGCAAGCTCTCTCTCGCTCTCTCTCACAAGTGAAATGAGGTGGTGAGTGGAATATGAACAAAAAACTGAAATTTTGGTGAAGATGGAGATGGAAGTGGAAGATGATGAGGATGATGATGGTGATGATGGTGATGCAAAGAGAAGCAAAAATGAAGAAAAATAAGGAAAAGAAAGGATATTACCTATGACTCCAATGTCTCAACTCTACATCTTACCATCACACGCTCATCCTCGAAGCTCTCTCCCCGGCAACGGCGCCAAATTTGGTGTCACTCTAGCACAATGGTGAGTACCAACATGAGAAAATCCACCTCATAATTGTCAATCCCTAGAGACATGAGGACTAGTATGAAGACTATGAGCAAGTGAAGGCACAAGTGCGTGAGTGAGAAGCACACAAACATGCACACACATACACACACACGCGCACACAAGGCAAGAACAAGGAGAGGAACAATGGAGTTCTTTGCATTAGTCAAAAAGCCTCTTACATAAGCTCAATTCACAAACAATCTAACCCCAAAAATGAGCTCTCTAGCTCTTTTTATAGTTTTCTGACTAGCTTTGGCCTTGTCCAGACCTAGTGTTCGGCCTTGTTAAAAATTAGGTTCTAGAGCCTATTTGAGGGCTCAAACGGAATCTAAAAATTATGAAAATTGGTATGTTGCTAATTCTAACACTCCTCAAGCTGGAGGACTCCTCGGCTTGAACAAAAGGGAGTCTATTCTACCAAAAACGGGATTTACAATGTGTGTGTAGTGATGAAAATCTCTTGAATTGGAAATACTATATGGAAAAAAATGATTGGGCCTTGTTGCCGTATTGTGCATGACTGCTCCGTTGTGCCTGCATGCTCTTCTTATGACTTGTATGCCAACACTAGTGTCCTATGCACACCAACAACGACAAGAGAAAAAACTGGCAAATAATAACAACCCTCGTACTCCCTGCCAGGTCCCTGCCCTCGTGTGAATTTATGGGCCACTTCCCCTTTTCCCTTCTCAAATTGAAATCGTCCAAGCAAAGAGGAAGCTGATAATAAGAGCATTCCATGACTCATGTAAATCAGTCTTTCAAACAATTGTTGAGCATACATTACTTCCTATTTCAACAAGCAAAGACACAGGTTCATTAGCTAAGTTACATGATGGTCAATTCCATCTTCACATATCCATGATACTAGATGCAAGGAAACAACCTTATCTCAATCTTTCTTGATCTTATAGAGGATGTTACTGAATTCATTTAAGAAAGATTGCCCATCTGAAGCCATGTTAGTCAAACAAAACACCTTCCTTCATCACATAAACTTAATAAATCTATGCCTAGGAATCTCATCATATAGAGAGGGGATTGATGAGCCTCCATGGTGGATCTGAAGCAATGGGATCCGTGAACGTTCTTTATGCATTCTTCATTTGGAATTACATAGATGTAGTTAGAGTCTCTTGTTTGATTCCTAAGCTTCTCATTCTGGCATCTACAAGACCAAGAAAATTTGCTCACATGATGTTGGAAACACATTCATTTCAAGTACAATTCTCATGGGATACGGTCACCTTTATGCATATCATTTTGTGAATGAGAATGGAAACAATCCACCAGATTTTTGTTGCAAAGTAGAAAGAACATAAAAATAGATTAGAGAAAAGAAAACGCCTTGCCTTGACAAAACTATCTCAAATTCACAAGAGTTATGATGGCATTGGAGGGGCTAGGAAAGTTTATAAAGCAATTTCAAAATTTTGGTGTGAATTTTTAAAATTTAACAAAGTTAAAGACTTTGGATTGCCTAGACCCCATCATGTAGGAAAGCTTCGTATCTGTTTGAATAAGAAGATCACATCAATATTTGGTGAATATAAACATATTCATGATAACATGCCTTACAAAGTAGGAAAACAAAAGTTACATTTCACTTACAATGCATTTAAGAATATATGTATAGATATAATAAGTCTTCAAACATACATGGTTGAGTTCTATAATATAAAAGAACATGAATGTTCTAGTCTGTTGAAATTTGTAATCAAACTTGATGAAGCTAAACTTAAAAAACATGAAAAGATGGAGAGAATAAGTATTGCACTGATGAATAGAGCTTTTGAATATAGCGTTGGGAAACTGGATACTCCATCTCTGAAATTACAATCAGAAATGAAGTTATGATGGGTTGGTTGTGATCAAGTTTGATCCGAGAGCCATAAAACACTTAAATGTTTATTCTCACAAACAAAATTTCCAAATGTTGTTTAGAGGCATCATGCAGGAGAATTGTTGAATGCCAAAGACTACAGGAACTTTAAAGTTGAGTGGCATTTGAGTGGAAACCTAACGATGCTCAAATGCATGTTTGGTATAAGTGGGGGAGAAAATTCTAATTACCCTTACTTGTAATGCATGCAAAGTCTAGGCACAAGAGGATGGATTGCTAGAGATGAGGCTGAGGAGGCTCCTTCCAGACAAAATTTTATTCTTCATAACTACTCATCGTCTGCCATGATTTGGGATCCCATACTTCCAATAGCATTGGCAAATGTAGACACATGTACACTACATGCAGAGTTAAGGATCATTGACAAGTTGGTCCGTTTCCACTTGGATTATGCATATTTTGTAGATTAGTGCATAAAAAAATGTGAATCTCTACTTTCGAAAATTGGATTTCATGGTGGTGATGTTCATCTAAGAAAAGATCCAAAGCTTTCACCAAATATAGGAAATGTACTATAGGATGTCTCAATAGGAGGTGCAAAAGCAAGGAGATTCTTCAACAATCATGATGACAAACAACTAACTGCCATGTGGCATTGCTGAAAAAAATTGTGAGTTCACGACTCATGTAAAAAGCAAACCAGAAATAGAAAAAAAGAGAAAAAGCTTTTTGTTTTCTCCAAAAGTACTTCAAAATCTATCTTGGGATTGAATATCCTCATTGCATCTGGAAAATAATCCACTGTTAAACCCTCTTGAACCATGAAATCCAGTAGTTTCTCAGATGGAGAAACACTTCGGATCACATTCTTTTCCTCCATCTTAGCTCTAGTTATTCTAGTGTGTCTTAGTGAAAACATGACTGATGCAAGCAAAATAAGCTAGGCAAATGCCGGTCAAACACGTGTAATTGCTTGTATCGATAGTATCAGGTATGAAGCACAAGTATGAAGGGTGATGAAGAGAGAAATTCTATGAAGGTTGAAAATGTGAAATGATGAAGGGAACTGGTATTTATAGTCAAGGAGGACCGAGTAACGATCACATGACATGGACCAATAAGCGAGCACCACATGGAAAATCTAACATTGGAAATCACAATGGCTAGATGACATGGCCCACTCAAATTATGCCACATGGCATTGTACATTGGGATTCGTAATGACTAGATGACATGGACCAAGAACAAGGTGCCATGTCTCACCAATAGCCAACTCATTCGAGATACCTATTTAAGATCCTCTATTCACTTTTTTTATTGTTTTTGTGAACTCCTTGCTAGCGCTTACTTGTCATTGCCTTCAAGTTTATTACTTGCTTTTCAAAAATTTCCATGGACAACACATTTTGTGTGAGGCATGATGGATCACAGAAGCTTGTACAAGACCGATCCAAGCGATTAGGGGCATTGGGAAGTTTCGGATGCCCCTAATCGCTTGGATCGATTGTCAAGATCAATCATTTTACAACACGACCAATTCAAGTGAATATGGGGATCCAAGGATTTCCAAATGACCCTAATCACTTGAATCGATCGTGTTTCTCATTTATAATCAGTGCTTTGTAAAACTGTTCTATAAGGCATAGCTCTAGCTCTTTTGCATTGTTGGTTGTATGGGAAACAGAATGGAATGATAATTCATGAAGAATATAAGGACGAGCGATACAAGCGATTAAGGACATCCGGGGATTTTCAGATGACCCTAATCTCTTGGATCGGTCGTGTTTCTTGAATGTCATAGAGTGCTTTGTTAAAGCTTTTTTACATAAGTTTTTCTTCTTTTTAAATTTCTTCCAAGATTTTAAACTCTTTTTTTCTGCAGGTTATGGTTAGGACAAAGAAGACAGCAAGGAAGTTGTACCCTCAGGGTCAAGATCAAAATGGCCAGAATCAAGATGACAAGGGACCTTCTCCCTAGACAAGTAATCAAGGCCTTAATGCATCAAAGAAGTCTTCAAAAAAGGAAAAAGCAGGGTTTGTTGTCAGAGGAAAATGTTATCCTGAACTAGATTCAGAAGTTGCAAAAGGCAAATAAAGAACTTCTTAAAAAGTAGATGGGCAAGAGATAGTAAATGTTGCAATGCCATGGCAGGAGGAATACTTACTTGATATAAGACCAGAAGACAACAAAATGCTGAGAGAGTTCAATGTTGAAATATCTGATAGTGTAGTCAATATTGCACTCAAGTATTATCTACAGGCCATAAAATGCTCATGTTTTCCTTAATTTGGTATTTCTTATATTGAATTTATATTTCTTGAATTCTAGGGTCCTTCTACAACAATGTGAGGAAGCAGTTTCAAGAAAATTTTTCATCGTAGATCCTCTTGTGACACAGTGCTTTTTGTGCAAGCATGGAGATGTGAAATTATTTCTAAAGAATTTTAGAGAATAGGTAGAATATATTATCTACCCCTATATTGAAAAGAAATTATTCATCTTCATTTTGAAATAAGTGATCAAGGAGAGAGCAATAAATGACATTATGAAACATGCAGTCTACCATTATGATCCAAACTCACCTCCACCACCACCACCACTAGATAAAAAGAAGTCTGAAGAAAAGAAGAAATGGTTTCCTATTCACTCCCCATTGAAGCATGGGCCAAAGAATAAGAGTAGAGGTTGGGGCTCCCAAAAATGTCCACAAGCAGCACAGAGGTGAGGGCTCCAAAAAGGATAGAAAATAAGGGTGAAACAATATATTTTTTGAATGTAAGATTGTAATCTAATGTGTAACCAACATATGTTGGAAGATTTATTTATGTACAAATTGTATGTAATTATGCCAGTCTTCATCTAGAAGATGGTCATTGTAACTATATTTATATGCCTTGAGTAATATAATGTTGAATTGATCCTCTTGAGAACTAAGCAAAAGTAACTTCATTGCATGGTTCAAGCAAAATTTGTGTACGTGAAGAGGAACAAGCAAAATTTGGTAGATGACCAATTCAAGCAATTAGGGCAATCGGACATGTCAGATTGTCCTAATCACTTGAAGTGGTAATGTCATCAAACTATCTATATTTTGTGTGTTTTTTGCTTTATTCTTGTTGAAAAGCTCAGTGTGAAGAGGATAAAGACGTTTTTATGACATGACCGATACAAGCGATACGGACGGTTGGAGAATTTTGGATGGCCTATATCACTTGTTTCGATCATGTCATCCAATCTTTTCCATTTTTTCATAGCATCCTCTTAAGGAAACTATGCATAAGATGAGTTGATATGGAAAGTGGTATTGCTCATCAGTCAAAGCTTAATGCAAAATTCATGTTTTGAAGCATGTTTTGGTAGTTTGTAATACACGATCGATTCAAGCGATTAGGACGATCCGACAAGCTCATATTTCCCTAGTCGCTTGAATCATTCATCTTCTCTAATCCCGTCTACATTGTAATATGACAATACTTCATGCTCTACATATTTTGAATATCATTTGAATTGGAATTTGCACCAGGTTCTCCACTCTCCTTAATATTCCTAGGTATGTGCACCATGGAGACTTTCTCATGCATACCTTGAGGCCAGACAAGCATGGAGAATTTCTAATGTGCACCTTGGATAGACTCAAATACTTTAATTGAAACTACTTATTGAAAAGTAAAAGTATTGTTCATCTAGAATTTACTCATATGCAAGTTCCTGTATAATCATTGCACAATTGAAACCTCATCAGGATGTTGAAATTAAACAAAAAAGTGCCAATATGAATATAGTCCATAAAAAGGCATAATTGAAGTGATGTAATCAGTCACATTCTTAGTTACCATCTTGCAAAGAAAAATCAATGGAAGTATGAAAAAAAGGTTCTAAAAAGGGGAGATATATTATGTAAGAATGTCTTGGTTTATATTCTTGAGTCACCTAGAATTTACTCATGCAAGTTCCTATATAATCATTGCGCAATAGAAACCTCATCAGAATGTTGAACTTAAACAAAAAATGCCAATATGCATATAGTCCATAGAAAGACATAATTGAAGTGATGTAATCAGTCACATTTTTAGTCACCATCCTACAAAGAAAAATCAATGAAAGTATGAAAAAAAGCTTGTAAAAGAGTGTCTTGACCTAAGTACCAACTTAGGGACTTGCGGAGAAAGAGACTATACCTCAATCCCCTCTCAAGTGCATATAGTGGGGATACAAGCTTTTAATTATCAATCCAAAGAGTATACAAACCTAGCCGAGTGTATGAGAACATGCAATCATGTAATGATCAATGCAAATGAACTACTCAAAGAGTGTAAATAAGGCAAAGACTTATCCAACCAAGCTCCAACGGTTGATCAAGGCGAAACGATACTTGGTGCAGCAGTCGTCAGTATTTTAGACTTTTCTCCCAGCTCCGAGCTCCAAATATAGCGAATAGCATATGCGTTTCGAAGCTCTCGAGAAGACGCATCCAATGGAAGTGGTTTCACTCAATTCTGATGCTCTTACTTCAAGTTATGAACGAAATAGTGAGTCGCGGGAAATACTTTCCTACACTTCAGCACTTCCTACACTTCGCACACACCTTACCTGCAGCAAATAAACACTTTCATGGATAGACCACACTCACAAGCACTCTTTCCAAACAATACACATGCATACAAGCTCACAGAGAAGAAGATACAGAGTGAAGAAGACACAAATTCGAATTTCTGTGCTCTCTATTCTCACAATGGCAAAAAAGTTCTTTACAAAGAGTCACATTTGACTTATATACTAGTGCCCTAAAAATGGTCCTTTCACACAAGAGACCGGCACTTTATTCACTAAAAGGCTAATTTCCTACTATTTTACATGGGTAAATCTCTAATCTTCTGTGGGGATGCATCTAGAGGACTCCTCTAGTGCATTTACAATAGAAAATATATTACAAGAATGATTATGATACAAAAGTATGATGTCCAAATTGAAAAAATTTTGGGGCCCGCCTTTTTCTCTGCTTTGTGCTTTCTTTAGCTCTGCAACACTCTCCCCCTCTTCGTCTCTGTCGTTCCTTGACAGGCTTTGCTTCTTGTCCTCAGTTTGTTGTCCGCACGCATCCAGTGGCCAGTCTTGCCTGATTCTTGATCTTGCATTACGTTTTAGAGGCGCTCTGATTTGTCCTGGTTGCACACATCGGACCTTGCTATGTTATTCACTTCCTTTCTCTGCACGCAACCTTTGCTCATTGTTACCTGTTTATAAAATAGGTGTTCAGTTTTGACGGCCTCTTCTTAATCCTTGTTTGACATTCTTTTCTTTTGGTCGCCCGCAACCCCTGGAGTTTGACTGACTACCTGATATTTTGCAGTCTGATTCACCTATAGGCTCATTAATTCTGGGTTGCCACGCACGCCACCAGTGGAAGGTATGAAGATGTGGTGCTTCAGTCTTCGATCTGGACCTTCCAGAGATCAAGAGGTTGAAGCACCCATGTGGGTTACGTCCTTTCCTTGGTGTGTGTGCCCCTACGGAGCTCTGTGCAGAGATGGGTGTTGCGCCCCTGCGGTGCTTCTTGCAGAGATATATCTTCAGATATTTCTTTTTATTGAAGCTGCTTCTTTCGTTTTCTTCTTCTTTTCTTCTTTTTACTTGACTCTCCCTCAACACTGCCCCCCTCTTGGACTCTGTCGTCCCCGACAGGCTTTGATAAGCGATGGGCATATGTTTGATATACTCTTTGCTCTGTATCATTTAGCAGATTTGCTTCACGTATCATGAGTTGTTTCCATTGTTCTGCCTTCACACCGTCATTGGGTGGCTGTCTGTGATCTGCGAAGAAGCTAAGTTCATATGCCACTAATCTGGCATTTAAATTGGATGACATCTTCAAAAAAATTTCTGAATCCATCTCAAAAAATCCTGTAAAGAAAGCTTCTTCAAAAGTCTGCATATATACACTTGGCAAGAACATTAATCTGGAATAATACGCCATTATTGTTGGTCTGCTAGGCATAACTGATAGATCAAAAATTAGGATTTCCGTGCCCTGATTATTACCTATGAAGTTCAAAAAGGTGTATGCCGCATGCTTGAATACCTTCAACACTATAAGGATCATGCTAAGTATTTTGTTAGTCATTTTGACAGTTAAATCGGGTACTGTCGCATAATTCTGTAGCCAATATTCGATGGTTCTGACCATATACTCCTCCGTTGGCAAGTAATTATGTGGCGGGCTCGGAAGCATAGGATAATTCAGCCACTGCTTATTTATAGTGCCGCTTCTTTGCAAATCCAAAAATTCCCTGGTATCCCTTCTTCGTGGTATTGGACAAAATGAAGGGTTTACCTGGGATGTATATGGCGCTGCTTGCCAATGCACCCGTAGTGTGGGATGTTTTTCCAAAAATTTTCGTCGCCACACTGGTTGTGCAGCTTCAAACTCTGCTTGCGTGTATGCGAATGTGTCGTGTCTGAAGTTCAGCTGCTCATTTGGACTCTTCTGTGTAATCTTCTTTATATAACGTCTTGTTTTCTCTTTCAAGAGTCCGTAGGGAACATTGAACGGCTTCATGATCTTGTCCAGGTCTTTACCTTGGATCTTGGCCTCTTTCATCACTTTGACAACTTCATTTTCAAAATTTTCCGTCAACCGGGACACCACTAGTGCCCGTTCCTTCTGACTTATTTCTGTAGTATAGGGCATTGGATGTTCGTCATGTATGTCGGCCAACTGCTCATGTAGTGGAGAATTATAGATCGGGTGAGATAGAGGACTTACCTCTACCTCGTCGGTAGGATTTTCCTGAGCCGGCACTACTGGTGTCCCGATCGGTGTTTTCTCTTTCATTTGAGTCTTTAGTCGTGCTATGCATTCATCCTTCTCTTTTACCTCTTGCATGGCTTCTCTGAGTGTTTCTTTAGTGGCCAGCAATTCTTTACCAATGTCAGCTACATTATCCATATTTTCACTGTAGCTTTGTATCAATTTGGCGTTCACCTTTTGTAATTGACTCTTCAATTCATTGGTTTCATTGGTGTATCGGCTCTTCCATTCCTCTATGTTTGCTTGTTCTTGCTTTAGCAACTCTTCATATTTTGAGATCTGATCTCTTAATTCTTTTTCTTTGGTTTTTGTGGATTCCTGTTGCACGATTGGTTGATCATATAATAAAGACTTCATCAATTCCTTATTTCTGTTGCGGAGGCTGTCATTCTCTTCCATATACAACTTGAGTTGTTGTTCTAATAACATGCTTCTCATTTTCATTTTTTCTTTCTCAGCCTCGCTCGCATCGTGTAATCTTTGCAACTCTGTTAGTTGTGTATGCAGCTGTTGATTCTGAGCGATGGATGCATCATGTTGTAGCTTGATTGCCAGCACCTCCGGTTTTTTTGACTGCCAATTCTTTTTGTGCTTCAATCAATTGTGCCGATAGCTGCTCACTCATGATTTGAAATTGATTCTTTTCTCTTCTTGCCTGATCATAGTCGGCATCTATTTCCATCAACTGTTGTTGAGTGTCCATGGCCGTCTGAATCATTTGCTTGACTACCGGCTTCAGCTGAGTGACATCCACATTCAGCCATGTTTTTGGAATGCTTGGTTCTTCGCCGGTATTGACATCTTTGCCCTGTGCAATATGTAATGTAGTGTCATGGGGCTGCCTAATCTGAAGCTGGATCCTTGGCTCATCCCCCATGTTTGCTTGCTTTTCTTGAGGTGTGTCATCCGGTACCTCGATCACAATTTGATCTTTGTTTTGTAACTCCTCCGTTTCCTTACTTACTGGAGTTTGGACTTCCTCTTTGATAGGTGGTTTTACATAAGTAGCATGGGTTGGAGCTTCCTTGATGCTTATCTTTGTAGTATCATTCAATTGAATGACATGCTCCGGTTCAATGGAATCTTCTACATTCTTTTCCTTTTTTTCATGATTTTCGGCGTCACTTCCAATTGATCGATCTCATTCCATTCTTCTTCTTGAGTTTCTGTCCTTATATCAGTATCCAAGGTATCTTTTTCAGGGCTGGAATCTGTATTGGTACTGGAATCATCTATCCCTAGTTCTTTGTATCTTCCACCTTGTTTTGGTGTCTTCTCTGGACTCCGTTGTTGTTTCTCTTGACTTGCCTGTCTGTAATGATGACCTTGAATGTTTAAGTTTACCTGCCCTTGCATGTACTGATGTGTTTCTTCGAGGGCCGCGGAAAGATCTCTCCTTGTAATAGGCGTTTGAGCCGTCGTGATCTTCGGTAAGAGATGAGTTCTCTTTGATTGAGGTGTAGCTTGGGCTTCCTCCTCCCGTAGACGCTTTGTACCCCTCATGGGTTTTTGTGTGCTCGCTCGAGCTTCCTCAACCATAACAACTGCTTTCTTTTTCTTAGGGACCGTAGCGGATTTTGCGTATTTGGCTAGCCCTTCTGAGGTCGGCATCTCCCGTAAGCAATTTTTCATCTCGAGGGCTTCATATATCAATAGTGTTAATGCAGAACTGCCATTCAAAAACTTCTTCTGGCCCCATTTCTTCTGGGCTTCAAATAGCCTTTCTTGGACATACCCTGTTAAATTAATTTTGTTTCCTATTTGTCGCATGGCATGTGATAATAGTTGTACCACAATCTTTTGTGGAGCCGTGTATCTGTGCATACTGGGAAAGCAGAAATATTGATGTACAAGGCGGACAACATCTTCAATGTCTATTCTGTTAATCTCCAGGAAGGACCTCTTCTTCGGGTCATGACATTCCTCTTTGACACTAGTAATTCCTGCTTGATTCCATCCAAAAGCCTTATTGATCAACTCATGTGTGAATTGAATTGTCTTCCAAATTCCGACTTTATCCAAGACGCGTGCTTCTGGAACTGATATCTTTGTAGCTGCAGGTTGCATGGTATTCATTACTTGTGCACATCTCTGAAAGTCTGGAACATAGATTGGCAATTTGAAAAATGCCTCTATGCCTGCTTGTGTCCATACATCTTCAATATGAGGTAACCCCTGTATTATTGTTTTGAAGTCTTGTGACATGATAGGAAAATAGTGATCTGTATCCATAATTTTGATAGTTGCCATGAAGATGAGATCTGACACTGGTTGGTCATCCCGAAACATGTGACCTCTTGCTTTTGTGACTGATTCCAATGGAAGAAGCTGGACCTCTTCCTCTTGTGTAGCTTCGGAACTAGTAGACGCCATCTGCACTCAATATAGAGCATGAATTAGTTGCCATATATTATCAGAAATCCTCCTTTGTTTGTTTGTGATAAGTTCGATATTGCTCCGAGTGAATGGTGTCGTCCCTTTCCCGTGTGTGTGAGAAAGGTAATACCTGGATTTTTCACATATTTAAGTATTTTTTATATTTTTATCTGAAAGGGAAAACAGAAACGTTAGGTTATAGCCGAAGCGATTATTATTATTTTTTTTGGAGTAATTTTCTTAATGTATGTACAAGTGCTCTCCTATTTCCCAAGAGGAAAATGTGCTTGACTATCCTGAAATAGAAGAAGGATGTGCCGAATGCTTGGCCTTATAATGTGGCCCTATCATGCATACTTTGGGTCTCGAAGGCTCCATATGTGTGCAATTGGAAATAGTTGGTTGATGCATGCCATTTGTTTTGTCTTTCGGTATCCAAATCTGCTTCATTTTGCTGGGCTTTGTTGTATGTTGCCCAATTCTGATGAATGTGGCTCTTTTCTTGTTGTATGTCTGCTTTATCTGATTTGTAAATCTCGGAATGGCTCGGGTTTGCATTACAGACTCCTTCTTTCTCCAGTAGCTCCTTTTTTGTGGCCATTTTTCCTGTGGACTATATTGGTTCTTCCTGTGCTAAGGATCATTATTCCGGCTTAGTTTCTTTGGAGCACATGATTTAGGGATCCAAATTTGCGATCGATCCTGTTGGGCGGCTGCTACTTTCTTTGGAATCCATATTGTAGCAATTCGTCGATGACTTCGTTGTTCAGACTGAGTTGGTTTCTCATTTGATTGTTTGTTCTGATGTCGGTTGTGCTTTTGTCGTCGAAGATACTCCTCCACTTGATCTTTCTTTATCCACACTTGGTTAGAGTATGGAATAGGGTATATTTTAATAGGTACAGATTTTGAATTACTCAGAGGACTAGTCTCTCTTTGGCATGGTGCTTCACTGAGGTTGGTTTCGGATAGACTGACACTCTCAAGACTTGCTAAACTAGAAGATGATGTGCAAGCAGAATTCAATGTGTTCACACATATAGTACTTGACGAAGGTGTTTCTATAGTGCTAGTGAACATACATTCATGACTTTGTTCATTGGAATGAACTTTTTGCTCTGTGCTCACAGATTTGATTGGTCGTTCGTCTAACAGACTGAATACTTCACGATTTCCTATCCTGGCTGAGATGTAGCCTAAGGCTAATTGAATGGTCACCTCATATTCGTAAATCCAGTCTTGACCTAACACTACCTCTTCAAGTAAATCCTGATCATGACACACTAATAGCTTTTGTTCCATAGTGTTGTTGCCAAGATGCAGAGGTAAGGTGATCTCACCTATGCATTGAGTAATTGTTCCTCCTATTCCTATCAACTGTGCCATCGATGGGCGTACTGCCTCCTTGAGTTTTTGGGTCAAAGAAAGCTTGATGCAGCTTACAGTAGCTCCTGTGTCAATGAGAGCATCCACCAAGTGGTACTCCGTTTTTCCTGCTCCCAAATTAAAATTTGGTTGCATTCTCTGTGAACCTAGGCTTTTAGTGGCTCTAAAATTAGCCATTGGGATGAGTTCTTCTCCTAGTCGATATCTCTCATCTCGCTCTCTCATCCACTCTTTCCGTTTCTTTATTCGTTCTAGGGCTTCCTGTCTCGCTTCTTCTCGTATCCTTTCCTCTTCTATGCGTCTATTCTTACCTTTGATTAATTGAGACATTGTTTCTTCGGTCAATGGTTCTAGATATTGTTTTACTCTACATCCACTGATGTAGTTTGGTAATACGTCTCCATCTAAGGTTGCTAAGCTAATGGCTCCACTTGTAGATATACGATTAATGATTAATGGACCATATCCTCTCTTTTGCAACTTCTTAGCGTGTTGTTTCAAGGTGTATACCAAAACTAAATCTCCTTCCTTCAAATTTTTGTCCTTAATGTGAGCATCAAAGTAGGCTTTCTGTCGTCGTTTAGCGGCATAAATGCCTGCTACTGCTTGTAACCTAGTTTCGTGAAGCTTTTCTATTTGATCCAATTGAGCTGATAGTTCATGTCCTGTCCACTCGTAAGCAGTTGCTACTCTCAGAGTGGGAATTAAGAAATCAATTGGCAAAATAGCATTTTGTCCGTACACTAAGTTAAAAGGAGTAGTGCCTATGGCGGTTTTATAGGCTACTCGAAATGCCCATAAAGCATGATGTAACTGCTTATCCCAATCTGATCTACCATTGTTAACAATTTTAGTGAGAATTGTACACAAGATTTTATTCGAACTTTCGGCTTGTCCATTGGCTTGTGGGTGATAAGGGGCTGATTTCTTATGAATTACCAAGAATTCCTTCAATAAAGCTTCTATAACTTCATTCACAAAGTGCATACCTCTATCATTCACAATTTCTATTGGTAGTCCAAATCTAGTGAAAATGTTTTCAAAGAGAAACTTGGCTGTGGTTCTTGCGTCATTTTTCTTGGTTGCTTTTGCTTCAACCCATTTGGTCAGATAGTCGGTTGCTACAATTATATATTCGGCATGGGATCCTTTCGCTGGTGGGCTAATAGGTCCTATGAAATCTATTCCCCATTTTGTGAAAGCTCTGGCACTCATCATGGGTCTAACTGGCATTTCATCTCTCCTAATTGGATATTTGGTTCGTTGGCAAGTATCACACCGTTGCACATATGTCACAGCATCTTGATGTAGAGTTGGCCACCACATTCCAGCAAAGAGGATTATTTTTCCTGTTTTATCTGCAGAGAAGTGCCCTCCTGCAGCTCCTGTATGAGCCATCTCTAAAACAGAAAGATATTCGTCTTCGTGAATGCACATTCGTAATTGGTTATCTTTCCCTCGTTTAAAAAGTTGTTTTCCTATAATGGCATAATCCTTACTTTGTTCTTCAAGTGCACGTTTCCTTGCTGAAGTAGCTCCTTCGGGATATTCCTGAGTTTTCAAGAACTTTAGCAGAGGCATGCTCCATCTTGGTGCTATGGTAGAATAGCATAAGGTAGAGTTCTCATCTGGGATTTGTTCTTGACAGGTTTGACAGGTTGACACATAGTTATGTGCATCTCTTTGCATGGTTGGCCAATATATGCCAAATCTCTTGAGTGTTTGCCATGTTCCATCTGCATTCAAATGAGTTTTCCATTGGTTTACATGTGCTTTCTGAAGCCACATTTCTTGTTCCTCTTCTTCCACGCATCTCATTAATAATCCACTTGAATCCTGGTGATACAAACTTCCCGCAATGATGTGAAGGTTTCTAGTCTTCCAGAGGTCTTGGGTTTGGTTTGGTGTGATCCCATCTTTAGGTCCATGTGTAAGTATAGGGATCAACTTTTCTGCCCATTGAGGACATACTTCCAGGTTAAAAAGGTACGTATCTGGTAGATCATCTGGTACTTCTATGGGTGGTTCTCCATGGGTCATTCTTGATAAGTGATCTGCTCTTATGTGGGTATTTCCTTTCTTGACTACTACCTCAAAATCAAATTCCATTAGCAATAAAAACCATCTTACTAGTCGTCCTGTATTACAAGGCTTGTTGACTAGGTACAGTAGGGCTTGATGATCAATGAAGAATTTGAATTTGTTTGCCAGCAGGTAATGTCTGAACTTTTTGACTGCGTACACCATCCCTAGGCCTTCTCTCTCTGTGGTGGTATAATTGCGTTCTGCTTGATTTAATTGTCTACTACCATAGGCTATAGGGTGGTCTAGTTTTCCCGTATCTGCAGGCTGAGCTAAGATGCAACCAATGGCAAACTTGGAAGCATCCACATGAATGTGAAACGGCTTATTCCAGTTAGGTACTCGAAGGATTGGTGCTGAACTCAATCGATTCTTTAACTCGTTGAAGGCTTTTTCACATTCTTTGGTCCAATTAAATTGTGTCAATAATGCATAAAGAGGTCTAGGAATTATGGCGTACATATGTATAAATCTTCGATAGTATCCACAATGTCCCATAAATGCTTGAACTTCCTTAGCCGTCTTTGGTCTTGGTAAATCCAGAATTACTTTAATTTTGTCTTCATCAGTTGAGATTCCATTTTTGGAGACTATATGTCCTAATATTTTCCCTTGTCTAACCATGAAGACACATTTTTCTGGGTTGAGGCATACTCGATATTGTCGACATTTAGCAAATATCTTTTCTAGCTCAAGGATATGTTCTGATCGTATAGCTGAATAAGTACAAAGATCATCCACGTAGACCTCCATACTTTTTCTTAGAAATTCCTTGAATACATGACACATCAACCTTTGGAAGGTAGCTGGGGCATTAGTCAGCCCGAAAGGCATGACTCTAAAGGCGTATACTCCCCATTCAGTTGCGAACGCTGTTTTATGTTGGTCCTCAGGAGCAATAGCTACCTGATTATACCCTGAAAAGCCATCCAGAAAGCTATAGACTTCCTTCCCTGCTACCCTTTCCAACAGATGATCTGTGATTGGTAAAGGATAACTATCCCTTATGGTCACGGCATTTACTTTCTTCAAATTGATGCACACTCTTAACTTTCCATTCTTTTTCGGTACAACCACCAAAGGTGACACCCATTCCGTGTGCTCAATCTCGTAGATGAATCCAGCATCTAGTAACTTGTCTATTTCTTCCTTTATTTTGGCTGAATACACATCATTGTAAGTATATGGTCTTTGTTCAGAAGGTTTGGCTTCGGATGTCATGGGGATTCTATGCACACATATAGATGGATCTACTCCCTTCAAGTCCTTATAGGTCCAAGCAAAGACATCCCGATATTCTCTTATGAGACGAATTAACTCTTGTTCTTCCTCTAATGAGACATCCTGTCCTATGAAGGTACATCGTTCCTCTCCTTCTTCTACAGTTACAACTATCTTCTTGGTTTGTTCCTTATTGTCATATGCTATTCCAGGCTGTGCTTCTCTTTTCGGCATTTGAATAGCAATTTTTCTCTCCTCCACTTCATATTTTTTAAAGTGAGCTGGTACCTCAAATTGGTCTTGGGGTTTATTTTCTTCATCTTCTGATTCTCTTTCAAATTCTAATTCCCCCTTCTGTGTGAGTTCCTAGTGTTTTTCATTGGCTGTGATATTTATGTTGGTGGTACTATTCCCTAGATCCATTGGTTCGGGCTCCATTTCAATGCTCTCGTAGTCCTCCTTCCAGTTTTTCTCGATCACTTCTCCTTCTTCAGCCTCCTGAAGGACTACCACATACAGGCTAACATCATAACCCTCCTCGTCGATACATTCGTTCATGGTCACTACTTCTTCATTTACACAGACATCGAGGGTCGCTAAAATTTCCATCCAACCGTGTGGTTCAAATTCTTCATCCGGAAATACTTGTGGCATGTAAGCTGGATCTTGTACAGACCTCGCTATTCCTTGTTTTTGTTGCCATCCTTTTCTTCTCTCCTCTTCTTTTTTGGCCGTCTGGCATATCCATAGATGAGTGTCCTCGTTCATCCAAGATTGATCACTAGAACCTACACTATGAATTGATTGATCGTCTTCCTCCTTATGAATCTGATTCCATTGTAGAGGTGGAACATCTTGATACGTGTACGTATGTAGATTTATTCTAGTGGTGGTTCCTGCGTGTTGTAGGTATACCGCATCTTTTCCCCAATCTTGTACGACCTTTAACTGTCTCATGAAAGGCCTTCCCAGGATCATTTCATAATTGCTTGGCCTTTCGAAGTGACATATTGCTAAAGTGTGTTCGAATTCCACTCCACATGTAGTGAAAACTACTAGTTCCAACAATCCTAAGGGTCTTTCTGTATGTCCGTCTACCATTTGTATTTTCATGCGTGTTGGTCTTAACGCTGGTTTTCCCCATTTCTCCCAAATTTCTTTGGTAGTTGTAGCTCAGTGATGAGTAGCACCTCCTTTAATGTCAATCCGAGAAGACGTGAGGATGGTATGAAGACCTCGAGCAAGTGGAGGCACAAGTGCGTGAGTGAAAAGCACACAAAGATGCACACACATACACACACACGTGCACACACGGCAAGACAAAGAGTGAGAAGCAATGGAGTTCTTAGATTACTTTTGAAAAGCTCTTACAAGTTCATTCCAATTACAATCTAACCTCAAAAATGAGCTCTCTAGCTCTTTTTATAGTTTTTGACTAGGTTTTGGCCCTGTCCAGACCTAGTGTCCGGCCTAGTTAAAAATTAGGTTCCAGGGCCAATTTGAGGGCTTAAACGGAGTCTAAAAAATACGAAAATTGATATGTAGGTACTTCTCAGGCTCCTCAAGCTCAAGGACTCCTTGGCTTGCACAAAATGGAGCTACAAAAATATGAAATGGTATTTACAATGATTGTAAGTGATAAGAATCACTGTTATAAAGATGTTGGTTTGGAAAAATTTGAAGGGCCTATCTGCCAGATTTGCGTCGACTGCTGTTGCTCTAGCACGATGGTAAGTACCACGTTAAGAAGCTTCACCTCCTTAATTGTCAATCCGCGGAAGAGATAGGAGTGATATGAAGATCGTGAATGTGAGATGAAGTGAGAGTGAAGGTGAGAAGCACAAAGATGCACACACACATACACACACACTACGAAGAGACAAGCAAGACACAATGGAAGGTGAGAAATTATCTCTATTACTCAAGAACACTCTTACAAGCTCAAAAGAACTCTAACCTCAAACAAGCTAACCTCAAAAATGAGCTCTCTAGCTCTTTTTATAGTTTCTAGACTAGTTTTGACCGGTTTCACATCTAGTGACCGGCATAGTTAAAAATTAGGTCCTAGATGCTATTTGGAAGGGTAAACGGTGTCTAAAAATAACGAAAATTGATACGCTTGTTCTACCTAAGCTCCTCAAGCTCAAGGACTCCTCGGCTTGCACAAAATGGAGCTATGGATTACAAAATGGGGTTTTCTATGTTACATATGTTACAATAGTGATAAAAATCACTGTTGGAGGTTTTTGGAAAATATTTGAAAACATAATTCTTTGAAAAACGATTCGACTGGCTCCCTGCTCTGTCCTTACATGCTTCCGTGTTGTCTGTGCCTCTGGCTGCTTCCAACACCCCCCTCCCTCTCGCTTCTGTCGTCCCTGACATAACCTTGCTGTGAGGTCTGCCGGATATAGTTCTGTAGGAGGTCTTGAGCGAGGGTGTGCTCGGAGATACGAATGCCTCGGGCCAGATCTGCCTCGAGTTTCTCCCAGTCGATTGGTTGCGGTTCTTCCGGTGGCGGGAGCTGATAGTGTGTGGAATAGACCATTCGTTCACAGGCAAATAAGTGTAATAAATGTGTAGGCCTGCTTATGAATACCTCTGAATGGTATTCCTAGAAGCCGGTTGTGAACATTTCTTCGAACGTCTGCTTGTAGCACGCCGGTAGGTACTTTATTCTGCAGTGCCAGGCATAACACACCCGTAGCGATGGCGTTGTACTCATATCATATATGAGATCGAAATTGCCATGCTCAAAGCCCGGGGTGTTGACATGTGGTGCCTTGACGCGTCGGAAGACTTTAAAAATCATTTGCATCATGTCAAAAATTTTGACAGTCATATGCGCCACTATATCATCCATATGCTTTAATCTAGGGAGCCAGTGGCGAATTGTAGCCATCATGTAGCCAACAGTTGGTAACTCAATGGGTGGCTTAAAATAGGGGTAATTCAACCAGTCTTGGCACTGCTTATTGTTTTGTACCTTAATAGCAAAGGCAGTCCAGGAGCGGCGTCGTGGCACTGGTCCCCAACACGGATTGTACTTCAAATGCAAAGGTGCCTTTACCCATGTACTCATCATCTCCGGATACTGCTGTAGTAAATCTTTTCGCCACTCTGGTTGATAGATCCTTCCTTTCTGTGCATCTAGTGGCAAATCAGCCGCCTCGAATTGAGTTGCATGCGATGGTTTCTTACCTGTCTCTTTCTCAATGGCTAACTGGTATTCGGCCATTAACATGAAATACGGTTTATACTGTAGCTCATGCCCAGATATGTATCGTCACGGGGCAAAATGAGCAAAGAATGGAGATTGTAAAATTCTTTCTTCTATCATCGCCATGGCGTGTAATTGTGCCTCTACTCTCGCTGAGTGCGTTGTTCCAAGTTCCTCAATAGTCTTCATCCACGCGGGGGTCGGAAGTTCGTATGTCATCTGACCTTCGGCCGTGACGCGTCCGCCTGGGATGGGTTGTGGCTCGTATGCTTCTTCAAACGTTTCCTCCACCGGGATGGTGACCGTTTCTTCCTCAGCTGGAAGCTCAGGTGGGGAATCTGGCCTTGGTGGCGCTTCATATACTGCAATCCTTGATTCAAGGGTTGATACCTGGGCTCGTAATGAGTTGAGTTCCTCTAGGAGGTCAGGAGAGGGGTCCACAGGTGCTGGTATGTCTTGGTGTGCCGGTTCTCGTAACTGGAGTAATTTGTGATCTTCTTTGAGTTTCTGTAACTCCTCGTTCATGCGGTCATATTCATCTAGTAATCTTACATGATCGTCTAGCAGCATTTTCATCGAGTCTGAAGGAATGGCTTTGAACCTGCTAGGACTGAGTGGTTGGTCTGGGTGGTCGAGCGCTGCTTCTAAGTTTTCTCGGTTCTGATCCTGTAAGTGCTGGTTTTCTTCCTTGGCGGCTGCTAGGTGTCTTCGTAGTAAGCCCATGTTTCGTGTTAGCGTTGCATTGCGGACTGTCTGGGCTCTTAATAAGTTATCCAGGTCAGCAGTGGCTTCCTTGGTGTTTTCTTCGCTTTCTAGTTCCAATTTGTGATAAGCCTCGCGTAATTCCTGGTAGCAGGTGTTCAGAGAGGCATTCTCAATAGACAATAAATTAAGCTGCGACTGTAAGTCATTGGTTGTCCTCTGCAGCTGCTGATAATTATCACCAAGAGATGTGAACTCATCTCTTACTTGCGTCATACACATGAACATCTGTCGGAATGCATTATCTACAGTGGGTGATAGTATTAATGGGGTGCTAAATGAAGATGCAGTTGGTGTAGATGCAACGGGAATGGGGAATGGGGGTGGGAAGGTGGATGATGTAGTGATTGTTGAAAATTGTGATGTGCTTAAAAATGTTTGTGCCGTGAGTGAAGTGAGTGATGGTGCAGTGGGTGGTGAGATGTCCATGTCAGTGGACGTATCTAGTGCGGTGACCGTGAATATGGGTGTGATCGTGGGTACTCGTGCTAGTGTAAATACGGGATTTACAAAGGTTGAGGGGTAATTTACAGGGGGGCTGGCTGGAGTAGCTTGGTGGAAAGGGGAAAGAGGGGTTACAGTGGGTCGGGGAGGTGAGACGGGGGAGAAGGTTAATGGCGGTGGGAATGGGAAAAGGGGTCTTGAAGTTGTGGGGAAAGATGGAAAAGATTGATGAAGGAATGGGTTGGATAGAAAGGTGGGTGTGGGAGGGGGTAGACTAGGGCTAATGGGTGCGGGAATTGCGGGGTTAGTGGTCGTAAAGACAATTTCTTCAACACCACCGGCGAATGAAGATGTTGGTATGGGGGAAGGAGGGTGAAGAGGGGAGGCTGGAGGGATGGGCGGTGATGGAGGAGCGGTTGGGGTGGTCGGTACTTCAGTGACTACTGAGGTTTGTACAGCTGTAGCGCGGGGTGGGGAATCTACAAAGATGGTTTCTACTGCCACCGAACTTTCGGGGACGAGGCGTGCCTCCCTGGCTTGTTCAGAAGACTGTGCTCCTGTTGGTACACGAATGTATTCGCCGGGCTTTGAAAGTAGTCGTACTCTGCGAGGGTCAAACTGTGGTAGTGGCTTTCGTTGCAAGTACCTGAGTGCTTCGTTGGAGCCTACTGATTTGACTAACTCGCGGAATCCTTTGATGTATGCGTCTTCGAATCCGCCTGTGACAAGTTCTTGTTCTATTATTGTTTGACTCTCTTCCTCTGTCAGCTTTTTGCGTGCCCAAACTTTTTCCATAGTTCTATACAGCTTCTTGATAGCTAGTGTGTAAGCTGCTGCCTCGTAAGTTTCATCTTCATGGGTACTTGTATCGCCATGTGTGTCTGTTTGTTGGCCTTGGCCATCTGTCTGTTCATGCTCTTGGGATTCATGTGTTCCCTGGCTAGCTTCGTCGTCTCCTTCGTCGTCCTCGGTTGCTGTTCTTTCGTCATCAGAGCTGGACACGATCTGTCCTTGTGGCTGATCCCTGGGTGTGGTAGGGTAGCTAGGCCTTTCAAATTCTTGAGAAAACAATTGTCCTTCTGAAAACTGGAACTCATTGGAGAATGCATCGGGCATCTCAAAATCAAACGTTGTGTTCAGTGGCTCTGCTTGTCCTGCTTCGAAATGCGGTATTGGAAAAGAGAAAGCTTCCGCACCAATGGTGGTGGGAAGTTCAGCTGCTGTGGTGATAGGTTCTGTGGTTGTGGCTGCTTGGGGTGCAACCGTACTGGTGGTGCCCTCCGGCGTAACTGATCTTGATAACCGTATACGAATTGGTGGTACTGTGGGAGTGGCTGCTGTTGGTGACTGCTCTGGAGATGGTTGTGGCGAGGGTGATTCTGGGACTTGTAGGCACGGGATAGTACCTCTCATCCGCTTTCCGGCTCTGCCTTTGCTAGACTTTCTAGCCTTCCTAGTGGTCCCTTTGAATGCTTTCAGTTCCTCACTGGTCATGGCACGCTCTATGGGTAAATCATATGCCAAGCACATATATATGATCCTGGTGAGGGCGCAGCACCCATTGATTACCTTCTTTCGCTCCCACCTATGTTGTGCCAAATAGAGCTGATCAATGATCCAGCTGGCTAGATCAACCGTTTGCGGTCCAGTACATGCTAAGTATAATCCAAACCAGATTCTCTTGTGGGGCATGGTAAAACGATCCTGAGCTGGGAAAGCAAAGTGCTGCATGCATATCCGTAATGGCTTAGAGAGCTCAGGTGTTATAGCAGAAATATCCTCCCACTTAGTTACGTCACCACGCTTCATCTGTTCTAGGACTAGCCGTTCTTTCTCCGTTCGAGTGTGTGTTCCATGTATTTTCAGAGCTGCGCGAATCAAATCTTTAGACAAATAGAACCTTCTAAATGGAGGATCATTTACCAAGGATGGTAACATGAATGTGCCGGGTAGATCCTTGTTCTCTGAAGCCGTTAAGGTGGTTACCAAGTAAAAGCATCTGTAAAAATCGGGTTTAGGCAGAGGGTCGCTAAAATACTCTGTAAATCCCGCTCGTGCCCAAACGTGCGTTAGATCTTGTGTATTCTGCAGTCCTTCAAATTCTCGTGAAAAGAACTGGTACTTGGTCCATGTGCGAAGATCAAATGCCAAATTGGCCTCAAATATGAAATCAGCGTTTGCTAATGGTCCTGCTAGGCCTTGAAACTAATGAGAGTTACGATGAATCTTCTCGGTGTATCCTCTAGGAGGATCATCGATTGGCATGGGTCCTGGAAAACCTTGAAACTCTGGTGGTTGCACCGTAGGATAAGATTCTGCTAGTAATTCTCCAATAGTGGCCATCGGTGCACTGGGGCCAGCTTCGGATGGTCCTGCTTCGGTTTGCATGATGACTGATGAGCTAATGGAAAAGATCTGCTACAAAAGATTAACACATTAGTATGGAAATTAATTATGATCCCATTAAGGTGAGACCGCAATCCCTTTCCATAACTGATGTGTAACCCGTGTAGCCAAGTGTCATGAAGTGATTGATGCAATGATTATTTGCAAAACTAATGCAGGTCTCTAGACACCTACATGGTTCAGATTATGCATACATTTCTTGATGAGCTTTTATTATGTATGATGTGGGGTTTCGGTGTATGAATTTATACAAGGTTTGGTTGAAGGTGAATTATTACAAGGGTGGAGTTTAAACGGGGTGGGAGAATTGTTAGATACGATGGTACAAGAAGACGTTTGGATACATTTCGGTATCCATTTCCTAAGAGTCTTGGAGTGGGTGGTGTGTTTCTGCTGAGGGACAAAAAGCGGTATCGGGTTTGGTGGTATTGAAGGATGAAAAGATTTCTGAGGGGTATACATTACATGGCTAGAGGGTTGGGCTATAATACATTGTTTGGGTACCCAAATCTGCGTGGGTGTGGATCGATTCATAAGATACTTCTTGGCGATCCAAATCTGCCGAGTATTTGTACTTGGGGAAGAAGATCGAGGGGACTTTGGATGCTGACTCTGCTTCTGTTGAAACTTTGTCCTGTTCTCGTCTGCGGTGTTGCCAATAGCCTGTGGTTGCTGTCCTTTTGGCACCCATATTTGTCTCGTGCCACTTGTTCCGTGATGTTGATACTTCTGCTTTCTTTGCCTTGTCTGGTGATGTCGTCGGTCTGGGTTCCTCTGTTGTGGTTGACTTGTTCGTGGTTGGGTTTGAGAGGTCCATTGGACGCTCTGCTTTGAAAAAGAAGGGAGATCCAACACTTGCGTGACCTGCCCATTAGGAAGTGATTCGTTCTTTATCTTTAATCTAGGCCAGTCCGCAGCAAGTTTGGAAGGATGAGCACCGCAGGGTGTTGTGCTCATTTGGTCGCTGATGCAACCCACCTGACCGCTGACTGTGTTCATCTGCCCTAGCGGTTGGGTAGCTGCCCCTTCTAGTTTGCAGGAAGCCCCAGGGAAGATCTCCTGTCGTTCTTCTGATTGACAATTGTCCCTAGCCAAACCCGAGTGGGTTGGTGTAGACGTAACGTGATTGGTCTGACCTAAGATCTTCCGGTCTTCCGTCGCATGCGTTTCATAGGGTCTAGGGTTACAAACCTCAATCGGAATGCCGTTAGGGAACTCAAGTGGTATCACTCGCTTCTGTTCTGAGGTTCCAATCTGTAAGGAGCCTTGTCTAAGATTTAGGTCCACTGAGTGATCGTATAGCCAATCTTGGCCAAGGATTAGGGGTTCTATCAGGTCGTCATCATGGCACACTAGTAGCTTCGCTGTCATGGTCACATCCTTAATGAGGATAGGAAGGTCCACCTCATCCATGCAAGGGGTTTCCATGCCTCCTAGGCCTATGAGGTATGCCTCAATTGGCAGCATTTCTATTCCTGAATCCTTATAGTGGGACCATCTAATCGCACTAGTCGCAGCACCTGAGTCAGTTAAAGCCCTGAGCTCTTGGCAAGGGTTGCCGTGCTCTAACCTGACTGTAATGAATGGTCTCCGGTCCACTATACTAGGATGAGTGGTTGACTTTACTTGACACATGGCCATGGGATATCTGGGTGTAGTTTCCAGATGGTTATAATGTTCTCTCCCTAGTCCTTGTCTTCTTAACTTCATGCGTTTAATGTGTTCTATTGCTTCTGCCTGAGCTTCCACTCATATTCTATTTTCTTCCTCCTTACGCTTCTTTGCCAACGTGAGTCGTCTAAGCATATCCTCAGTAAGAGGTTCCTGATATAGCCTTACTCTACAGCCACTAATATAATTAGGCATTGTATCTCCTTCTAAGATGGCTAACTGTACTGCTCCACTTGTTGAGAGTCTGTTAATGATCATAGGTCCATAACCTCGCTTTTCTAACTTATGTGCGTGTTGCTTTAGCGTATATACTAGAACTAAATCTCTTTCTTTTAGGCCTTTATCTTTCACATGTGCATCAAAATATGCTTTCTGTCGCTTCTTCGCTGCATATATTCCTGCTGCTGCCCTTAGCCTGGTTTCTCCTAATCGTTCCAAGTCCATTTTTCTCGCTGATAATTCATGGCCGGTCCACTGATGTTCTTGTGCAACCTTAAGGGTCGGTATCAAGAAGTCCAAAGGAAGCACAACATTCTGACCAAAAACCATCTGAAAGGGAGTTGCATTGAGTACAGTCTTGTAGGCCACTCGATATGCCCAAACAGCGTGGTGTAACTGTTTGTTCCAATCTGAACGTTTGTTGTTCACGAGTTTCGTCAGTACGTTACAAAGGATCTTATTAGTGCTTTCAGCCTGACCATTGGCCTGAGGATGATATGGTGTGGATTTCTTGTGAATCACCATAAAATCCTGTAACAAATATTCAATGACTTGGTTTAGAAAGTGAGTGCCTCGATCGCTCACTAACTCTATAGGCAGTCCATATCTTGTAAAGACATTCTCAAATAAGAATTTTGCAGTTGTGTGTGCATCATTCTTTTTCGTGGCTTTTGCCTCTACCCATTTCGTAAGATAATCTGTGGCAACAATAATGTATTCCGCATGTGTACCTTTTGCAGGGGGGTTAATGGGTCCTACAAAGTCTATACCCCACTTAGAAAATGCACGTCCGCCCATCATGGGTTTCAATGGCATTTCATCTCTGCGAGTAGGAAACTGAGTTCTTTGGCACACATCACATCTCTTTACATAGGTATGAGCATCCATGTGAAGAGTGGGCCACCATAATCCTGCAAAGAGGATGGCTTGGATTATCCTATCGGGTCCAAAATGACCTCCTGCAACACCTTGGTGTGCAGTCTCTAGTATGCTCAGATAGTCGCTCTCATGAACACATTGTCTTAGATATCCATCTCGTCCTCTTTTGTATAGGTTATCGCCAATAAGTGAATAGTCGTGAGCTTCCTGCTCTAGACTACGTTGTCGAGCTAAGGTCATTCCTTGAGGGAATGTCTTCGTCCTCAAGTATGTCACTAATTGTTCACTCCAGTATGGTGTGAGAGACACGTGATATAATGTAGCATGCTCTACTGGTGGTCTTTCACAACAAACATTGCATTCCTTACACAACCTGTAGACATCTGCTTCCATCGAAGGCCAATATACTCCTAGTCTATGCAGAGTCTGTAGTGTTCGATGTTTTGAATGATGTTGCTTTAGTGCACCTACATGTGCTAATTGCAACCAATTCTCATGTTCTGATTCATCTACACAACAAGCAAGAATCTTTTGATTATCCTGTTTATATATGCTTCCTGTCATTATTTGGTATCTCTGAGACTTGGTAATCTCTCCCTCTTTGATCTTTATCCTAGGATTCTTGGGTCCATATGTGAGAACGGGGACTATTGGTTTAGCCCATTCTGGTGCTATCTCAAGATTAAACAAGTATGCATCTGGTAGATCATCCGCTACTCCTTGAGGAGCTTCTCCTGAGGTTAATCTTGAAAGGTGGTCAGCTCTAAGATGTGTCTTTCCTTTCCTGACTACGACTTCAAAATCATACTCCATGAGTAATAGAAACCAACGTATCAATCGTCCTGTGTTACATGGTTTGTTGACTAAGTACAATAGGGCTTGATGATCTGTAAAGAACTTGAATTTGTTGGCCAACAAGTAGTGCCTAAACTTCTTTACTGCGTAGATCATCCCTAATCCTTCTCGTTCCGTCGTGGTGTAATTTCTTTCTGCTGCGTTCAATTGTCTGCTCGCGTAAGCTATGGGGAGATCTATGTTACCTTCATTCGTGGGTTGTGCTAACACACATCCTATGGCATAATTGGATGCATCCACATGTACATGGAATGGCTTACTCCAATCCGGGGTTGTCAATATAGGTGCTGAGCACAAGCGTCGTTTAAGTTCATTGAATGAATTTTCACATTCATCTGTCCATTCAAAATTGGTTAAAAGAGAGTACAAAGGCTTGGCTATGATTGCATACATGTGTATGAATCTCCTATAATAACCGCAATGGCCCATAAATGCCTGTACCTCTTTCACGTTAGTTGGTCTAGGTAATTCTGCAATTACCTTCACCTTTTCTTCATCCGTAGAGATTCCATTTTTTGACACAATGTGTCCTAGAATTTTGCCTTGTCTGACCATGAAAACGCACTTTTCTGGGTTCAAACAAACCTGATATTCTTGCCATTTGTCAAATATTTGTCTTAACTCTGGGATATGTGTCTGTCTTACATTTGAATGAGCACATAGGTCATCGACATAAACTTCCAAACTCTTGCGTAAGAATTCCTTGAAAACATGACACATGAGTCGCTGGAAAGTGGCGGGTGCATTTGTTAAGCCAAATGGCATCACACGAAATGCAAATATA
The DNA here is from genome assembly GCA_020310875.1 of Ceratopteris richardii. Classification (NCBI taxonomy): domain Eukaryota; kingdom Viridiplantae; phylum Streptophyta; class Polypodiopsida; order Polypodiales; family Pteridaceae; genus Ceratopteris; species Ceratopteris richardii. The sequence goes on along the minus strand of CM035423.1, from coordinate 23,307,331 downwards.
CCCCATTCAGTGGCAAATGCCGTCTTGTGTTGATCTTCTAGAGCAATGGCTACTTGATTATAGCCTGAAAATCCATCAAGAAAGCTGTAAACTTCCTTGCCCGCGACTCTTTCCAATAGATGTTCCGTGATAGGAAGAGGATAACTGTCTCTAATCGTTGCGGCATTAACTTTTTTAAGGTTAATACACACACGCAATTTTCCATTCTTCTTGGGCATAACCACAATGGGGGATACCCATTCGGTATGCTCAATTTCGTAAATGAATACTGCTTCTATCAAGCGATCTATCTCCTCTTTAATCTTCGCAGCGTAGTTATCATTGTACGTGTAAGGTTTCTGTTTTGTCGGTTTCGCATCAGGAGTCATAGGGATTCTATGAGAACATATATCTGGATCTACTCCTTTCAAATCTTTGTAACTCCAAGCAAAAACATCTCTATATTCGCGCAATAGGGCAACTAGCTCTTCTTCTTCTTCAGTTGTCAAATCATGCCCTATGTATGTACATTTTTCTTCTTCTCCTTCTATGGCTACTATTATTTTCTTGGTTTTCTCTCGGTTATCATATACTTGTCCGTCATTCGCTTTTCTATTAGGCATTCGTACCATGATTCTTCTATCTTCGATTTCATATTTCTTGAAGTTCTCGGGTACTTCAAATAAAGATTCTTCTTTTTCTGACATGGTTTCTTTCTTCTTTCTTTTCTTGCCTTCACTCTTAGTAGTCACTTGAGTGGCTAACCTCACCTCATTCGTAATTTCCTCGTGTCTCTGAGTGTGAGTCTCTACTTTGAAAAAATATTCTTCCTCTGATGCAAAGGGTGGGTCCATGATAATTGATTCTAAATCAAAATCGCTTGCATCCTCAAATGCATTAGTGCTAGGTTCACATTCTTCTAAAATTGCATCGCACATGATTGGATCTATCGTGAAAACTGAAATGTCATAGCCATCCTTGTCACAGTGGGGTGTCCATTGTTCTTCATTGATGGCTACGTCCATGGTTGCTAGGATTTCTGCCCAACCATGGGGTTCAAACTCTTCGTCTGGGAATACTACAGGTGCATAGGCTGGATCTTGAAGGGTTCGTGGATGTTGTTCTACACCTAAGGTCCTTGCTTCTAATCTTTCTTCCTCTTGTTTGGCCACTTTACACATCCATAAATGAGTATCCTCATGCAACCAAGAAGGATCTGATTCTAATGAGTGCATGGATTTCGTCTCTACTGGTGTCTTATGGATGGGATTCCATTGTATTGGGGGTACATCTCGATGTGAATAGTCTTTAAGATTGACTTTGGTAGTCACTCCTAAATGTTGCAAGTACAAAGAATTAGTTCCCCAATCTTGTACAATTTGCAACTGACGCATGAATGGTCGTCCCAATATCATCTCATATGCATGATTTTTTGCAAAGTCACAAATGGCGAAAGTATGCTCAAATTCTACACCACAAGTGGTGAGAGATATGCCTTCTAATAAGCCTAATGGTTTTTCTATGTGTCCATCAGCCATTTGTAGCTTCATCTTGGTAGGTCTTAATGCTGGCTTACCCCAACGTTTCCATAAAGCGGTGGTAGCAATGGCTACTCCGGCTCCTGAATCCAAGATGGCTTTCGTGGTGTAGCCCTGATGGGTTATCGGAAGATAAGCGTTACCTTCCTCTCCTTTGCTTACATCTCCGATCTTTTCTACGGGTATTTCTGGTACCTTATTTTGTGATCCCATTTGTGAGGGAGTAGTAGCAAGCTCAGGGAATTGATTTGCAACATGTTTCCACAATTCTGGTTTTACCTTTAACAACTCCTCCAGAGTGAGATTACACTGTACTTTAGTATTCTTGATCACTTCCGTGTTTCTAGGGATTACTGATTCTTCATTCCTCACTATTATTGTGGGTGCTCTCATACTGATAGACTTTGCTTCCCAAGGTCCTGTGAACTGAGGTAATTCTTGTAAAGAATTAGATTCAAATCCTGTGTGTTCACTCAGTTGTTCTTCCTCTACCTCATCGTAAATAGAGGGGATGTCTTGGGGAAATTGTTCCTGCAAGTCATCTATTTCTTGAATAGGAGGATGGGTTCCTTGTTCCTTTCTCCACTTCTCTTCTTGTATTTCTCTCAAACATTCATGTGAATATTTATGTATGGAAGACAAATTGTCTTGACTTTTTGAGTTGGGTACTTGAGACAGGGATGGCGCATTCCTTTCCTGTGTCTCTGGGACAATAGGGTTCCTAGGCTGATCCTTTTTCTCTTTGCTGTCAATCAAATATTCTAGCCTCTCCATTAGTCCTTGAAAGTGTAATTCCGGTTTTGCCATGTTATTCCAATTAATATATCTAGAGGCTTCGAACAAAGCTTGTGCTAGTTCTACCATCTTCATGCAAAGTTTAGTTCTCTCAATTTCTAGATCAGCTCGAGGGTAGTTTTTGCTCATTTCAGCTACCTGAGGTCCCTCTTTTAATCTAGCTTGATATGCACGAAACATCATGTCTAGGTTTTCTAGTATGGGTTCCGCTAAAACTGATCCTGATTTCTGAGCTAGATTCTCTTGATTCAAGTCCTGTGAAGTCAATTCTTGGATTTTGGCTCTAGATTCCTTTAAACTTCCTTCCAACTCCTTTATCTTTTTACTCCACTTTCTCTTAATTCTTTCTCTAGAATCTTTCCAAGATTTTGTCTTTTTACTGCTAGATTCTGCAACTTCACTGGTTCCGGCTACTTTCTCCTGATTAAGCTTTTGGTTTTGTAAGAGCGCCTGGGCTCTTGTTATCGCTTGGATAGGCATGTATGTAGGGTTGGATCCATCTGCGTTATTTACAATACCTATCACGTTGATCGGTGTCACATTCGAAGCATTAACAGGGTTCTTAGGACAATCTTTGATTATGTGCTCCTTGCCACAATCAGCACAAAAGCCTTGGATGTTATAGTACTGTGATTGTCCTGCTATCGGGGGATGTGGACAATCCTTTATGAAATGATCTCCTTGGCACCTAAAGCATGGTCCTCTAGGGCCCTCTGGTCTTTGTTGTCTCAATTGGGGCCGTGGATTTGGGTTTGTGTACATCACATTAGCATAGTCGGGCTCCCAACTAGGTTCCACTGGTGGACTATCGTAATGATATGTCTCTACGTGTTCTGGTGACTCTGTGTAATAAGCGGGTGGACTATCTACATGAGTGGAGTCAAAACTGTTTGAGTGTGGGTCACTCTCTATGATCAAAGGTGAAGAAGGCACTAAAGCCCTACTTAGATTCTCTTCTGCAGCAGCGTATTTGACTGAGATGACATTCGCTGGTGGGGGTGGCTGCTGAGCTAAGACGGGTTGAGGTCTCTGTTGAGCCTGGTATGGGTAGTTCTGAGGAGGCCTATAGTAATAAGGCTGAGCATTGTATTGGCCTTGATACCTACCTGGCTGTGGGTATGCTTGCGGGTAGTTCTGTCTCACGGTTTGTTTGTTGTATGGGCAGTCCTGAGCCGTATGATTCGTGTATCTTCTCTGAATTGTACAGTATTGGCCATTAGGGTTGGTTTGTGGTTGTGGTGCATTGGGACACGCATTTTCCATATGGTCACCACCACAGGTGTAACAACGCTTGTTTGTTAGCACCCTAGGTTTACTAGAAACTCCTAGTTTCTGGGCCACTTTTTCTGCTAGGTCTTCTATTGAGCTAGACAATTTTGTGGATGCTAGAGATGAACAGTCTGAGTCCTTATAGACTTTTGAGAGTTCCAACTCATCTCCTAAGTTGTCCTCAATGTCTATACAAATTCTGACACATTGCTCTAGCGTTCTGGGTTCTTTTAGGTACACGTAGGAGCGCAGTTTAGAGCTCAACAAACCATCTAAAAACAATGACACTTGCTTGGCTTGTGAGGGTAGCTCTTGCATTGGACATCGTTCAACATATTGTCTAAACCTACGTCCTGCCAGTCTGACTGTTTCCTGAGGGGTCTGTTTAAAGCTATGAATCAACGAAGACGTGTCATGTCTAATCCCACTTTTAGAGAATTCCGTGATGAATGACTCTAAAAAGTGATGGATGTCTCTAAATTGCCTTTGTTGCAGAGGTTGGAACCAAGTTAAAGCTGTATTCTTTAACGTTAGTCCAAATGCATTATATTGCGTGAACATGTCTTCAACTTGTTCGGCTCTTAGTACTTGCTTGAATTCTGCGACATGGTCATAGGGATCTCCTGTCCCATCAAAGTAATTCTTCATTGATTTTACTAACTGTGTGGGTCTCAATATTCTTGCGTGTTCGCGTGGTCTAGGTAGAGGAAAATCATCTCTACCACCTAGTACTCCATGATCTCTTTGTCTATCCGCTCTATTAGTGTTCGTGGTTGTTCTATCTCTCCCTATGGGATGAGTGAAGCTTACTTCCGGTCTCTCTTTATTTCCCTCTCTTTGATTTCCATGGGCTGAGGTTGTTCCTGCCCTTTGTTGACTTGTATTCATGTTTGTTCTAGATGGAGGGAATACCAATTCACCTCTCCATGTGTATGTGTTTTTAGCGCGGTCAGGCACCACAAAGACTCTTTCTGAAGTCTCATCCAGGTATACAACCTTTCCAGGTGTATCCGGGTCCTTGAACTCGTATATCGTGATGATTCCTACCTCACTAAGTAGTGTTGTCTTGTATCTCCAAAAGGCTTCATCCGTTTCTTTATTTACAAACAACTCTATGCTTCTGTTGTCCTGAGGGATCCATTCCGGGATTAGTACTCGTGTCTGTACAGATTTCCCTCTAGGTGTTCTAGGTTCTTCTAATGGTTCTTTTCCTTGAAATTTTGCTTCTGTCTCTGGTTGAATCACGCCAAACTCGTTGGTATTGTTTGGCTGCGTACTTAAGATGTACATCGTTCCTTCCTTGTCTATGTACGCGTCTCTCTCGAATTTCACCACTGGATGTTCCAATCCAATGGGTTGATCGGGGTTGTGCATTTGCACCACTTGCCTTTGCAAACCATCCTCATAGATGCGAGCACCTAATCGGTTGGTTCGGAGAAACTCTAGTTGTGTTCTATAGGGTCCTTCAGGTTTTTCTAAATAGGCTACATTCGACCCTTCTTCTGGTCTTTCTGTGCTAAATGCCATTTCTGAATCACTAGTGTCTGAGCTCTCGTAGGGATAACTAGTGTTCAATTGCTGAGCCCACGATCGTGCAGTAGTTCTTACACTTGCCTCTGATGATCTAAGGCTTCGCCGGTCTGACTTGCCTATATGTTTGCCTGATCTAAGGTTCATTAATTTTGTTCCTTGCACACTCAGTACATGCTCAGATCGTCAATGATTCTTTGTTATTACTGTCTTGATTCTTTTTAGATTTCTTTAGATTCTTGTCTTAATGTATGCGTCAAAATTCGACTTTCCGTGGTACTTTGAGTTCTCGTTCCGTCAGACTTATGTTCTTTCCTTTAGGTTTTCGTGTCACACACCTTTACTTTAGTCTTGAACTTGATTAATTTAGCTCTCTTGAACTTGAGGCGTTCCTATCGTCTTTAATCCACAATGCTACCGTTTAGCCTAAGCTAAGAATTGACTGAGGGGGTTGAGTAATCTTCCAACCTCGAGTCAGCTTTTCTGGTTGCTCTGATGCCCAAGAAGCCGCGCTTCCCAAGCTTTATGCCCTTCACTGCCTTGCCTTGGTTGCCTTCGATTGCCCTTGCTAGACCTGGACAAATCCAATATTAGACCAATTCACAGTTGGATGATCAAGCACTTAAGTATATACACCTTTTAAGTCCCTTCCCTTTTGCCCAACTTTTCAATGTTTGCCCCCTGGCTTCCTAGTCCCAAACTAGGTCAACCTCAAAATAACTTATCAAAAAATAGACGTATCCTTTAAGAAAAAAACAGTTGAGGTCACGTAGTACTCATAAAGAGCTTTCTAACAAGCTATTGAGCTCAAAAAACGGACTTCGGATGAAAAAGTTATGACCGTTCAGGCCCTGGGGGGTAAAAACTGACAAACAGGTTTTTCTCCAAATATGAGCTAAGGGGTCTCCTATGAGTGTAATCACCCAAAAATTTCCCAAAATTAGCCCCAAATTGGCCAAAAATTGAAACCCTAAAATTTGTGATGGGGGTGCACAATCGCGATGGTCTGAGATGATCGCGATGGTCTGGGACCGTCGCGATGGCGTGAGGGTGCACCGTCGCGATGGCGTGAATTTGCACAATCGCGATGGCGTGAAAGTGCACCGTCCCGATGGCGTGAAATTGCACAATCGTGATGGTCTGAAGTGCACCGTCCCAATGGCATGAATGTGCACAATCGTGATGGTCTGAAGTGCACCGTCGCGATGGCGTGAATGTGCACAATCGCGATGGTCTGAAGTGCACCGTCGCGATGGCGTGAGCCAATCGCGATGGTCTGGATTTTTGAAGTGTCGCGATGGTGTAAGGGTGTCGTCGTGATGGTCTGAAATGCACCGTCGCGATGGTCTAGATTGCCACGTGGCACCGTCGGCACGATGGCGTGACACAATCGCGATGGTCAGAGACCGTCGCGATGGTCCGGCCAAGCCGTCGCGATGGCGTGAGCCAATCGCGATGGTGTGACACAATCGCGATGGTCAGAGACCGTCGCGATGGTCCACCAAACTATGAATTTTTGAGATGCGCCTGTGGATTCGTGCAAGCGCAAGGGTGCTCTTCACGCTGGTGTGGTCGCCTTCTCCAAATTCCGAACTTTGCAGACCATCGCGATGGTCTGACACAGTCGGAAATTTCTGACAGAAACTGAAGTTTTTACCTTTTTGCAGCCTTCCTGATGCACTAGAGCTCTGTACCTGCAAGAAAACTCAAGAAAACAAAAGCACACACAAGCACAAAAGCTCTCTCTCACTCTCTCGCATGCACAAATGAGGGGAAATGAGGAGAATGGGTGGATATGGTGAATTTTCTGATTTTTTTGGAGATGAAGATGATGATGCGATGATGAAGATGGAGTGTGGGGGAGGTGAAAAACACTAAAAACTAAGTAAAAACAACAACAAAAACTGAAATTTTTACCTTCCAACGCCACTTCTTGCTATACTCTTACCATCACACATTCGTCCTAGACTCGATCCCCGGCAACGGCGCCAAATTTGGTGTTGCTCTAGCACAATGGTAAGTACCACGTTAAGAAGCTTCACCTCCTTAATTGTCAATCCGCGGAAGAGATAGGAGTGATATGAAGATCGTGAATGTGAGATGAAGTGAGAGTGAAGGTGAGAAGCACAAAGATGCACACACACATACACACACACTACGAAGAGACAAGCAAGACACAATGGAAGGTGAGAAATTAGCTCTATTACTCAAGAACACTCTTACAAGCTCAAAAGAACTCTAACCTCAAACAAACTAACCTCAAAAATGAGCTCTCTAGCTCTTTTTATAGTTTCTAGACTAGTTTTGACCGGTTTCACATCTAGTGACCGGCATAGTTAAAAATTAGGTCCTAAATGCTATTTGGAAGGGTAAACGGTGTCTAAAAATAACGAAAATTGATACGCTTGTTCTACCTAAGCTCCTCAAGCTCGAGGACTCCTTGGCTTGCACAAAATGGAGCTATGGATTACAAAATGGGGTTTTCTATGTTACATATGTTACAATAGTGATAAAAATCACTGTTGGAGGTTTTTGGAAAATATTTGAAAACATAATTCTTTGAAAAACAATTCGACTGGCTCCTTGCTCTGTCGTTACATGCTTCCGTGTTGTCTGTGCCTCTGGATGCTTCCAACAACTGCTTTGTCTACTTACTCCTTCACCTCGCTCTGACTCTCTCCGCTGGCTTCCTTGTCTAGTCAGTCCTTGGGTGCCCATACTGCTCTCAACACCCCCCCCTCTCTCGCGTCTGTCGTCCTTGACAGACCCTTGTTGCTGGGAGTGTTGGATGTAATATTCCACAACCTGAGTGGCAAGCTGATGTTCTTGTATGCGTAGTCCTCTGGCCAAGTCTGTCATCATACGATCCCAATCAATTGGTCCTAGAATGTCCGGGTGTGGCAGACGTAACTGATCTGCATGGATCGCTTGTTCTACTGCGAATAGATGTAGCAAATGTGTGGGTCTGGGAATGAAAATTTCTGAATGATATTCCCAGAATCCCGTAGAGAACATTTCCTCAAATGTCTGCTTGAAGCATGCGGGTAAGTACTTTATTCGTGCATGCCAAGCAAAGATTATAGTGACCGAGGGGGTCTGGCTCATGTCGTAGACTAAATCCTTGTTACCTTGAGAGAATCCAGGGGCATAGATGTATGGAGCTTGTACATTCCGAAAGGTTTTGAAGACAATGGTCATGAGCTCGAATATCTTCATACACATTTTTGCTGCAATGTCGGGTACATTATTTAGACGTGTAGACCAGTGCCGAATTGTTGATATCATGTAGGCTACGGTTGGGGTCCCTCGAGGTGGAGCAAAATATGGATAGTTAACCCAAGCCGAGCATTCTTTATTGTTGCGTACCTTGATTGCAAATGCTTGCCAGGATCTGCGACGTACCACTGGGCAATAGCATGGATTATACTTGATATATAGTGGCATGGTGGCCCAGGTGCTCATCATCTCTGGGTAATCGGTGAGTAGACGTGCACGCCAATTAGGTTGGAAGATCGAGCCAGCACGTGCATCTGTCGGTAAATCCCCTAGCTCAAATTGAGTGGCGAATGTGGGCTCCTTCCCTGTATGTCTTTTGACTTCTGCATTATAATCGTGTAGTAAGACAAAATAAGGCATGTATTGCAACTCTGATGTTGTGATTAACCGTTGATGAGATAGGTTTTGAAAGTAAGAAGACCGAAGGACAGTTTCTTCCAAATTTGTGAGAGATTGCATTTGCACGGCCACACGATCATCATGTGTCTTACCCACTTTCTCGACCCTTTTGACCCAATCTGGAACTTGAATTTCTAAAGTGTCTTGTCCTTCCTCTGTAGTTCGACCACCGGGTGTCGGCATCGGCTCATATGGCTCTTCATAGCTGTCATCGACGGGGATTTCGACTACTGTTTCAGGTTCTGGTTCTTCAATGGGCGAGGGTGGCCTTTCATATGGTAAGAGGCATGCTTGGAGTTCTGCCACCTGTTTTCGGGAGGGTCTCTAATTCTTCTGGAGAGTGTTGTAAGACTACCGGCTCCTGTTGAGCTATGGGGGCACTGGCTATCTGTTTCTTTAGGTCTGCACATTCAGTCTCTAACTTTTCATATGACTCCAAGAAATTTTCATGCTCCTCAAGTAATATGCGAATGTCTTCCGATGGGACTGCTCTATATCTGGTAGGGCTAAGGGGTGCTCCTGCAGTTCCTTCCATAGCCGCTTCAAAGTTGTCTTGGTTTTGTTGTTGAAGCCTCTTGTTCTCTTCTAGTGCTGCGGCCATATGCTTCCTTAATAGCCCAAGGTTGCGTCTGAGTGTAGCATTAGATATCATTTGCGCTTGGAGCACTGTTTCTAATTCCTTGACTGCTTGGTCGTCCTCTGTTGATGTCTTTGATTCCAATTCGGAGTGAGCCTGCTGTAAGGTGGTATGCTCGGTTAGGAGTGTTTGGTAATCAGCTTCAAGAGAGGTGACTCTAGCTTGCAGACGTTGAGATTCTGCCTGGAGGGCAGTAGTGCGTTCTTCCAATTGATGGTATTCTTGTTGTAGTTGATGTGCACACTGAAGTAATGTGTTGAACGTGCTATTTACATTATGAGATGCAAGGGGAAAAGTTTGAAATGCAGGGGAGGTGGGATTGGGTAGGGGGGTAGTGAATGCTGTGTGTGCCAATGATGTGAGTGGTGAGGTGGGGGGTAAGGGAGGGGGAGATGGTGGAATCGTGGGAGAGGTGTTGTGGTTGATGAAATGTCCATTGGGTCAGACAAGGTGGTGTGTACAGGGGCTACCATGTAGGTGGGTATGGTAGGTGAAGTGAGTGTGGTGTTCGTGTAAATTGATGTCGTTGCGAACATCGGAGAAATGTGCCTCTGAAACATTGGAGAGCGGATGAACTGCTCCACAAAGGACGGGTATTGGGGTGGTGCGGTCAGGTTGAAAGACGTGTAGGGGCCAGATGGGAAGTGAGGGTCATGGAATGGAGGTACCCGTAGTGGGGAATAGGCTGGAAAACACAGGGTGCCTTCAGTGGGAGCCGGTTTTCCCACCACATTTGGAATTATGGGATGGCCAGTTATGGGTTCGGAGGATGGAAGGGTGGAAGTGTACAAGGGATTGGTGGCGAAGGAGAAGAGGGTGTCTTGTGAGGTGGGTTCTCGAAAGGAGAATGATGTGAATGAGGATGGGTTATAAGTGAAGCTAGAGGTGATGACTGTCGTTTCTTCCATGGTGGGAGGTGGTGGTGGGGGTGGAGAAGGTGGTGATGGAGGATGCTGGGGTGAGATGGGTGATGTCTGAACGAAAGTTTCAGCAGAGAGGTCAATGGTGGTTGTGGGAGTAGCTGTGGTTTCAATGGGTACTTCTTGTTCTGTGACTGGTATCCTGATAGTCTTACCTGCTTGTGGTAATCTGTCAACTCTGCGTTTGTCATACCTTGCGGACTGGCGGACTGCAGTGTGGACAGCCTCCGGAACTCCTAAAGATTCTGACACTAATTTGAGGGTGTCAATGAACTGTTGGTCCACCCCCTCATCTGATAGCATTTCTTGCATCAAAGCTTGACCTGATACAAGAGAGAGTTGATGCCTTTCTTGTACTGCTTTGATTGTGTCGTATAACCTTTGTAGTTGAGCTGTATATGCTGGTGCACCTACAAGTTCTGGCACTTCTTGTTGCTCATCTTGATGCTCTTGATCATAATCCTCCTCATCTTCCTCCTGTTCTTCATCTCCATCATCCTCTTCATCCACTTCAACTGTTGTGATAGGTGCTTGGGAGGTTGTGGTCTGCGTTTGCACGTTCTCCACTTGTTGTGCCTCTTCTGCCTCCAGCTCTACATCTTGTAATAATTGTTCGAAATCTTCATTAGTGAGTTCTTCCAAAGGTGCACCACTGGGAAATTCAAGATCGGTTGGGATAGGAGGGAATATCAAGGTGGAACCATCGGTGCTGCGTCTTGGAAGTCGGAGTGTGAATGGTCGGACTCTTCAGGGTGGAGGGGTGACGTCTGGTGTTAGGGTGGCTCCACGTGGTTGAGCACATGGGACTTGGACAGTGCCTCTCATTTTCTTAGAAGGGGGTCCTGTGGATGTCCTGCCTCTAAACTGCTCTACACGATTCCACATTAAGGCCCGTTGAATAGGGATGTCATAAGCCAAACACCTATAAATGATTCTCGTCAGAGCACAACAACCATATAAAACCTGTCTCTGCGGCCATCGTTTGTGAGCTAGGTGTATCTGATCAATTATCCAGTGGGGTAAGTTGATGGTGAGGCTCTGTGTCTCTGCCAGATACAAACTAAACCAAATCTTTTTGGGCGGCATGGTGAATCTATCTTGTGCCGGGAAAGCAAAGTGTTGCATGCACATGCGAAGGTGTATTGCAATATTAGGCGTCATGGACACCATGTCCTTGAGTTTGGTGAGACTTCGATTCTTCATGTAATCCGGTACTAGGGTTTCCTTCTCTGTAGGAATATGCATTCCGCGCATATCTAGAGCCTCTCTCACCAAGTTGTTTGATAGCCTGAACCTCTTGAGCTCATTCCCCTTTGTCAGAGATGGAATCACAAATGAGCTTGCACCTTTTGGGTTCTGGTTTGGAGTCAAGGTGTTGATGAGATAGTAGCATCGCATGAAGTCAGGCTTTGGGAGCCGTGCACTGAAATATGCATTCAATCCTGCCTTTTCCCATATCGAACGTAGACCTTCTACATTTTGTAATTTCTCGAATTCTCTTGTAAAGAAATGGTATCTGCCTTGCTTCCCATTGAAGTCCAACTCTGATTCCCATAGGTACGTTCCTTCACCCAAGGGTCCTGCCACTTCAGTAAACCAGTGGGAAGTCTTTCCTACGGGCATGGTGTGGCCACGCAGCGGGTCCGCAATAGGTATGATTTTGATGGCCCGCAATTCTTCTGGTCTTTCATTTGTCTCAGGCAACACGGGTAAGCTGTCTAAGTCCACCACTTGCTGGCTTGTTTCTGTTTGAGAGCTAGTTCCTGCTGCCTCAGCCATGTTGAAAACTTCGTAGCTGGTTCTGTGAGAATATATGAATAAATGTTAACATTGCAATGGACACAAAAATGACACAGTGTCCCTTGTTACAACATTAACCTAAGGTTCGGGGGAGGTTAGGGGTTAATAAGTGCTCGATGCTTGTGTGTGTAGTTAGGAATTGGGTAGACCTACAAGCTAAGCGGAATGATGTGATGTGAGAGTGAAGTGGTTAGTAGGTGGTCATGGATTTACAATTGGGGTCCGGGGGTTTGTTCTAGTCTTAGGCTTCCAAATGCCGTGGATGGGTTTTGCTCTTGGTTTCGTAGAGACTCTCGAGAGCTTTATAGGTGTGTCAGCTTGAAAGTGAGGCCTTTTAGGGACCCATTTACAAGTGATTCTGTTCGTGCTCATTGGCCTTGGTGTGTTCCTGAGTGTTAAAAACGAGTGGATGCCGGCTGTGCGAGTGAATGGATCATGCTGTATAGGGTGTGTTCTTGGTGTAGCTTTTTGAGCCCGCAAACAAGCCTTAGGCACCCAAATTTGTCTTGATTGTGGGCTGGCCTTCATCGACTTCTTGGGCACCCAAATAGACTTCACGTTAGCAGAAGAACTTCTGAAAGACTTCTTATTAGTGTCGCGTTGTTGGTTACTAATAAGAGGCTTTGCCCGTGTGGTTGGCTTGAGTGCAACCGGGTGTTCGCCTTTCCGCACCCACACTTGTTTCACTAGCTTAGACATTTTGCTGCGCAGGTACTTTTGATCTCCCACATAGGTAGTACTCTGCTTCTTCTGCCTTTGATCCACCTTTGGTTGCTGCCTCCCTCTGGCCTTTGGAAAAGACGGGAGTTCCGTTGCATCCCTGAATCCTTTTTTGCACCCATCATTCCTCTGCAACACATAGTTTTGGACAAGAACAGCATGGTCATCTTCATGTGTACTCCTGGAGGGACCAGGAGTGTGTGCCTTTCCTAGTTCCTTGAGTGCTCCATTCTCTAACTCTACTGTAATTCGACTATGATTGACCCAAACTTGAAGAAGTCCACTTCTTAGGTTTAAGTTGACTGCTTGGTCATAGATCGAGTCTTGACCCAAGACAAGGGGTTCAGTGAGGTCCTCATCTTGACACACTAGTACTTTAACTGTCATTGCCTCATCATGAATATAGAGGGGAAGTTCCACATCGCCCATGCAAGGAGTTTCCACGCCTCCCAATCCTATGAGATATGCTTCCACAGGATTGACAGTTAACTGCAACTCTTGACAGTAAGACAATTTAACAGCACTAGTGGCTGTGCCTGAGTCAATCAAGGCTCTTACAGTCCTTGCACTCTTTCCTTGTCCTATATCTAAGGTTATGAAAGGACGTCAATCAGTTATCCTATGTGAGCTAACACCTGAAACTTCACACATAGCTACGTCATATCCTTGATCTGCATATGCATCTTGCCTAGGGTGCTCTCTACCTTGTCTTCTTAATTTCAATCTCCGTATGCGCTCTAGGGCTTTTGCTTGAGCTTCTTCTCGAACTCGCTTTTCTTCCTCTTTGCGTTTCTTAGCAGTGTTGAGTCGACTTAGCATTCCCTCTGTGAGAGGTTCCTGATACAACTTGATTCTGCATCCGCTAATATAGTTTGGGAGAACATCACCCTCTAAAGTGGCTAGTTGTACTGCTCCACTCGTGGAGATCCTATTGATGATCATAGGTCCGTAGCCTCTCTTCTCCAGTTTCCTCGCATGTTGCTTCAATGTGTAGACTAAAACTAAGTCGCCTGCCTTTAAACCTTTATCCTTAACGTGGGCATCAAAGTATGCCTTCTGTCGTTTCTTAGCTGCATATATCCCTGCAGCTGCTCTCAGTCTTGTTTCTCCTAATCGTTCAAGGTCAAAAAGTCTAGAGGAGAGTTCATGACCTGTCCATTCATGCTCTTGTGCCACTTTCAATGTAGGTAGTGGCTTGGAGTACCGTTTTGTAGGCAACTCGGTATGCCCAAACAGCATGGTGTAGCTGTTTGTCCCAATCAGAGCGTTTATTGTTCACTAATTTCGTCAATACATTGCATAAGATCTTGTTGGTGCTCTCAGCCTGGCCATTTGCTTGAGGGTGATAGGGAGCAGACTTCTTATGTATTACCAAGAATTCTTGGAGCAGATTTTCAATCACTTCATTCAAGAAGTGAGTGCCTCTATCACTAACTAGCTCTATGGGTAGCCCGTATCTAGTGAACACATTCTCAAATAAAAACTTAGCTGTTGTTTGAGCATCGTTCTTCGTTGTGGCTTTTACCTCTACCCACTTAGTTAGATAGTCTGTTGCAACAATGATGTATTCTGCATGAGAACCCTTAGCTGGGGGATTAATAGGATCTACGAAGTCTATTCCCCACTTAGAGAATGCACGTCCACCCATCATAGGTTTCAGTGGCATCTCATCTTTGCGTATAGGATACTGGGTTCGCTGACAGACATCACACCGTTTCACATAGGTATGTGCATCCATGTGAAGGGTCGGCCACCAGAAGCCCGCAAATAGTATTGCCTTGATCACCCGATCTGGTCCAAAGTGTCCTCCTGCTACACCTTGGTGAGCAGTGTCCAAGATCTTGAGATACTCACTCTCATGGACACATAGTCTCAGGTAACCGTCTTTACCACGTTTGTATAGATTATCACCAATAAGTGAGTAATCCTGGGCTTCTTGTTCTAAACTCCTTTTCCTCGCCAGAGTCATGTCTGGAGGGAATGTTTTCGTCCTTAGGAAGGATACTAGTGGTTCACTCCAATCTGGCACTATGAACACTTGATAAAGAGTGGCATGTTCCACAGGTGGTTTAGTGCAGCAGATTGGGCATTCCTTGCACAACCTTTGGACATCAGCTTCCATAGTTGGCCAATGTACTCCGAGTCTCCTTAGTGTCTGTAAGGTTCGTTGCTTTGAGTAGTGTTGCTCTAACCCACCTACATGTGCTAAATGCAACCATTTATTGTACTCGTCCTCTTCCACACAACAAGCCAAGATTCCTTGATCTGTGTGCTTGTACATGCTTCCTGCCATGATGTGGTACTTTTGGGCTTTCAAAACCTCTCTATTCTGTGTGTTTACTACTGGATGGTTAGGCCCGTATGTCAATACTGGCACCAATGGCTTAGCCCACTGCGGCACCACTTCCAAATTAAAGAAGTAAGCATCAGGAAGATCATCTGATACTCCTTGTGGGGCTTCTCCCGATGTGAGCCTAGAAAGGTGATCTGCTCTCAAATGAGTCTTCCCTTTCCTTACCACAACCTCGAAATCATATTCCATTAGTAAGAGAAACCATCTTACTAATCTTCCTGTATTGATGGCTTGTTCACGAGATATAACAGTGCTTGATGATCAGTAAAAAATTTAAAATTATTTGCAAGCAAATAGTGTCTAAATTTCTTAACTGCATATATCATGCCTAAGCCTTCTCTCTCAGTAGTGGTATAATTTCGTTCAGCTGCATTCAATTGTCTACTAGCGTAGGCAATTGGAAGATCCATATTACCTTCACCAGTAATCTGGTGTGGTCAAGATTGGTGCTGAACATAATCTTCGTTTAAGCTCCTGGAAGGAATTCTCACATTCATCCGTCCACTCAAAGTTAGTTAGAAGTCCGTACATGGGCTTTGCAATGACAGCATACATGTGAATGAACTGGCGGTAGTAACCACAATGTCCCATGAAAGCTTGTACTTCCTTGACATTCCTTGGCCTAGGTAGCTCTGCTATGGCTCTCACTTTCTCTTCATCAGTGGATATGCCATTCTTTGACACTATGTGTCCTAGAATCTTGCCTTGCCTGACCAGAAAAACGCACTTTTCTGGGTTCAGGCAGACTTGGTATTCTCTACATTTGTCAAAGATTTGTCTGAGTTCAGGAATATGGGTTTGTCTAATGTTGGAATGAGCACAAAGATCATCAACATAGACTTCTAAATTCTTTCTCAGGAACTCCTTAAATACATGGCACATTAGTCTCTGGAAGGTGGCTGGTGCATTGGTAAGCCCAAATGGCATTACACGAAAGGCAAATATACCCCACTCTGTGGCAAAAGCCGTCTTATGCTGATCTTCTGGAGCTATGGCTACTTGATTGTAGCCCGAAAATCCATCAAGGAAGCTATACACTTCCTTGCCTGCCACTCTTTCTAAGAGATGTTCTGTGATGGGAAGTGGATAGTTATCTCGGATTGTGGCTGCATTGACCTTCTTTAAGTTAATGCATACACGCAGCTTGCCATTCTTCTTGGGCACCACTACGATGGGGGATACCCACTCAGTGTGCTCAATTTCATAGATAAATCCAGCTTCGACCAGTTTATCTATCTCCTCTTTGATCTTAGCAGCGTAATTATCGTTATATGTATAGGGCTTTTGCTTAGAAGGTTTGGCATCTGAAGTCATGGGGATGGTGTGTGAGCATATGTCAGGGTCAACACCTTTCAAATCCTTGTAACTCCAAGCGAATACATCTCTGTATTCTCTTAGCAAGGCAATTAACGCATGCTCTTCTTCCTCTGTTAGGTCATGGCCTATGTATGTGCATCTCTCCTCTCCTTCTTCTAGGGCCACTACTATTTTCTTGGTGGTTTCTTTGTTATCATAGGCCTCTCCTGATTGTGCCTCTCGTTTCGGCATTCTGATCATGACTCTCCTGTCATCTATCTCATACTTCTTAAAATTTTCTGGGACCTCAAACAAAGATGCTTCCTCTTCTGGTGAGACTTCTCTCTTCTTTCGTTTCTTCCCTTCTTCCTTCAGGGTCACATGTGTTGCTAATCTTACATCATTTGTAAGCTCTCCATGCCTCTGGGGTTGAAATTCTACTTCATGGAAGTATTCTTCATCTGATGCAAATGGTGGGTCCATAATGATTGACTCTAGATCCGAGTCACTTGCATCCTCAAATGCATCAGGGCTAGGTTTGCATTCTTCTAGAACTGCCTCTCCCATGATTGGCTCTATGCAGAAGACTGAAATGTCATAGCCATCCTCATCACAGTGAGGTGTCCATTGTTCCTCATTGATGGCTACATCCATGGTTGCTAAAATTTCTGCCCAGCCGTGAGGTTCAAATTCTTCGTCTGGAAAAACTAAAGGTGCATAGGCTGGGTCTTGGATTGATCTATGGGTTTCTTTTGCACCTACCTCTCTAGCTTTTTCTCTCTTCTCTTCGTCCACTGCTACTTTGCACATCCATAAGTGGGTGTCTTCATGCATCCAAGAGGATCCTGACCCAATGGAATGCACCGATTCTGTATCATCTTTGGCTCTATGGATGGGATTCCATTGGATAGGAGGTACATCTCTATGAGAGTAATCTTTGAGATTTACTTTGGTTGTAACACCTAAGTGTTGCAAATACAAGGAGTTGGTTCCCCAGTCCTGTACCACTTGCAATTGTCGCATAAATGGTCTTCCCAAAATCATCTCATAGGCATGATTTTTGCTTAAGTGACATATAGCAAATGTATGCTCAAACTCGACACCACAAGTGGTGAGAGTTATTCCTTCTAGCAATCCTAAGGGTCTCTCAATATGACCATCGGCCATCTGCAATTTCATTCTCGTTGGCCTGAGTGCTGGCTTGCCCCAACGCTTCCATAGGGAAGTGGTGGCAATTGCAACTCCTGCACCTGAGTCCAAAATTGCCTTGGTGGTGTACTCCTGGTAGGTAATGGGAAGATAGGTGTTACCTTCTTCACCTTCACACATATCTCCTATCTTATCCAAGGGTATTTCTGGCACTGTTCTCTAGGATCCTACCTGGGAACGAGGTTTGGCTATTTCTGGTACTTGTTTGGCTACATGTTTCCATAATTCAGGTCTAATCTTGAGTAGCTCTTCTAACTTGAGATTGCACTGCACTTTAGTGTTTTTCACTACCTCTGTGTTCCTAGGTAAGACTGAGTCCTCATTTCGTACCATGACCGTGGGTGCTCTCATACAAGTAGACTTAGCTTCCCATGGGCCTGTGAAGTGGGGTAATTCTTGTAGAGAGTTAGACTCAAAGTCTAGCCTGTCCTGAGAGTGGGTGCTCTCCTGCTCCTCATAAATGGATGGGATGTCTTGTGGGAATTGGTCGCGTGCATCATCCACAAGTTCAATAGGGGGAGGGACTTCACTCTCTTTAGCCCATTTGTCTTCTTGAATCTCGCGTAGGAATTCTGGTGTGAACCGATTCATAGAAGATGATGTGTCTGGCTCCGTAGAGTTAGGCACATAGGCTTCAGGCACATAGGCTTCCTGAGCAGGAATGCTTAATCTTTCACTTGCCTTGTCCTTGTGTTGAGAGGCGGGTTCCTTTTCTGATTGTGCAATCAGCTTCTCTATTCTTTCTAACAGTCCATCAAAGTGCAACTGTGTCTTCACTGAACTAGAGATGTTAAATAGGCGACTGGCCTCAAACATGGTCTGAGCCAATTCCACCATCTTAGCACAAATTTTGGTTCGTTCTAGCTCTAATTCTGCTCTTGGGTAACACTTTTCATGATCAGGTACGTTTGGCCCTTCTTGGATTCTGGCTTGATATGCTTTAAGCATCATATTAAGGTCTTCGGGAGTGGGATCAGCTAATACTGATCCTTCTTGGGGTGGTGGGTGGGTTACGTGGGGTGTATTAGCGGGTGGAGGGATGGAGGGTGATGGGGATGGTAGCGGTGGGAATGTGTGAGAGTGCGGTTGGGATGTGATCTCTATGATTTTGGCCTTGGTTTCTCGTAGACTTTCCTCAAGTTCACTCATCTTCTTTGCCCATTGCCTTTTCATACGTTCACGGCTATCTCTCCAAGCTCTTGTCCTCTTCTTTTTCATGCTCTCTATTTCACTAACATCTGGGCTCTTCTCCTGGTCTACACCTTGGTTTTGCTGCAATGCTTGAGCTCTAGTGATCACTTGCACGGGTGTAGTGGAAGTGACACTTCCTGTGGAATCTACCACTAACCCGATAACGTTAATAGGAGTAATTTTTGGCATATTACTAGGATTCCTAGGGCAGTCTCGTAAGAGATGTTCCTTTCCACAGTCTTGGCAAAAACCCTGGATCGTTACTGACTGGGGTTGTGTCGGTGGAGGCACAGGGCAATCACGAATGAGATGATCTCCTTGACATCTGTAGCATGGTCCTCTAGGGAATGGAGGTCTTACCTGCCTAGATTGAGGCCTAGGATTGGGGTTTGTATACATGAGGTTTGTGTGATCTGACTCCCAACTAGGTTCACTCGGTTCTTCACTATAGTAGGACTCACCATGTTCAGGAGATTGCATGTAGTAAGCATGGGGACTATCAACATGTGTAGAATCAAAGCTATGGTCACTGGGATCACTTTCTGAAAGCACTGGTGTTACAGGGACTATAGCTCTATTCAGGTTTTCTTCTGCAACAGCATACTTTACCAGAATCACATTAGCTGGAGCTGGGGGTTGTTGTGCTAGCACAGGCTAAGGCCTTTGTTGGTTTTGATAGGGTTGGTAGGTTTGTAGAGGCCTAGCATACTGCTGAGGTGGGTACTAATTCTGGTATCTTGTTGGTGCATTTTGCCCAAGCCTACATGCTTGATATGCTTGATATTATCCTCATTTGTAAGTCACATGAGTAGTCATGTGAACACCTCTTGTAAAAGAGTACATTTTATCTCTTGTAAATGGAAAAAGAAAAAAGTAAAAGGATGGCTTACCTCATCCATGATGTAAAAGCAAATTCGTGGCTCCAACTACCAAAATCACGAATTTTTGAGCTGAGGGAATCTCTCCTAACTTTGGGGATCACTTTTAGGTGGAGCCATTCGAATTCGAATTCAAAACTCCCTCCAAAAATTGCTATAAAAGGAGCAAGAAGGAAGAGGCGATTAGCAAGCCTTGTACGTGACCACTTGATGTCATTTTGTAGAGATTGAAGAGCTTACTCCATAGCTCTATCATTCTACTCCCATTGTGCAAAGATTCATTGCCAATGTGGTTGTAATCATATGTGAATCTATACATTTATTATCATCTACTTCTCTGTTTTGTTCTCTGCTATACTCACTCAGAGCAGTGACTTCAGAAGGTCATATCTCGAGTTTTACTGAACCTTTTTCAGTGTTTTAAAGTGCGTTGGATAGCTCTTACTGTCTAGTTTTTACCTATAAATTTTCAAGGTCATTGGATTTATACTTTTGGAGATATCTGCATTTTACTGCTTACTGGTCTATCTCTGCAGAGCCCCGAGAATTGTGGGAATGTTCTAGAACTTGATGAAACTTGTTCTCATTGCTCAGTCCATCATTTGAAGTGTTTTAACTTGGAATAGGAAGCTTGCTAAGTCTATTTGCTATGCCCAAAAGGAATTTTTCTAATTCCTTCCAGGTTGAGAGCACTGTTCATTTTTTCCAGCAGGTGTATGTCCAAAAATAGCAAGTTTTGGGAGCTAGTCATTTCGCAACTAGCCTGTCTTGACTTAAACTTTTGGGATACATGTTCCAAAGTACTTGGCTGATATTTTGGTGGATTTAGGAAGCTCAAAGGGTCTACTAATCAACTCTGAAGTCTCAGTTGGCTGGTGTGAAGCTGGTTGTAGCGGCACCTACTCATCTTTGGATTGCATCCACCATCTCTCTTCACATGGTATCAGAGCATAGTCAAGCAACATGGGAGATGGATTTCCATCAACAATTGACAAATTGGATCGAAACAACTATCCGGCATGGTCTCTAAGGATGGAGGCTTACCTTCAAGGGAGGAATCTATATGGATTCATATCCGGAGATGAAGCAATGCCAACCATGAGGAACAAAGGGCAACCATCACATGAAGAAGTGGAAGGACTTTCGAATTGGTGTTCGAAGGATGCACTTGCAAGGTCCTATATTCTAAACTCAATCTCTGATTTTCTTTTACCTCATGTCAAGGGATGCAAGACATCAAGAGAAACCTGGAATGCACTTGCTTCTTTCTTCTCTTCCAACACTCGAGCAAGGAAGAACCAATTGTGGATGGAGTTCACAACAATGAAGAAAAGCCCGAAGCAAAATGTGACTGATTATGTCACAAAGATGAAGGAGATTTCCGACCAACTTGGAAGCATTGGAGAGGTAATTGAAGAGGAGCAAATCATAAGACAAATCATGAATGGAATCAAAGCAGACGACAAGTGGGAGTCATTCACAACAGCCATGGATTTATACATGGATATGCATGTACCCGACCTCAACACACTCATGGGCCAACTCTTCACTCATGAAGCAAAGATTAGCAAAGGTGGTGAGTCCTCAAGAGGTAATCAAACTTCTGCCTTATATTCTGATAAAGCTAAGGTCAAGGACAAGTCAAAGAATAGAAAGAATGAAGATGAAGGAAGCTCTTTCCAAGCAAACTTTACAGGTAGAGGACGAGCTAGAGGAAGAGGCAGAAGTGGAAAGCAATGCAGGGGGAGATTCCAATCATCTCAACCTTGCAACATATGTGGCTTATCTAACCATACTACTGAAGAATGTTTCAGGAACCCGAGGAACTCAAGAGGAAGAGGATTCAATAGAGGTGGCTATGGATCAAATAGAGGCAGGTACAATGGAGGCTACAACAACAACTACTACAACAACAATTACAACAACAACAACAACTATCAAAGTGGCCATAGAGGAAGAAGAGATTACAATAACTATGCAGAGGACCAAAGTCAAGAAGATTCATTATTGATTATGAATCTATCAACGAAGAAGGGTAAGGATGATGATCACATATTTTACATTGATTCGGGATGCTCGAACCATGTAGCAGGAAATGTGGCTTTACTTTCTGATTTGGAAGATCCTCATAACAAGCATGAAGTGCAGACAGGAGATGACACAAAGCACTCAGTGGAGAAGATAGGTAATGTGAAGACATCAGATGGGAATATGAACCTCTTAAGCAAAGTCTTGTATGTCCCTACAATTACCAAAAATTTAATAAGTGTTGGACAGATTGTTGAAAAAGGATTGCAGGTTAGATTCAATCGATTTGGAGCATATGTTGAAGACCCAAGGCAAGGCTTTCGAAGGATTGCCAAAGGAGAAAAGACAGGAAGGCTTTTCACTTTTGAAGTGGAAGATACAAAGAACATAGCTTTGTTTAGCTATGGATCTCAAACTCTAACAGAGTTGGAGATATGGCACAAAAGGCTTGCTCACATTGGTGAGAGGACACTCAAACAGATTTGCAGGGACCAAAGTGTACTTGGTTTGCCTAATATCACAAGGCAACACATGATTTATAAGTGTGAAGCTTGTCAACTCGGCAAGGCTCATAGACAACCTTTCAATAAGAAAGGATATATGTATCAAAATCCTTTGGATCTAGTGCACACAGATGTGTGGGGTCCAAGTAAGGAGCCATCTATATCAGGCTCAAGATATTATGTGCCTTTCATAGATGATTGTAGCAGGTGGACCATTCTGTTTTTCATGAAGCACAAGGATGAAGTGTTTAATTGCTTTAAGAAGTATATTGCTCTTGTTGAAAACCAAACAGGTAGGACTTTGAAACGACTCAGATCAGATGGTGGAGGAGAATACTTCTCTTTTGAATTTGATGCCTTCTTGCATGAAAGAGGCATTAAAAGGGAAGTCACTACAAGGTATACACCCGAACTCAATGGTGTAGCAGAGAGGAGGAACAGAGCTATTGTCGAAGCTGCAAGGTCCATGCTCAATGAAAAGGGATTGCCGAACTACCTATGGGCAGAGGCTGTGTCGACAGCCACATATCTCATAAATAGACTTCCATCTAAGTCACTAGATGGAACCACTCCATATGAAGTATGGAATGGAAGAAGACCTAGTCTAGAGCATTGTAAAATCTTTGGATGCTTAGCCTATGCTCACATTCCTTCTCAAGTAAGAGGGAAATTGGATCCCAAGGCAGAGAAGTGTGTATTCATTGGTTATGATCAAAACCAAAAAGGATATAGATTGTACAATCCAACCAATAAAGGATTTTCTGTGAGTAGAGATGTAATTTTTGATGAAAACAAATCATGGTTTGATGATGACAGGAAAGTGAAGCTGCCATATGACTTGGATGAAGATTTTCCATCACTTCAACCAAAGGAGCCAAAGCAGATTGAAGAAAGTGATTCGGAGATTGACCTAAAAGACTTGGAAAGACTAAAGCTATGGAAGAACAAAGGTAAAGCAAAGATGCAGGATGCTACATATGGACCCGAGAGCTCACATCAACCACTTAGAAGGTCTTCGAGGGAGAAGAAGAAACCAGAGAGGTTTGGTTATGATACTTCTTTGGTCACCAAGCACTCAATCTACATTGCAAAGGATTCAACCAATGAAGAACCTACCACATTCGAAGAAGCACAAAGCAAGAAAGCTTGGAGAGATGCAATGGATGAAGAAATGGAAGCCTTGAAGGAGAATGACACTTGGGAGCTTGTACCTAACAAGCCATCTATGAAGATAATCGGATCTCGATGGATATACAAAATCAAGAGGAATCCAGATGGAAGTATAAATAGACACAAAGCAAGGTTAGTTGCTAAAGGGTTTGCTCAAACCCATGGTATTGATTATGAGGAGACTTTCTCTCCTGTTGCAAAAATGCCTACAATTAGGGTTCTCATAAGTCTTGCTGCATCTAGAAATTGGAATCTTTATCAACTTGATGTAAAGAATGCTTTCTTGAATGGATGGATTTCTGAGGAAGTGTATATGGCACAACCTCCTGGATATGAGGATGCACATCATCCTAACTATGTATGCAAACTAAAGAAAGCTTTGTATGGATTGAAGCAAGCTCCAAGAGCTTGGAATTTCAGATTGGTTACTTATTTGCAGGACCAAGGATTCAAAGCTAGCAAGGCGGATACCTCTTTGTTCATAAAGAGGAATGGATCTGAAGTGATCTATTTATGTGTGTATGTTGATGATATTATTATCACAGGCAATGATCTTGAAGGAATCAAACAGGTAAAGAGTCAAATGAAGGAGGAGTTCAAAATAAGTGACCTCGGACCACTCACTTATTTTCTTGGATTGGAGTTGATCTACACAGATTCAGGTATATACATCACACAAAGGAAGTATGTCCATGACATGCTCGTCAAGTTCAAGATGGAAAATACAAAGTGTGCAGGTACACCTATGGAGCAAAATCATAAGCTTAGTGCTTATGAAGGAGAGCCAATTGAAGACATCACAAGCTATCAAAGCTTGGTTGGAAGTTTGAACTATGCAACACTCACAAGGGTGGATATATGCTATAGTGTTAGTATATTGAGTCAGTTTATGCATAAGCCGAGAAGACCACATATGGAAGCGGCCAAGCGAGTCCTCAAGTACCTAAAGGGGACCATGAATGAAGGTTTGTTTTATTCATATACTTCAGATATTGAGCTAAAGGTCTACTCAGATGCAGATTGGGCCGGATCTAAAGATGATAGAAGAAGCACATCAGGGTATATATCATTTGCAGGTTCAAAAATCATTTCTTGGTCATCGAAGAAGCAACCAACCGTGGCATTATCTTCTACTGAAGCTGAATATAGAGGTTTGGCTAATGCAACTCAAGAAATCATGTGGTTAAAATCTTTGTACACAGATCTTGGACTTCATTCTTCAACACCTCACATTTTTGGTGACAACACAAGCTCACTACATCTAGCAGCTAATCCGGTATACCATGCTAGAACCAAGCATATTGAAGTCCACTACCATTATGTAAGGGAGAAGCTAATGAGCAAGGATATTCAACTATCCTACGTCTCTACAGATATGCAATGTGCAGACATGTTGACGAAAGCTCTTGATGGTACGAAATTAAGTAGATTCAAGTTGATGATTGGTTTGCAGGAAATCAAGGACAATTGAAGACTTATTTGGAGGCCAAGCATGTTAGGCTTGAGGGGGAGCTGTTGGTGCATTTTGCCCAAGCCTACATGCTTGATATGCTTGATATTATCCTCATTTGTAAGTCACATGAGTAGTCATGTGAACACCTCTTGTAAAAGAGTACATTTTATCTCTTGTAAATGGAAAAAGAAAAAAGTAAAAGGATGGCTTACCTCATCCATGATGTAAAAGCAAATTCGTGGCTCCAACTACCAAAATCACGAATTTTTGAGCTGAGGGAATCTCTCCTAACTTTGGGGATCACTTTTAGGTGGAGCCATTCGAATTCGAATTCAAAACTCCCTCCAAAAATTGCTATAAAAGGAGCAAGAAGGAAGAGGCGATTAGCAAGCCTTGTACGTGACCACTTGATGTCATTTTGTAGAGATTGAAGAGCTTACTCCATAGCTCTATCATTCTACTCCCATTGTGCAAAGATTCATTGCCAATGTGGTTGTAATCATATGTGAATCTATACATTTATTATCATCTACTTCTCTGTTTTGTTCTCTGCTATACTCACTCAGAGCAGTGACTTCAGAAGGTCATATCTCGAGTTTTACTGAACCTTTTTCAGTGTTTTAAAGTGCGTTGGATAGCTCTTACTGTCTAGTTTTTACCTATAAATTTTCAAGGTCATTGGATTTATACTTTTGGAGATATCTGCATTTTACTGCTTACTGGTCTATCTCTGCAGAGCCCCGAGAATTGTGGGAATGTTCTAGAACTTGATGAAACTTGTTCTCATTGCTCAGTCCATCATTTGAAGTGTTTTAACTTGGAATAGGAAGCTTGCTAAGTCTATTTGCTATGCCCAAAAGGAATTTTTCTAATTCCTTCCAGGTTGAGAGCACTGTTCATTTTTTCCAGCAGGTGTATGTCCAAAAATAGCAAGTTTTGGGAGCTAGTCATTTCGCAACTAGCCTGTCTTGACTTAAACTTTTGGGATACATGTTCCAAAGTACTTGGCTGATATTTTGGTGGATTTAGGAAGCTCAAAGGGTCTACTAATCAACTCTGAAGTCTCAGTTGGCTGGTGTGAAGCTGGTTGTAGCGGCACCTACTCATCTTTGGATTGCATCCACCATCTCTCTTCACATATCTTCCTTGTTGAGGGTATGGCTGTGGGTACGTCTGCCTAACGGTTTGCTTATTGTAGGGGCAATCTTGCGCGGTGTGATTGGTGTACCTTCGTTCTATAGTGCAGTACTGGCTACTAGGATTAACTTGGGGTTGGGCCATAATGGGACATAAATTCGCCATGTGGTCGCCACCACAAGTATAGCACCTTTTCACAGGGGCAAACCTTGGGATTTGTTTGCTAGTTACACCTAATTTCTGAGCTACTTTCTCTGCAAGTTCCTCGATTGATGTGGATTGCGTGGAAGAGAGGTTAGAGGCACTATCCGAGTCTTTGTATATCTTGGAAAGCTCTAACTCCTCCCCTAGGTTATCCTCGATGTCAATGCACATGCGCACACACTCTTCTATGGTCCTAGGGTCCTTCAAGTACACATAAGATCTCAATTTAGTACTTAGCAATCCATCCAAGAATAAAGCCACTTGCTTAGCTGGTGTGGGTAGCTCCGAAACAGGGCATCTTTCTAAGTATTGCCTAAATCTTCTTCCTGCAAGTCTCACGGTTTCTTGAGGGGTTTGCTTGAAGCTGTGAATCAGCGAGGAGGTATTATGCCTTATGCCACTCTTAGAGAATTCAATAATGAAAGCCTCTAGGAGTTGGTCTATGCTCCTGAACTGCCTCTCATTTAGTGGCTGAAACCATGTCAGGGCAGTGTTCCTAAGGGTCAGACCAAAGGCATTGTACTGCGTGAATAGATCCTCCACTTGTTCAGCTCTCAAGACTTGCCTAAACTCAGCCACATGATCGTATGGATCTCCAGTGCCATCGAAGTAGTTCTTCATGGACTTAACTAGCTGAGTCGGTCTCAAAGTCCTTGTGTGCTCTCTAGGTCGTGGTAGAGGGAACTCATCCGCATTTCTTTGATTCCTGTGAGCTCTAAGTATCTCAGGTTCTACTCTATTTTTTTTCGTCCTCGTTCTTTCTCTGCCCACTGGGTTGGCAAAGCTTACTTCTGGTCTATCTCTATTTCTGTCTCTTTGCATTCCATGAGCTTGGGATGTTCCAGCTCCAGGGTGACCATAGGATACATTCGATCTTGGTTGGGGGAAAACGAATTCACCCTTCCAAGTGTAAGCATGCCTATCATTTTCTGTCACCACAAAGATCCTCTCCGAAGCGTGATCTAAGTAGGTCACTCTACCTGGGCTATCAGGATCCTTAAACTCATAGATCATGATTGTTCCTATATCAATTGGCCGATCAGGTTTGTACCTCCAAAAGGCTTCGTCCGTCTCTCGATTGAGGAGCAAATCTATGCTCTTATTATCCTGGGGAATCCACTCCGGTGTGATAATCCTAGTGAGAACAGATTTACCTCGAGGGGTTCTAGGTTCTGCACCCATGTTTCCTTGCTCCAGGTCACCTAAGTCTGCTTCGGGGATCACATTTCCAAATTCGTCCGTCCTATCTGGGTGACTGGTGACTACGTATATGGTTCCTTCTTTGTCCAAGTATGCTCCGTTTTCAAACTTGACAGCTGGGTGCTCTAATCCAATGGATTGATCAGGATTCTTAATCTGTACCACAGATCTTCCTAGGCCGTCCTCATAGATGCTGTCACCTAATCGGTTGGTCCTAAGGTATTCCAACTGCGTTTTGTAAGGGTGTAGCTCAGCGATGAGTAGCACCTCCTTTAATGTCAATCCGGGGAGACGTGAGGATGGTATGAAGACCACGAGCAAGTGGAAGCACAAGTGCGTGAGTGAGAAGCACACAAGCATGCACACACATACACGCACACGCGCACACACGGCAAGAACAAAGAGAGTAAGGCAATGGAATCACTTCTATTGCAACAAAGTTCTCATACAAGCTCAAACTACAAGAAGCTGACCCAAAAATGAGCTCTCTAGCTCTATTTATAGTTTTTGACTAGCTTTGGCCCTGTCCAGACCTAGTGTCCGGCCTAGTTAAAAATTAGGTTCCAGGGCTTATTTGAGGGCTCAAACGAGATCTAAAAATTATGAAAATTGGCGGGCAACTACTTCTAAGGCTCCTCAAGCTCGAGGACTCCTCGGCTTGTACAAAATGGAGCTACAAAAAGGTGAAAATGGTATTTACAATGGTTTTTAGTGATGAAAATCACTATTTTTGTAGGGGATTCTTCTGAAAATTTGACATACACTTCTTGGAGCTCCCTACTTGCTCCCTTTCCTTGTGTGTCCACCTTTTGATGTGCTTCCATGCTTTGTCCTTGACTTTGAGCTTCAACACTCCCCCCCCTCTCGAGTCTGTCGTCCCTGACAGACCCTTGTTGGAAGGGCTGTTCTATGTAGTGCTTTGAGAGGTGGTGTCCATCCGTTGTATGAGCTGGTTCCTTGGATTCCAGCAAGAATGTGTCATTGTGAGCTTTTAAAACTGCAAGTTGCTCAAAAGAGGTTGTCAAGAGTGATTTGGAGCAACTACTGGCTTCAATTTGCTTCTGAGATATGGATGTTGTTCCCATGACGTCCGCTAGCTCTTCCAAAGATGATGTTGAGAGCAGTTATGCCAACTACTCATAACCCATAATGAATGATGGGTAAGTGTGTTCGTGCCTGGGTTGAAAAAGGTATGTGCCTTGTGCAAGGCCTGGTAATGTAGCCCTACGCATGCTTACTTGGAAAATGCATTGGAAGAAGTATGGTGCAAAAATTGCGGGTCTTGAGCTAAGTGCTCAAGGGTATGCTGACGAAGAGGTTTCCTAAACTATCATGGTTATGGTGTTTCCAGAGTAAAGATACTTACCATGGAGAAGGTTGATGGATGTTTGTCTCTTCGTGTTGTACACTCGGCCTTTGGGATGGATCATTGTTGATGAATGTCCATGTTGATTGTCCACTGATGAGATCTTTTGAGTGGTGGATCCTCTCTCCTCATATGCAAGAGTCTTCTCCTCCAGAACTACCTTTTGCAGATATCTCCTTGGATGCTCTGGTACATGAAGTAGTTAAGCATCACTCAAGTTGCAGACCTTCAAGCTCTTCATTCCAGATAAGGCAGCAATAATCTCACTGCTGGCTGAGACACACTTCTATCCAAATTGATAAGTGCCTAGTAATCAACAGTTCCACCTTCAACTAAGCATGACTCATTCATGTTTCATAAGCCAAACCTGGGAACAAGCTCTCTCCTGCTTTTCTTTCTCCCCCTCTTTTTTTTTTTTTTTTTTTTTTTTTGAGGAAAAGGATATCACAAAACAAGAACACAAAAGTCAGTATCAATAGAATTATTTGACATATGTCACTGTGCTCTTGTGCATGGGATTCTCAAGTGTGTCTATGCACGGCCGTGTAATGTGGCCCTATATTAATGCATACTTTGGAAATGCATGACCTGAATGGTGCAAAGGACAGGGTTGTGCAAGGAGCACATGGTTGTTGCTCGTTCGAGGCTTTCGATGTCATTTGTGGAGGGTGATGCCGACCTTGGTGGAGGTATCCATTGAGTCTCGAACTGATGTGATCCTCCTTATTGGAGTCCATTTTAGAACATCATTTGGCACTGTAGGGGTCACTTCAGGCGTCTTTCTCTTTGGATGCTTTCTGAACTGTGGTATCCAGTGTGGTTGACGCTTTGGTTCGGTGGAGACTACTTGCACTTTTGGCTTCCTAACCCATATCCTTTTTGCATGTCTTCCTATTAATGTTGAAGAGCTGATTTGATCTTCCTTTGGTCTCTGTACGTGGTTCTTACCCTTTTCTCTTTTTGGCTTCTTTGTTGAAACCTTTTGCATGTGGGAGAACAAAGGTTGTTGTGGATGTAGGAGCTTCTTAGGTACCCACATCTGTAATTGCCCTTGTTGAGCTGCAGCTAACTTCTTAGGCACCCAAACTTGTTGGATACCTTGTGATTGAGCTTGTCTGAGCTGCGTCCTTCGTCTTCTGGCCTGGATGGTTTGCATGGATGGAATTTGTGGGGGCAAGGTTGGTGGTTGCTCTCCTTTGCGTACCCATATCTGCTTCATCGGTTGAGTTGTTCTGCTTCGCGCGTTCTTTTGGTCTCTCGTCCGAGGAGTCTTTAGTGATTGATCTGCCCTTAGTTGCTGCCTCCTTCTGGCCTTTGGAAAAGAAGGGAGTTCCGTTGCATCCCTGACTCCTTTTTTGCGAATATCATTCCTCTACAACACATGGTTTTGGACAAGAACAGCATGGTCATCTTCATGTGTACCCCTGGAAGGACCAGGAGTCTGTGCCTTTCCTAGTTCCTTGAGTGCTCCATTGTCTAATTCTACTGTAACTCGACTATGATTGACCCAAACCTGGAGAAGTCCACTTCTTAGGTTTAAATTGACTGCTTGGTCATAGATCCAATCTTGACCCAAGACAAGAGGTTCAGTGAGATCCTCATCTTGACACACCAGTACTTTAACCGTCATTTCCTCATCATGAATGTAGAGGGGAAGTTCCACCTCGCCTATGCAAGGGGTTTCCACGCCTCCCAATCCTATGAGATATGCTTCCACAGGATTGACAGTTAACTGTAACTCTTGACAGTAAGACACTCTAACAGCACTAGTGGCTGCGCCTGAGTCAATCAAGGCTCTTACGTTCCTTGCACTCTTTCCTTGTCCTATATCTAGGGTTATGAAAGGACGTCTATCAATTATCCTATGCGAGCTTGTTCTTGCAACTTCACACATGGCCATAGGATATCCTTGATCTGCATAGTCATTCGCTCTAGGCTGATCTCTACCTTGCCTTCGTAACTTCATCCTTCTGATGCGTTCTAAAGCTTCTGCTTGAGCTTCTTCTCGAACTCGCTTTTCTTCCTCTTTGCGTTTCTTAGCAGTGTTGAGTCGGCTGAGCATTTCCTCCGTGAGGGGTTCCTGATACAACTTGACTCTGCAACCGCTAATATAGTTTGGGAGAACATCACCCTCTAATGTGGCCAATTGTATTGCTCCACTCGTGGAGATCCTATTGATGATCATAGGTCCGTAGCCTCTCTTTTCTAGCTTCCTCGCGTGTTGTTTCAGTGTATAGACTAAGACTAGATCTCCTGCTTTCAAGCCTTTATCCTTCACATGGGCATCAAAGTATGCCTTCTGTCTCTTCTTAGCTGCATATATTCCTGCAGCTGCTCTCAGTCTTGTTTCTCCTAATCGTTCAAGGTCAAAGATCCTAGAGGAGAGCTCATGACCTGTCCATTCGTGCTCTTGTGCTACTCTCAATGTAGGAATCAGGAAGTCCAAGGGTAGCACAGCGTTTTGGCCGAATACCATCTGAAAGGGGGTGGCTTGGAGTACCGTTTTGTAGGCAACTCGGTATGCCCAAACAGCATGGTGTAGCTGTTTGTCCCAATCAGAGCGTTTAGTGTTCACTAATTTCGTCAGTACATTGCATAAGATCTTATTAGTGCTCTCAGCTTGTCCATTAGCTTGAGGGTGATAGGGGGCAGACTTCTTGTGTATTACCAATAATTCTTGGAGTAGATTTTCAATCACTTCATTCAAGAAATGAGTGCCTCTATCACTTACAAGCTCTATAGGTAGCCCGTATCTTGTGAATACATTCTCAAACAAGAATTTGGCAGTTGTTTGAGCATCGTTCTTTGTCGTAGCCTTTACCTCCACCCACTTGGTGAGATAGTCTGTTGCAACAATGATGTATTCCGCATGAGAACCTTTAGCTGGGGGATTAATAGGACCTACGAAGTCTATTCCCCACTTAGAGAATGCACGTCCACCCATCATAGGTTTCAGTGGCATCTCATCTTTGCGTATAGGATACTGAGTCCTCTGACAGACATCACACCGTTTCACGTAGGTATGTGCATCCATGTGAAGGGTAGGCCACCAGAAACCCGCAAATAGTATTGCCTTGATCACCCGATCCGGTCCAAAGTGTCCTCCTGCTACACCTTGGTGAGCCGTTTCTAAGATCTTAAGATATTCACTTTCATGGACACATAGCCTCAGGTAACCATCTTTACCACGCTTGTATAGATTATCACCAATGAGTGAGTAGTCCAGCGCTTCTTGTTCTAAACTCCTTTTCCTAGCCAGAGTCATGTCTGGAGGGAATGCTTTCGTCCTTAGGAAGGATACTAGTGGTTCACTCCAATCTGGCACAATGGATACTTGATAAAGAGTGGCGTGTTCCACAGGTGGCTTAGTGCAACAGATTGGGCATTCTTTGCACAACTTTTGGACATCCGCTTCCATAGTCGGCCAATGCACTCCGAGTCTTCTTAGTGTCTGTAAAGTTTGTTGCTTTGAATGGTGTTGCTCTAGTGCACCTACATGTGCTAATTGCAACCATTTAGCGTACTCATCCTCTTCTACGCAGCAAGCCAAGATCCCTTGATCTGTGTGCTTGTACATACTTCCTGCCATGATGTGGTACTTTTGGGCTTTTACAACCTCTCTATTCCGTGTGTTTACCACTGGATGGTTAGGCCCGTATGTCAATACTGGTACCAATGGCTTAGCCCACTGCGGTACAACTTCCAAATTAAACAAGTAAGCATCAGGAAGGTCATCTGACACTCCTTGTGGGGCTTCTCCCGATGTGAGCCTAGAGAGGTGATCTGCTCTCAAGTGAGTCCTCCCTTTCCTTACCACAACCTCAAAATCATATTCCATTAGCAAGAGAAACCACCTCACTAATCTTCCTGTATTGCAAGGCTTGTTTACGAGGTATAGCAATGCTTGATGATCCGTAAAAAATTTAAACTTATTTGCAGCAAATAATGTCTAAATTTCTTAACTGCATATACCATGCCTAATCCTTCTCGCTCTGTAGTGGTGTAATTCCGTTCAGCCGCATTCAATTGTCTACTAGCATAGGCAATTGGAAGATCCATATTACCTTCACCAGTAGGTTGTGCAAGCACACACCCAATAGCATAATTGGATGCATCCACATGAACATGGAATGGCTTATTCCAATCTGGTGTGGTCAAGATTGGTGCTGAACATAATCTTCGTTTAAGCTCCTGGAAGGAATTCTCACATTCATCCGTCCACTCAAAGTTTGTCAGAAGTCCGTACATGGGCTTTGCAATGACAGCATACATGTGTATAAATCGTCGGTAGTAACCACAATGCCCCATGAAAGCTTGTACTTCCTTGACATTCTTTGGCCTAGGTAGCTCTGCTATGGCTCTCACTTTTTCTTCGTCGGTAGATATGCCATTCTTTGACACTATGTGCCCTAAAATCTTGCCTTGTCTGACCATGAAAACACATTTTTCGGGGTTTAGGCAGACTTGATATTCTCTACATTTGTCAAAGATTTGTCTGAGTTCAGGAATATGGGTTTGTCTAATGTTGGAATGAGCACAAAGATCATCAACGTAGACTTCTAAACTCTTCCTCAGGAACTCCTTAAACACATGGCACATCAGCCTCTGGAAGGTAGCTGGTGCATTGGTAAGCCCAAATGGCATTACTCTAAAAGCAAAAATGCCCCATTCTGTGGCAAAGGCAGTCTTATGCTGATCCTCTGGAGCTATGGCTACTTGATTGTAGCCCGAAAATCCATCAAGGAAGTTGTACACTTCCTTGCCTGCCACTCTTTCTAAGAGATGTTCTGTGATGGGAAGCGGATAGTTATCTCGAATTGTGGCCGCATTAACCTTTTTCAAGTTAATACACACACACAGCTTGCCATTCTTCTTGGGCACCACAACGATGGGTGATACCCACTCAGTGTGCTCAATTTCATAGATAAATCCAGCTTCAACCAGTCTATCTATCTCTTCTTTGATCTTAGTAGCGTAATTATCATTATATGTATAAGGCTTTTGCTTATAGGGTTTGGCCTCTGAGGTCATGGGGATGGTGTGTGAGCATATGTCTGGGTCAACACCTTTCAAATCCTTGTAACTCCAAGCGAATACATCTCTGTATTCTCTTAGCAAGGCAATTAATGCATGCTCTTCTTCCTCTGTTAGGTCATGACCTATGTACGTGCATCTCTCCTCTCCTTCTTCTAGGGCCACTACGATTTTCTTGGTAGTTTCTTTGTTATCATAGGCCTCTCCTGATTGTGCCTCTCGTTTAGGCATTCTCATCATGACTCTTCTGTCGTCTATCTCGTACTTCTTGAAATTTTCTGGGACCTCAAACAAAGATTCTTCCTCTTCTGGTGAGACTTCTCTCTTCTTTTGTTTCTTTCCTTCGTCCTTCGGGGTCATGTGTGTTGTTAATCTTACATCATTTGTAATCTCTCCATGCCTCTGGGGTTGAAATTCTACTTCATGGAAATATTCTTCGTCTGATGCAAATGGTGGGTCCATAATGATAGACTCGAGATCGGAGTCACTTGCATCCTCAAATGCATCAGGGTTAGGTTCGCATTCTTCTAGAACTGCCTCTCCCATGATGGGCTCTATGGAGAAGACTGAAATATCATAGCCATCCTCATCACAGTGGGGTGTCCATTGTTCTTCATTGATGGCTACGTCCATGGTTGCTAAAATTTCTGCCCAGCCATGGGGTTCAAATTCCTCGTCAGGAAAAACTACAGGTGCATAGGCTGGGTCTTGAATGGGTCTATGGGTTTCGTTTGCACCTATTTCTCTGGCCTTTTCTCTCTTCTCTTCCTCTACTGCTACTTTGCACATCCATAAGTGGGTGTCTTCATGCATCCATGAGGATCCTGACCCTATGGAATGCACAGATTCCGTATCATCTTTGGCTCTATGGATGGGATTCCACTGGATAGGAGGTACATCTCTGTGAGAGTAATCTTTGAGATTGACTTTGGTCGTAACCCCTAAGTGCTGCAGGTACAAGGAATTGGTTCCCCAATCTTGTACCACTTGCAACTGTCGCATAAATGGTCTTCCCAAAATCATCTCATAGGCATGATTTTTGCTGAAGTCACATATAGCAAAGCTATGCTCAAACTCAACACCACAAGTGGTGAGAGTTATTCCTTCTAGCAATCCTAAGGGTCTCTCTATGTGACCATCGGCCATTTGCAATTTCATCCTCGTTGGCCTGAGTGTTGGCTTGCCCCAACGCTTCCAAAGGGAAGTAGTGGCAATTGCAACTCCTGCACCTGAGTCCAAAATTGCCTTGGTGGTGTACTCCTGGTAGGTGATGGGAAGATAGGTGTTCCCTTCTTCACCTTCACACATATCTCCTATCTTATCCAAGGGAATTTCTGGCACTGTCCTATGGGATCCTACTCGGAAACGAGGTTTTGTTTGCAACTTCAGTTACTTGACTGGCTACATATTTCCGCGCGTTTGGTCTATCCTCAGGCAGTTCTTCCAAAGTGAGATCGCGCTGCACCGTGGCGTTCTTTACTACCTCCGTGTTCCTAGGTAAGACTGAGTCCTCATTCCGTACCATGACCGTGGGTGCTCTCATACAAGTAGACTTAGCTTCCCATGGTCCTGTGAAGTGGGGTAATTCTTGTAGAGAGTTAGACTCAAAGTCTAGTCTCTCGTGAGGCTGAGTACTCTCATGTTCCCCGTAAATAGATGGGATGTCTTGTGGGAATTGGTCGTGTGCATCATCCACAAGTTCAAAAGGAGGGTCGACTTCACTTTCGTTATCCCATTTGTCTTCTTGAATCTCTCGTAGGAAGTCTGGTGCAAACCGATTCATAGAAGAAGAAGTGTCTGGCTCCGTAGAATTAGGCACATAAGCAACCTGGGAAGGAGGGCTTATTCTATCGTTGACTCTCTCCTCGTTCTCATAGATGGCTGGAGCACAGGCTTCCTGGGGAGGATTACTTATTCTATTACTTTTCCGAACAGGCTCATACGCTCCCTGAGAAGGAATGAAGGCAACCTGTGGAGGTTCGCAAGCTTTCGAGGGGGGTTCATCTGCCTTTTGAGGGGGAAGATAAGCTTCTTGAGGAGGCACATGGGCTTCCTGAAGAGGCTGGCTTATCCGTTCTTGTGCTCTTTCCTTTCTTTGAGGGGCAGGTTCCTTTTCTGATTGTGCAATTAACCTCTCTATTCTTTCTAACAATCCATCAAAATGCAACTGTGTCTTTGCTGAACTTGAGATGTTAAATAGGCGACTGGCCTCAAACATGGTCTGAGCCAATTCCACCATTTTTACACAAATGTTGGTTCGTTCAAGCTCTAGCTCGGCTCTAGGGTAGCATTTTTCATGATCAGTTACGTTTGGCCCTTCTTGGATTCTGGCCTGATATGCCTTAAGCATCATATTAAGGTCTTCGGGAGTGGGATCTGCTAGGACTGATCCTACTTTGGGGGGTGGTGGAGTAGTATGAGACGGGTTGGAAGGTGGTGGGTCGGATGGAGATGGGAATGGTGGTGGTGGAGTCGTGTGAGAGGGAGTTTGAGTTGTGAGTTCAGTTATCCTGGCTTTTGTTTCTCTTACGCTTTCCTCGAGTTCACTCATCTTTTTAGCCCATTGTCTTTTCATTCTTTCCCGACTACCTTTCCAAGCTCTAGTCCTTTTCTTGGTTATGCTCTCTGTTTCACTAGCCTCTGGGCCCTTTTCCTGACCTACACTCTGGTTTTGCTGCAGTGCTTGGGCTCTAGTGACTACCTGTACTGGTGCAGTGGAAGTGACGCTTCCTGAAGAATCTACAACGAACCCAATAACGTTGATAGGCGTGATTTTTGGCATATTATTAGGATTCTTAGGGCAATCTCGTAAGAGATGCTCTTTTCCACAGTCTTGGCAAAAGCCTTGGATCGTCACGGACTGAGTCTGTGTAGGTGGAGGTAAGGGACAATCACGAATGAAGTGATCTCCCTGACATCGGTAGCATGGTCCTCTAGGAAATGGTGGTCGTACCTGCCTAGGTTGGGGTCTAGGGTTGGGGTTTGCATACATGACATTTGTGTACTCTGACTCCCAACTAGGTTCATTTGGCTCTTCACTATAGTAATACTCACCATGTTCTGGAGATTGCATGTAGTATGCCTGGGGACTATCAACATGTGTAAAATCAAAGCTATGGTCACTGGGATCATTTTCAGAAAGCAATGATGTTACCGGGACTATAGCTCTGTTCAGGTTCTCTTCTGCAGCAGTATACTTTACCGGAATCACATTAGCTGGGGCAGGGGGTTGTTGAGCTAACACTGGCTGAGGCCTTTGTTGGTTTTGGTAGGGTTGCTGATACAGTTTTTGTGGCCTGCCATATGGTTGTGGAGGGTACGGGTTCTGGTATCTTCCTTGCTGCGGGTATGGCTGAGGGTAGGGTTGCCTAACTGCCTGCTTGTTGTATGGGCAATCTTGTGCAGTATGATTGGTGTACCTTCGTTCTATGGTGCAATATTGGCTATTTGGATTGACCTGGGGTTGAGCCATAATGGGACAAACGTTTGCCATATGGTCACCACTGCATGTATAGCACCTCTTCGTTGGGGTAAACCTCGGAATTTGTTTGCTAGAGACGCCTAGTTTTTGGGCCACTTTCTCTGCGAGTTCCTCAATTGATGTGGATTGCGTGGAAGAGTGACTAGATGCACTATCTGAATCTTTGTAGATTTTGGAAAGCTCTAGTTCTTCCCCTAGGTTATCTTCAATGTCAATGCACATGCGTACACACTCTTCTATAGTCCTAGGATCCTTCAGATACACATAGGGTCTCAATTTAGTACTTAGCAATCCATCCAGGAATAAAGCCACTTGTTTAGCTGGTGTGGGTAGCTCCGAGACAGGGCATCTTTCTAAGTATTGCCTAAATCTTCTTCCTGCAAGTCTCACGGTTTCTTGAGGGGTTTGCTTGAAGCTGTGAATCAATGATGAGGTATTGTGTCTTATGCCACTCTTAGAGAACTCTACAATGAAAGCCTCTAGGAGTTGGTCTATACACCTGAATTGTCGCTCATCCAATGGCTGAAACCATGTAAGTGCTGTGTTCCTAAGGGTTAGACCGAAGGCATTGTACTGCGTGAATAGATCCTCCACTTGTTCAGCTCTCAAGACTTGCTTGAACTCCGCCACATGATCATAGGGGTCTCCCGTGCCATCGAAGTAATTCTTCATGGACTTCACCAGTTGAGTTGGTCGCAGGGTCCTAGTGTGTTCTCTCGGCCTTGGCAAAGGAAAATCATCAATATTCCTTTGATTCCATGGGGTTCTATGTCTCTCAGGTTCCACTCTATTCCTTTCTGTTCCCGTTCTTTCTCTTCCCAGGGAGTTGGCAAAACTTACCTCAGGTTTGTCTCTACTTCTATCTCTTTGAGCCCCATGAGCTTGGGAGGTCCCAGCTCCTTGGTGACCAAAGGACACATTAGACCTTGGTTGGGGAAAAACAAATTCACCCTTCCATGTGTAGGCATGTCTACCATGCTCAGTGACCACGAAGATTCTCTCTGATGCATTGTCTAGGTAGGTTACTTGACCTGGGCTATCAGGGTCTTTAAACTCATAGATTGTGAGGGCACTCACTTCCTGAGATTGAGGAGATTTATATCTCCAAAAAACCTCATCGGTTTCTCAGTTTAAAAGCAGATCTATGCTTTTATTATCCTGTGGAATCCACTCTGGAGTCATGATTCTGGTCAAGACAGATTTACCACGGGGAGTTCTTGGCTCTCTCTCTAAGTTCCCTTGCTCTATATCACCCATGTCGGTCTCCGCAATCACATTTCCAAACTCATCAGTTCTATCAGGGAGAGTGGTGACTACATATATAGTCCCCTCTTTATCTAGGTAGGCTCCATTCTCAAACTTGACTACCGGGTGGTCTAATCCATGGGATTGATCGGGGTTCTTAATCTGGACCACCGATCTTCTCAGTCCGTCTTCGTAGATGCGAGCACCTAGACGATTCGTCCTGATATATTCCAATTGAGTCTTGTAAGGTCCCTCTGGCTTTTCTAGGTAAGCCAACCCTGAACTACCTACTGGTCTCTCCATGTGATAGGACATCTCAGAATCACTGGTTTCTGATCTGGGAGTGTATGGGTAATCACTCAACTGCTGGGCCCAAGACCTGGCAGTGTGATTGACACTAGCTTCAGAAGATCTGAGGCTCTGTCTATCTCGGCCTAAGTGTCTGCCTGATCTAAGGTTCATAAGCCTGATTTATTTATCCCCTGGAACCCAAGCACACTCTTGTTGCAGGTTGATTTTGCACCAATCACTTTGTTCTTTTTAGTTGAATATTATGTTTATGGTCTTGTCTGAAATCGCGTCGTCATGAGTACTTAAGTGAATTTCCGCACTTGATAAGTGATCGACTCCAGTTTACCTTTTGTCCTTTAGGGTTTTCGCACTTAAGACCTATTTACTTCTTGCACTTTGTTGATTAATATTCTTGGACTTGATTCGTGCCTAACGTTGCCCTAATTAATTACCACACCTAAGTCGTACTTAGCCTAGGCTAGGAATTGACAAAGGAGGGTTGAGAGATCTTCCAACCTCAATTAGCTGGTTGACCAGACTGCTACACAAGCCCAGGAAGCCTTCTCCCAAGCTTGGTACTCACCCTTGCTAGCTTGCTTTGGATTGCCTTGAGCGCACACCAAGTTCCTGCAAAAGCATACTTGTTAGTATAGCTCTATTGCCACAAGTAATTGAAAGACACACTTCAATAATTTCAGCCCCCTTGGAGTAGTTCACTGTACCCCCTGAATCTGAGAACCACTTAGTTCCACCTAAAGGTCAACTTAAAAATGCATGTTCAACGAGCTTTCCAACAAGACCAAAATCTCATCAATCGGAGTTCGTATGGTCAAGTTATGACCATTCAGGCACTAAAGGGTCAAAACAGGCACTCAGGGTTCAGGAGATCCCTCTCTGGTTTCTAAGCCTTTTGCCCACTTCCAAGGTTCTAAAGTTATACCAAGGTGCCTAAAATTAAGCTTAACTACCCTTCCAATCACTAAAAAAAATTAACCCTAAATTTTCATGCGTTAAAAGCCGTGTATCGCGATAGGTCGGGTCGAGGTGTCGCGATAGGTCGGGGTGTCGCGATAGCTCGTGAAGTGTCACGATAGGTCGGGGTGTCGCGATAGCTCGTGAAGTGTCGCGATAGGTCGAAGTGTCGCGATAGGTCGTGAAGTGTCGCGATAGGTCGAAGTGTCGCGATAGGTCGGGGTGTCGCGATAGCTCGTGAAGTGTCGCGATAGGCCGGGGTGTCGCGATAGCTCGTGAGGTGTTGCGATAGGTCGAAGTGTCGCGATAGCTCGTGAGGTGTCACGATAGGTCAAAGTGTTGTGATAGCTCGTGAAGTGTCGCGATAGGTCGGGGTGTCGTGATAGCTCGTGAAGTGTCGCGATAGGTCGGGGTGTCGCGATAGCTCGTGAAGTGTCGCAATAGGTCGGGGTGTCGCGATAGCTCGTGAGGTGTCGCGATAGCTCGTGAGGTGTCGCGATAGGTCGAAGTGTCGCGATAGGTCGGGGTGTCGCGATAGCTCGTGAGGTG
Organism: Ceratopteris richardii; assembly: GCA_020310875.1. Lineage (NCBI taxonomy): Eukaryota > Viridiplantae > Streptophyta > Polypodiopsida > Polypodiales > Pteridaceae > Ceratopteris > Ceratopteris richardii. The sequence goes on along the minus strand of CM035423.1, from coordinate 23,266,908 downwards.
TCGCGATAGCTCGGGATATGGTGAATTTTTCTGTTCTATCTAGTGATCCTGGGAGCTCTAGGCCTGCGCAGTGTCGTGGTGCACTCAGAATCGTGATTGGGTGAAATTTTCGGAGTGTCGCGATAGCTCGAGCTCAACGCCTCGGGGACTGTGCAGACAATTTCTGTACCTGCTGAGCTTGCTCGAGATGATGATGGAGCTGCCACCTGCAAGAAACATGCAAAAAACACACAAAGACAAGCACGGACAATCGCTCTCTCTCAAACTCGCACACAACAAATGAGGGAATGATAGGGAAGAGGGGATATGTAGTGGAGAAGGAGGTGGAGGTGGAAATGGAGAATGAGGTGAAGATGAAGATGGAGATGGAAAAAAAAATCAGAAATTTACCTACTACTTACCATTCCAACGCGTCCTCTCTACGTCTTACCATCACACGCTCGTCCTCAAAGCTCGATCCCCGGCAACGGCGCCAAAATTTGGTGTAGCTCAGCGATGAGTAGCACCTCCTTTAATGTCAATCCGGGGAGACGTGAGGATGGTATGAAGACCACGAGCAAGTGGAAGCACAAGTGCGTGAGTGAGAAGCACACAAGCATGCACACACATACACGCACACGTGCACACACGGCAAGAACAAAGAGAGTAAGGCAATGGAATCACTTCTATTGCAAGAAAGTTCTCATACAAGCTCAAACTACAAGAAGCTGACCCAAAAATGAGCTCTCTAGCTCTATTTATAGTTTTTGACTAGCTTTGGCCCTGTCCAGCCTAGTGTCCGGCCTTGTTAAAAATTAGGTTCCAGGGCTTATTTGAGGGCTCAAACGAGATCTAAAAATTATGAAAATTGGCGGGCAACTACTTCTAAGGCTCCTCAAGCTCGAGGACTCGTCGGCTTGTACAAAATGGAGCTACAAAAAGGTGAAAATGGTATTTACAATGGTTTTTAGTGATGAAAATCACTATTTTTGTAGGGGATTCTTCTGAAAATTTGACATACACTTCTTGGAGCTCCCTACTTGCTCCCTTTCCTTGTGTGTCCACCTTTTGATGTGCTTCCATGCTTTGTCCTTGACTTTGAGCTTCAACAAAGGGCCTTCTACCCTGTGCAAGTATGGCACTCCTGAACTTCCTGTAGGTCTCTCCATACCTTGAGACATCTCGGATTCACTAGTCTCAGAACTTGGGTAGTATGAGTGGTGGCTCAACTGCTGGGCCCACGACCTAGCAGTGTGGTTGACACTAGCCTCTGAAGACCTAAGGCTTTGTCTCTCCCTTACTAGATGTCGTCCTGATCTAAGGTTCATATGCCTATTTAAGTAGCCCAATTTTTTGCCCAGAGTACAACCTCGTTGCCGATCAATTGGTATCAGTCACTTGATTCTTTTTTAGTGTGTTATCATGTTTATGATCTTGTCTGATATTGCGTCGTCAGGAATACTTGAGTAGTTTTCGTACTTGGAGTTGATCGTTCCACGTTAGGTTTTTTTCCTTTATGTTATCGTTCACACACACAGGTTATCTCTTGACTTGAACTTGATTTCTTAGATAGTCTTTGATTTATCTCGTGCCTATCGTTGCCTGGAATTACTTCTAACACTACCCGCACTTAGCCTAAACTAAGAATTGACAGAGGGTGTTGTGGGTTTTCCAACCTTGAGTTCCTTTCCTTGTGTTGTTGCCCTGGTGTGTCCAGGACGCGCGTTCCCAATCCTGCACTTACTGTTGCTTTGCGTACCCTTCGATGCTCTCAAAGGACCTGTAAAAGGCCCACTGTTAGCTCAAGACTTAAATTCAAAAGACAGAACCAATCACTTTCATTCATGTAACACTTCACCAATTTGCACTATGACTTTTTGGACACAACTCTAGAGATCCCTGAATTTTATTCCCCCTGGGTATGGTCAACTTAAAAATACCCTATCTAATATTCCTGATCTTAATTTAACGGTAACCAATCGATGTTTTTGTTATACTCCCCGCGAGCTTTCCAATAAAACAAAAATCACGGCAAACGGATTTCGTATGAGAAAGTTATGACCGTTCAGGGTTCTAGGGTTAAGACAGGGTTCAAACAGGATCACTATGCAACAGGTTTTCCCCAAGTTGTTTTCCTAAGGCCTCCTTATGTGCTCTAGAGTAAAATGTTTATGCCCAAAATTAGCCCAACTCTTCAATTAAAAAACCCTAAAAAATTTGGCTAAAATTGGCTGTCAATCGCGATGGACAGGGCTGTCAATCGCGATGGACAGGGTATCAATCGCGATGGACAGGGTATCACAGGGTATCAATAGCGATGGACAGGGCATCAATCACGATGGACAGGCAGGTCAGTCAATCGCGATGGACAGGCAATCAATCGCGATGGACAGGGGTCAGTCAATCGCGATGGACAGGCAATCAATCGCGATGGACAGGGGTCAGTCAATCGCGATGGACAGGCAATCAATCGCGATGGACAGGCAATCAATCGCGATGGACAGGCAATCAATCGCGATGGACAGGCAATCAATCGCGATGGACAGGCAGTCAGTCGCGATGGACAGAGCTGTCAATCGCGATGGACTGAAATTTTGCAAAATTTTCAAAACTTTTTGTGGAAATGTGGTGTGCAAGGTCTCTAGTCCACTGTGGTGCACTCAGATTTACCAAAAGGTGAAAATTTCTGTCAATCGCGATCGACAAGAGTCGGCGACTGCGAGACAGTTCTGCACATTTCCGTACCGAGGGGATGATGCTGCTGAAACCTGCAAGAAACTCCAAAAGCATGCAGAAAATAGCACACAACAGTTCGCTCTCTCGCTCTCTCTCACAAGTGAAATGAGGGAAATGAGGTGGAGAAGGTGATATAATCAAAAAACTGAAATTTTCGCGATGATGGAAGTGGAGGTGGAAGATGGTGATGATGATGATGATGATGATGGTGGTAAGGTAAGAAAGAGAAAAATAGGAAAAGTAGAGAAATTACCTACAACGCCAACGTCTCCAATCTACGTCTTACCATCACACGCTCCTCCTCAAAGCTCGATCCTCGGCAACGGTGCCAAAATTTGGTGTAGCTCAGTGATGAGTAGCACCTCCTTTAATGTCAATCCGGGAAGACGTGAGGATGGTATGAAGACCTCGAGCAAGTGGAGGCACAAGTGCGTGAGTGAGAAGCACACAAACATGCACACACATACACACACGCGCACACACGGCAAGACAAAGAGTGAGAAGCAATGGAGTTCTTAGATTACTTTCGAAAAGCTCTTACAAGTTCATTCCAATTACAATCTAACCTCAAAAATGAGCTCTCTAGCTCTTTTTATAGTTTTTGACTAGGTTTTGGCCCTGTCCAGACCTAGTGTCCGGCCTAGTTAAAAATTAGGTTCCAGGGCCAATTTGAGGGCTTAAACGGAGTCTAAAAAAAACGAAAATTGATATGTAGGTACTTCTCAGGCTCCTCAAGCTAAGGACTCCTTGGCTTGCACAAAATGGAGCTACAAAAATATGAAATGGTATTTACAATGATTGTTAGTGATAAGAATCACTGTTATAAAGATGTTGGTTTGGAAAAATTTGAAGGGCCTATCTGCCAGATTTGCGTCGACTGCTTTGTCTACTTACTCCTTCACCTCGCTCTGACTCTCTCCACTGGCTTCCTTGTCTAGTCAGTCCTTGGGTGCCCATACTGCTCTCAACAGTAGCAATACCAACACCAGCTCCCGAATCTAAGATGGCTTTGGTAGTGTAACCCCTATAAGTAATTGGAAGGCAGGTATTTCCTTCATCTCCCTCGCTAAAGTCTCCTACCTTATCCACTGGAATTCTCACCGTGTTTACTTCGTCTGCTATCTCTTTCTTTTTCTCCTTGACTTCCCATTGATCGATTAATTTTTCCTTCAAATGTGGTTTTACCTTCAACAGTTCTTCGAATGTTAGGGTACAAGGGATTTTTACCTCTCTAAGGCGTTGTATGATCTCAGATGTTTGGACTGATGGGTTCGTTTCTCGTTTCCTCATTGAGGGAATGCGATACAATTCTGAATTGTGTTCATACTCCCCTGTGTAATTGGGTAGTTCCTTTACATCTTCCTCTCCTTGGTCACTTGCGTCCATCGGAAAAATTTCTTCTGAATTTAGTTCAGGTATTGAACCCTCTATTTTGTTTTCTGCTTCTAGTTCTTCAAAGGGTGGTTCAATTCCTTCCACTTTCTTCGATTTGTCCTCTTGAACTCGTGCCCATAGATCTTTAGTCCATTCTCCTTCTGCTTCGGGAACTATGGATCCTTCCCTTCTCTCAATACCACATTCGTCATTCCGTGTTCTACTCACTTCAGGCTTTTCATGAGTGTTTACACACTCTTGGAATTCTCCCTCAGAAATTCGGGTATTGGGTAAAGGCGATGCAGGTTTTTCTAAGGTCTGTTGTGCAACTTCTATCAATTTTTTGCAGATCTCCAGTCTTTCTTTTTCTAAGTTGCCTCTCGGATATTCTCTCTCGTGTTGTTATGGTAGGTCCTGCTCTTATTCGTGCCTTGTATGCCTGAATCCACATGGCTAATTCTTCTGGCATAGGATCTGCTAACACTGATCCTACCTCCTCTTTTTTATACTGTTCACTTTTGTTTCCTTCTTCCCTCTTCGGTTCTTCTTTTGGTTTTTGTTCGTTCTTCTCATTTTCCTTTTTCTGCAGTAATTTCTTTTCTTTTATCCTATCTCTCCGGTTTTTCCATCTCTGGGACCTTTTACTTGCAATACTCTTCTCCGGCTCTTCTAAGTCTTCAACTCTCTGTGGTGTGGGTGTATTCCTCTCTAGGTCACTATGATTGTGTTCTTTTGGTTTTTCAGGGGTCTCTCTAGCTTTGGATCTCGTTATTGCTTTCAATGGTACTGTGTACTCTTTATCACTCCCCGATGATTCAATTACTTCTATTACATTGATTTGCACGTTAGATGTAACCTTGTTGGGATTCTTGGGGCAGTCTCTGAAAAGGTGTTCCTTACCACAATCACTACAGTAGCCTTCCCAGACCCGTTGTGGTGGTGGTGGGTTTGGCAATGTGCATTCTCTGATGTAGTGATCACCTCCACATCTGTAACATGGTCCTTTGGGTACAGGTGGTCTGTTCATGGGTCGGGGTGGTATGGTTGCTCTAGGAGCTGTGTACATTAATGACACATAGTCCTGCTCATATCCGTATGAACTATCTGATGCATCCATGCCGTAGGCATATGGTGCATACAGTTGTCCGTATTCCATCATTGAGCTTTCATAATTGGGATATGCTCCTTGACTATGGTCGTAAGATGAGTCATATGGTTCATTACCAACCAAAGGTGTGGCTGGGACTATTGCTCTCTCTAGGTTTTCTTCAGGTTGAGCAATCTTGACTGGGACAACGTTCTGAGGATGGGGCGGTTGTTGTCCTAGTACTGGTTGTGGTTGGGTGTATCCCTGATACGCATATGGTCGTGGCACTAGTGCTTGTGGCTGATAAGTGGGATATCTAAAGGCTTCACCTCCCTGATCTCTCTGAGGGTATCCATAAGGTCTCATGTATGGCTGTGCTGGCCTCGCTTGCCTATTGTAAGGACAATTTTCTGTACTGTGATTTGTATATTTTTGTTCCACACTGCAATATAGTAGAGGTCCTGGGACAGTGGGTCTATTATAAACATAAGCAGGTGGTGGGACTACTCCCCTAGTACACAAGTGAGAAGGATGATCTCCTCCACACTGCATACATCTTCTGAGCATGGGTACTCTCATAGGGTTATTGGGGTAGTTCCTCTGTCCTTGAACGTTCAACTTCTTCGCTACCAAATCGGCTATTTCCTCTACATTGTTTTTAGGGATTGATGTGTTACTGGCCGAATCTTCACTTTTCAAGCTACCTTGAGGTATTTTCAGGTCCTCTGCTAGGTTTTCTTCTAGATCTATGCATTCCTTCATGCATTCTTGCAAAGTCTGAACTCTCTTTACATAGACCAATGATCTCAAAGATCCGTTCAACAATCCTTCCAAAAATAATGACACCATTTTATTTTGGGTAGGTCTCTCTTCTACTGGGCATCGGTCTACATACTGCTTGAATCTTCTTGTAGCCAATCTCACTGATTCAGTAGGGGCTTGCTTAAAGCTATGGATCAATGATGAAGAATTGTTGTTAATTCCTGACTTAGTGAATTCCTCAATCATTTCTTGGTATACTTGCTCCATGTTTTGAAAAGTATTAGGGTCCAATGGCTGAAACCATGCTAATGCTGTGTCTGACAAAGTAAGACCAAAGGACTCGTATTGAATCAAAAAGTCTTCTACCTGTTCGGCTCTGATTACTTGTTTAAATTCAGCTATATGATTGTAAGGTTCACTAGAGCCATCATAGTGGTTTCTCATGCATTTGGCAACTTGGATTGGCCTTAATCGTCTTCCTGCTTCGGTTGGTCTAGGCATCACTGGGAAAATTGGTCTTCCTATTGGTATGCCTGGTCCTCTTGCTACCGGCGGTCTGACTGGAGCATGAATTCCATGTCTTGGGTCAATAGTTGGTTGAGGTCGGTAATTAGGGTTATTTGCAGGCATTGCGAACTGCACAGGTGGTCTGACTGGGATTTGAGTTTGTTGTATTTGTTGTGTTTGTTGTGTTTGGCCCGACTGTTGATATGAATCATTATGGGACGTTCCAAGTGGGTTTCTTGAAGTAGTGGCTTGGTCCCTAGGGGGGAACACTGGGATATTCTGATATTTCAACTCAGCTCTTTCCGCTTCTGTTATGGGCCAATATCTTCTCTGATTTTTATCCAGATATGTGATAATGGTGGGGAAATCAGGATCCTGTAACTCATAGATGGTGACTGGGTTAGGAGCAGCTTCCCAAATTGAAGAATGTGTTCTAAGAAGATGCTCTATCCCATTGATCAAATATACATCCATTAAGGTGCCATCTTGGGGAATCAGGTCTCCTCTCCATATCCTTGCAACTGTAGATCTTCCTCTAGGTGTAGTTACTTGCTCTTCATTCCCTCCTCCATTTAAGTTTGAAGCATTATTTTCTTCACCAATTTCATTAATGTTTTCTGGGTGTTCTGTGACCACATATTGGATATCTCTTTTGTCCATGTAAAATCCTCCTACGTACTTGACTGCTGGTCTAGGCACTATGTAAGCCTCTGACGCTTTCTTTAACCTAGCCACTGATCTGTTTAGACCATCCAAATAAATAGGGACCTCATTTTGGTTGGTGTTCACATACTCCAAGGAGGTCCTGTACTCTCCCTCAATGATCGACATCGTGCCAATCATGGGTACTGTGTTCTGCATATCCTCTGAAGCCATGGGAATTTCTTCCTCTGACTCACTGGAGGTCTCTGAATAATGTGAACGGTTACTTGGCTCTGCTACACTACCTACAGAAGAGATTACACTTCTTCGGCTTCCTAGGGTTCTTCCGGATCTCAGGTTCATCCACTTCTGAACTCTGATCAGTCTTTGCTAACCTTTAGCCTCTGGGATTCTTCACTAAAGGTCAGAATTCTGGGAAGAATGTTGGCTAAATATTGACTGAAAATAACTTTTCAAGTCACGATACTTAACCTCCAAATTCCACGATCTCTGACTACAGACGATACTTGATCGCTGGCAAAACGATACACGACACTTGTTAGGTATCGCGATCGCTGAACCAAACGATACACGATCGCTGATGAATATCGCGATCTTTGATCAGAACGATCTTTAGCACAAACGATACTTGGCTCCAAACGATACACGATACTTGTGATCCTACGATACACGACACTGATCAAGTATCGCGATCTCTGAAGACCAGACGATACACGATACCTGATGAAAACGATACTTGACACTTGGGAGAAAACGATACACGATCTTTGTCGAAGAAACGATCGACGATACCTGAACAAAACGATACGCGATCTCTGGTAAGTATCATGATCTCTCACAAAACGATACCTCTAACAACGATCTTTCGCAGACGATCGCTGGCAAAACGATACATGATACTTGTCAGGTATCGCGATCGCTGAACCAAACGATACACGATCGATGGTGAATATCGCGATCTTTGATCAAAACGATCTCTGGGCCAAACGATACGCAATCTCTGGTAAGTATCGCAATCTCTGAGAGACGATACCGATCTTTGACCGAAACGATACACGATACACGATACTTCTCAAGTATCGCGATCGGTATAAAACGATACACGATCGGAGGGAAATATCGCGATACTCGACCACAGGAGGTCACGATACTTGCTAAGTATCGCGATACTCGACCGCGGGAGCAAAACGATACTTGACCCTTAGACAAATTTTGGGAAAGATTTTTTCTAAGTTTTGGTTGTACACATGCTCTACTCTTTCCTCTCTCCTTTCCTCACACTCTGCCTCACTCCAAACACTCCTTTTCACCTCTGTCTGTACCAAACGATACCTCACGCAGATCGTTTTTCTTTCCTAACTTGATTTGCTGAGAAATTTTGATCAAAAGGGTGGGTTAGCTCACCTTGGTAGCTCCTATAATCTCTTTGTCACTTCCCCTTGCTCTGTGCAACCCCAGATTGCCCGATTGTTCACTCACGATCTCTGACGCAGCTCTCACGATACTCGACACTACAGCTCACGATACTTGCTTTCAAACAAGTGAATTGCAAAATGACTATTTTTTGGCTTTTATACTTGGTATTTTCTTGCTTTCAAAAAGAAAACTTTACTGAACAAAGACTAACTCCTACTCTCCAGACTTGACCTACTCTTTCACTACTCCTACTCTACTCACTCCACTCACTTCCCTAGACTAACAACTCACTACACACACTCCAAGAATGAGAAGTAGCAAGTGCGGCTGAAAATGACTTACCAAAGAAGAGAAAATTTCCACTCCTCCACTTACTTCAATGCAAAAAAGCTACTTACCATCACACGAATGCCTCGGTTTGATTCGTCACTCCCCGGCAACGGCGCCAAAAAGTGTGTTGACCTAAGTACCAACTTAGGGACTTGCGGAGAAAGAGACTATACCTCAATCCCCTCTCAAGTGCATATAGTGGGGATACACGCTTTTAATTATCAATCCAAAGAGTATACAAACCTAGCCGAGTGTATGAGGACATGCAATCATGTAATGATCAATGCAAATGAACTACTCAAAGAGTGTAAATAAGGCAAAGACTTATCCAACCAAGCTCCAACTGTTGGTCAAGGCGAAACGATACTTGGTGCAGCAGCCGTCAGTATTTTGGACTTTTCTCCCAGCTCCGAGCTCCAAATATAGCAAATAGCATATGCATTTTGAAGCTCTCGAGAAGACGCATCCAATGGAAGTAGTTTCGCTCAATTCTGACGCTCCTACTTCAAGTTATGAGCGAAAATACTGAGTCATGGGAAATACTTTCCTACACTTCAGCACTTCCTACACTTCGCACACACCTTACCTACAGCAAATAAACACTTTCATGGATAGACCACACTCACAAGCACTCTTTCCAAGCAATACACATGCATACAAGCGCACAGAGAAGAAGATACAGAGTGAAGAAGACACAAATTCGAATTTCTGTGCTCTCTATTCTCACAATGGCAAAAAAGTTCTTTACAAAGAGTCACATTTGACTTATATACTAGTGCCCTAAAAATGGTCCTTTCACACAAGAGACCGGCACTTTATTCACTAAAAGGCTAATTTCCTACTATTTTACATGGGTAAATCTCTAATCTTCTGTGGGGATGCATCTAGAGGAATCCTCTAGTGCATTTACAACAGAAAATATATTACAAGAATGATTATGATACAAAAGTATGATGTCCAAATCGGAAAAATTTTGGGGCCCGCCTTTTTCTCTGCTTTGTGCTTTCTTTAGCTCTGCAACAAAGAGGAAGATATATTATGTAAGAATGTCTTGGTTTCTATTCAATCAACTTTTTTAAAGACGTTATAATCTTAAGGGTTGGAACTTGATCACCCTAGGTGGCACGCAAGTTATGCAAGATAATGTTTTCTCTGATCTAATGTTAACTATTGCATCATCAATTAAGAATCTGAACTATGATGATACCTCATCAAGGTATTCTAGGAGCTCCCTTACATTTTTTAGTTTCCAATTTGTAGTGACAATTATTTTCCTAGATTGAAAATATGGATGAATCAGTACTTCTAACTCAAATTCTGGATAGCTCTCGTTTGATTCCAAGGCTATCCAGAGTCCAAGCTTTTTTTTCCACCTTCTATAGTCATATTCTAAAACCAGAGATTTACGGATTACTGATATGCGTTTGAAAGAGAATTTGGACTAACTTTACATAAAATGATGTCACATAGCTTTTGAACTTCTTTGCTATCCCATTCCCTACCTAAAACATCATCAAACTCTCAAATAGAGACCCTCCTATTCAACCACATTGTTTTTGTTTTCTATAATAACATGTTTTTAAAGCATGCTGCGAAAACATGAATAGGCAAAAAACCATTGAACCTTTATCCTTCTCGAAATCTGGCTTGCTCACATTGCGTTTTGGATATCAAATTTCATTTTGCATAGAAAACTTGAAACTACTGAATGATCAGGAGCATCCCAATGTAATGAAGAGAAGCAAGGAGCAGGCATATGTACAAGATTTCCATAAGAGCTCCTCCCTGATGGCACCTGATAATCTGCAAAATGGACAAATAAATTTATGCTATTGAAAAATTTAACAGATTTGTCTGCATACTTAAGTTCTGCATATTCTTTATGAACAACTCTGAATGTTCCTATTAAACATTCAACATGTTGCCACTCCGCAATATTGGAAGGAAAAATATCTGCAATACAAAAACATATATGTTGTTATACAAAATCAACTGAGATGATGGAAGAGCATTGTAAAACTTCACTTATAGTACAAAGGGAATCGCATATGATTTTCTAGAACAAGATCCTTAGCATTGTACACATGTTGTACTCTTGCAAACCACCTGCATCTGTTCAGTTTGAAACTTAGAATATGTCCCCTCCAATGGTTTCTTGTGTCGTCTCTTTTAGGACACTTGACTTTATGGGCACCTCTGCAGCTAAGAAGCATAGTTACCCATTCATTTACCTTCACAGAAAGAGGTTTCCACAAAGAATCATCTCTTCTATTGTAAACCTCACATGAGGCTACAGGATTCGAAGGATGAGGAGAAGAAGAAGCCATTTGAATTGAGAAGAAGAATAACGCTCAAAGCGAGAAATTGACATTCACAAATTTTGCCAGTATTTATAGATAAAAAGGCTTTGTACACATGGAAAATTTTGATTTGATGTAAACCCTATCATCAAATGACCATGGAATTTTGTGAACCCAAAAATATTTTGTATCTTTAGAAATCAATTCCTTCTTGGAAATTTAAAAATATGCATTGTGTGGTGTGCAAAAATATCTCTTTTTGCATCAACCGAAAAATTGTACCTTGAATACAAGAATCTTCATCAATTTAGCGGCGCTTTAAGAGCATATTATCTTAAAAAAAGAATTTCTTCATACAGTTAAAGGAGAAAGCAATGTTATATTCTTGTACATGTGGAAAGACTCTATTTGTCAATTTCCTTAATCCATCATTAGCAAACAACCCCTTTTCGGCCATTTTTCACCCTAATGACTTGAAAAGATGATCTGAATGTGCATGTGCTTGCAAGAAAAACTATACTAACCTTAGCCAATGGAGCTAAGCAGTTGGTTATGTAGGAAGCACAAGATACAACCTTTGAATCAAAATCATACTTTTCATGGTTCACTCCCATTACAAATGTGGGTGTAACATCATCTCAGAACATGCGAATTGGTTGCAATTAGCACACATAGGTGCACTACAGCAACATCATTCAAAACATCGAACACTACAGACTCTGCATAGATTAGGAGTATATTGGCCTTCAATGGAAGCAGATGTCTACAAGTTGTGTAAACAATGCCATGTTTGTTGTGAAAGACCACCAGTAGAGCATGCTACACTATATCACGTGTCTCTCACACCAGACTGGAGTGAACAATTAGTGACATACTTGAGGACGAAGACATTCCCTCAAGGAATGACTTTAGCACGACAACGCAGTCTAGAGCAGGAAGCTCAAGATTATTCACTTATTGGCGATAATCTATACAAAAGAGAACGAGATGGATATCTAAGACAATGTGTTCATGAAAGCGATTATCTGAGCATATTAGAGACTGCACACCAAGGTGTTGTGAGAGGTGATGGTAGGAGACACTCAGAAGATGGAGTTGAAGCTGCTAAACCTGCTTGACTCCAGCCACCCTTTGCTTCAGATATGTGTTGTAGACTTGTTTAGATCTCAAATGATGCAAAGAAATCACATATGTACTTTGTAAACTCTTTGAGCAATGATCAAATCAAAACAGATGGTTGAGACTTCAAAAATCTGAGAAAACTTGCTAAATTTGTCTTGACACCTGCTCAGTCTAATGCTCAGTGTGTCCAGCACACTTACAATTGGCCAAATTCCTTTTGAGGGTATTAAATTAACTTAACAAGCTATTGATTGCAAGTTAAATCACTTCAATTGACAAACTATGCATTGAGAATTATCTTTAGCAAAATCAGAGATGATCCCGATATTTTAGGAGCTACACACAGAAATACCAGTGACTGCTTCGATTGACTTTTCTCCCAATTGGCTGAATGAAAGTTCTTCAAACTTTGTAGTGTTGTAGAAGACCTTGAGCTGATTCCAACAAGCTTTGAATCATTGAATTTGGTTCAGTAGATCTTGAGATATGCCTTTCTGAAGTTGACTGACTTGGAGAAGATGATACAGAGAAAAACCAGAAATACAAAATGTATATGTTCTATTGATATGAATGATTTTACAACCTCATTAGCTTGATAAGCAAGGCTAATTGAGATGATAAGGTGTTGGCTATGGCTTAGCTCAATCACACATAGAATTACAACAGAATTTCTGCCTCGGGAGTTGTGTCAAAAGGTGGTGGACTAAGAACTAGTGACCCGCGAGTTTTTTCTTTATTTTATAAAAGGTTGATTGATGATTGGTTGCCACTTTCCTACAATCATGTACCTAAAAGATTATTGATTGAGATATTCCCTCAATCATTTACCTCCTCTACATATGGGGAGATATTCTCTCCACCTCTCAATCAACTTTATCAATCAATTTTCCACGACTTTTACAAGTCGGTTTGATTACATAAATCATGCCAAGTCATATTGACTTTTACAATGAGTGAAGAGTTAAAAACTCATAGACTTTAGTTCCTATGGTTCTTTCTTCAAATAAAATAAATCCAAGTTGAAACTCCATGTTCCAAGCTTTATGTAAAATCATCCTTCAAGGGTCCAAGCCAAGTGTTGAGGCTTGATATGCACCAACAGCTCCCCCTCAAGCCAAACACTTGCTTGAGTCTTCATCTTTGGTCTTCAATGATGTCCTGTAATCCAATCATGGATTTAAACCTGCATAGTTTACTTCCATCCAATGCTTTTGTAAGCAAATCTGCACATTGAGAATGAGTAGAAACATAACTTAATTCAATCTCTTTGCTAATCAATTTTTCCCTCACATAGTGGTAATGAACTTCTATGTGTTTTGTCCTAGCATGATAAACAGGATTAGCTGCAAGATGTAAAGAACTTGTGTTGTCACCAAATATGGTTGGTGACCTTGTGAATAGTCCTAGCTCTGAATATAGTAGCTTCAACCAAATTGCTTCTTGGGTAGCAATTGCCAAACCTCTGTACTCTGCCTCAGTAGATGATAAGGCTACTGTAGGCTGTTTCTTGGATGACCAAGAAATGGCTTTATCACCTGCAAAACAAATATACCCTGAGGTGCTTCTCCTGTCATCCTTGCAACCTGCCCAATCTGCATCTGAGTAAACCTTAAGGTCAATATCTGATGTATATGGATAATACAAACCATGGTTCAGAGTTCCCTTGAGATATTTAATGATTTTTTTAGCTGCCTCAAGATGAGGTGCCCTGGGTTTGTGCATGTATTGGCTAAGTACACTAACACCATAAGATATATCAAGTCTTGTCAAGGTAGCATAGTTGAGACTACCTATCATGCTTTGATAACCTGTAATGTCCTTGATTTCTTCTCCTTCATGTGTACTGAGCTTGTGATTGACTTCCATTGGAATACTTGATACTTTAGCTTCCTGCAAACCAAATTTTTTGACCATATCCTGAATATACTTCTTTTGGGTAATATATATACCTGTATCTGTATAAATCAACTCAAGTCCTAGAAAATATTTTAATAATCCAAGATCATTGATCTTGAATTCCTTCATCATTTGTGCCTTGATATGTCTGATTCCTTGAACATCATTCCCTGTAACAATGATGTCATCAACATAGACACACAAATAGATTACCTCTGAATTTGTCTTTTTGATGAACAAAGATGTATCTGCTTTACTCATTACAAATCCTTGGTCTTGTAGGTAGGTGGTTAATCTATAATTCCATGCTCTAGGTGCCTGCTTCAAACCATATAGAGCTTTCTTCAATTTGCAAACATGATTTACCTTAATTGGGTCTTCATATCCAGGTGGTTGTGACATGTAGACTTCCTCTGAAATCCATCCATTTAGAAATGCATTCTTCACATCCAATTGGTACATGTTCCAATTCTTGGATGCAGCTACACTCACCATAACTCTGATAGTTGGCATCTTGGCCACAGGAGAAAATGTTTCCTCATAATCTATGCCTTGGGTTTGTGCAAAACCCTTGGCTACCAACCTGGCTTTATACCTATTTATGGTTCCATCTGAATTCCTCTTTACCTTGTAGATCCATCTGGATCCTATCACCTTCATGGATTCTTTCTTGGGTACTAAGTCCCAAGTATCACTCTCCTCAAGAGCTTCCATCTCTTCATCCATTGCTTCCTTCCATTCTGGTTTCTTGATTGCTTCCTCATAGGTACCTGGTTCTTCACTCAAGAGATCCTTTGCAAGATATACTGAATGCTTTGTAACAAGAGAAGTATCATAACCATACCTAATTGGCTTCTTACTTTCTCTTTGAGACCTCCTCATAGCCTGAGTTGAAGATTCTGGAATATCCTTCATCTTTAGCTTTCCTTTTGATTTCCATGCTTTGAATTCCTCAAGATTGATGGAGTCTTCATCATCTGATTCTGAATCTTCTTCTTTGATTGATTCCTGCTTGATTAGCTTTGGAAAGTCTTCATCTATATCATATGGTAGACTTACCTTCCTGCACTCATTTTCATACCATGAATCATTCTCATCAAAGATGACATCTCTGCTTACCTTGAAGCCTTTGTTTGTGGGGTTGTAGAATCTGTACCCTTTTTGGTTCAAATCATAACCAATGAAGATACACTTTTCAGCTTTAGGGTCTAATTTCCCTCTTACCTGTGAGGGTATATGTACATATGCTATGCAACCAAAAATTTTACAATGATCCAGAGATGGTCTCTTACCATGCCAAGCCTCATAGGGTGTCATACCATTAAGTGTTTTGGATGGCAATCTGTTTATGAGATAGGTTGCAGTAGAAACTCCTTCTGCCCATAAATAATTTGGTAGCTTCTTCTCATTGAGCATAGCCCTAGCTGTTTCCACAATAAGTCTATTTCTTCTTTCTGCCACACCATTTTGTTCAGGTGAGTATCTGGTTGTAATCTCCCTTTTGATGCCTTTTTCCTGCAAGAATTCTTCAAAATCATTGGAGAAATACTCTCCTCCACCATCTGACCTTAACTTCTTTAGTCTTCTACCTGTCTGGTTTTCAACAAGTGCAAGATACTTTTTGAAACAATTAAATACTTCATCTTTACCCTTCATAAAGTATAAAATTGTCCATCTGCTATAGTCATCAATAAAAGATACATAGTACCTTGATCCTGATATTGAAGGGTCCTTGCTAGGTCCCCAAACATCTGTGTGTACCAAGTCTAAGTAGTCTTGGTGCATGAATCCTCTCTTTGAATAAGGCAACCTGTGTGACTTACCAAATTGACATGCTTCACACTTATATATCATGTGTTGCTTGGATACATTAGGTATCCCAAGCACACATTGATCCCTGCACATTTGCTTGATGGTTCTCTCACCTATGTGTCCAAGTCTTTTGTGCCAAATCTCTAATTCTGATAAGGTTTGATCCTTATAGTTGAACAAAGCAATATTTTTTGTATCTTCAAGCTCAAAAGTAAATAGCCTACCTGATTTTTCTCCCTTTGCTATCCTCTTGAAACTATTCTTTGGGTCCTCCACATAAACTCCATGTTGTGTGAATCTGACCTGCAATCCCTTCTCTACAATCTGACCAACACTCATAAGATTTTTTGTGATTGTAGGTACATAGAGTACTCTACTCAGAAGATTCTGTTTGCCATCACATGTCTTCACATTACCAACTTTTATAACAGAGTGTTTAGTGTCATCACCTGTTTGTACCTGATGCTTTCCTTTAGGTTCTTCCAAATCAGAGAGCAATGCAACATTTCCAGCTACATGGTTAGAGCAACCTGAATCAATATAAAATAAGTTGTCATCATTTGTATTTTCCTTGGAGGTCATGTTCATAATCAGTAAGGAGTCATCTTGCTCCTCTGTGTAATTGTTGTAATCCCTTCTATTTCTATATCCACCATTGTTGTTGTGATTGTAGTTGTTGTTGTATTGGTTGTTGTATCCATTGTAGCCTTGGTGATGTTGATTGAATCTGCCTCTTCCTTGAAAGTAGCCTCCTCTTTGGTAACTCCTTCCTCTTTGGTTCTTGTAGTTTTTGTAGCACTCATCTGTAGTATGGTTAGACAAACCACATATATTGCAAGGTGATGAGTTGTAGGGTCTCCCCCTACCTGACTTACCTCCTCTGCCTCTTCCTCTTGAAGATCTACCTCTCCCTGTAAAGTTTGCTTGAGAGGTGGATCCTTCTTCATCAAGCTTTTTACCTTTACCCTTATCCTTGGACTTCTTATCAGTATAAAGAGCAGAGGAATTGTTACCTTTTGATTCTCCTGATTTTGTAAACTTGGCTTCATGTGTGAAGAGTTGGCCCATAAGAGTTGTAAGATCAGGGGTATGCATATCCATGTATAAGTCCATTGCAGTGGTGAAACTTTCCCACTTGTCATCTGCCTTGAGTCCATTTGTCACTTGTCTGACTATTTGCTCCTCTTCAATTTCTTCTCCAATGCTTGCTAGTTGGTCTGCCACATCTTTGATCTTTGTCACATACTCTGAGACTGATTGCTTAGGCTGCTTCCTTATGGTTGTAAACTCTATCCAGAGTTGATTCTTCCTAGCCCTTGTGTTGGAAGAGAAATAATTGGACAAGGTTTCCCAAGTCTCTTGGGAAGTTTTACAATTCCTTATATGTGGTAAAAGGAAATCAGAGATAGAGTTTAGAAGGTATGACCTTGCCAGGGCATCTTTTGCACACCATTGATTGAGTCTCTCTTGCTCATCTTTGGTGGGTAGACCTCTAGCTTTGAATGTAGGTAGCTCTTCATCTCCTGATATGAATCCAAACAGACTTCTTCCTTGTAGATAGGTCTTCATTCTCAGAGACCATGCTTGGTAATTGTTCCTGTCTAATTTGTCAATAAAAGAGGGGAAACCATCACCCATGATTACCTTATTTGTTTTGCTCTGATACCACTGTGAGAGGTGATGGTAGGAGACACTCAGAAGATGGAGTTGAAGCTGCTAAACCTGCTTGACTCCAGCCACCCTTTGCTTCAGATATGTGTTGTAGACTTGTTTAGATCTCAAATGATGCAAAGAAATCACATATGTACTTTGTAAACTCTTTGAGCAATGATCAAATCAAAACAGATGGTTGAGACTTCAAAAATCTGAGAAAACTTGCTAAATTTGTCTTGACACCTGCTCAGTCTAATGCTCAGTGTGTCCAGCACACTTACAATTGGCCAAATTCCTTTTGAGGGTATTAAATTAACTTAACAAGCTATTGATTGCAAGTTAAATCACTTCAATTGACAAACTATGCATTGAGAATTATCTTTAGCAAAATCAGAGATGATCCCGATATTTTAGGAGCTACACACAGAAATACCAGTGACTGCTTCGATTGACTTTTCTCACAATTGGCTGAATGAAAGTTCTTCAAACTTTGTAGTGTTGTAGAAGACCTTGAGCTGATTCCAACAAGCTTTGAATCATTGAATTTGGTTCAGTAGATCTTGAGATATGCCTTTCTGAAGTTGACTGACTTGGAGAAGATGATACAGAGAAAAACCAGAAATACAAAATGTATATGTTCTATTGATATGAATGATTTTACAACCTCATTAGCTTGATAAGCAAGGCTAATTGAGATGATAAGGTGTTGGCTATGGCTTAGCTCAATCACACATAGAATTACAACAGAATTTCTGCCTCGGGAGTTGTGTCAAAAGGTGGTGGACTAAGAACTAGTGACCCGCGAGTTTTTTCTTTATTTTATAAAAGGTTGATTGATGATTGGTTGCCACTTTCCTACAATCATGTACCTAAAAGATTATTGATTGAGATATTCCCTCAATCATTTACCTCCTCTACATATGGGGAGATATTCTCTCCACCTCTCAATCAACTTTATCAATCAATTTTCCACGACTTTTACAAGTCGGTTTGATTACATAAATCATGCCAAGTCATATTGACTTTTACAATGAGTGAAGAGTTAAAAACTCATAGACTTTAGTTCCTATGGTTCTTTCTTCAAATAAAATAAATCCAAGTTGAAACTCCATGTTCCAAGCTTTATGTAAAATCATCCTTCAAGGGTCCAAGCCAAGTGTTGAGGCTTGATATGCACCAACAGGTGTTGCAGGAGGTCATTTTGGACCCGATAGGATAATCAAAGCCATCCTCTTTGCAGGATTATGGTGGCCCACTCTTCACATGGATGCTCATACCTATGTTAAGAGATGTGATGTGTGCCAAAGAACTCAGTTTCCTACTCGCAGAGATGAAATGCCATTGAAACCCATGATGGGAGGACGTGCATTTTCTAAGTGGGGTATAGACTTTGTAGGACCCATTAACCCCCCTGCAAAAGGTACACATGCTGAATACATTATTGTTGCCACAGATTATCTTACAAAATGGGTAGAGGCAAAAGCCACGAAAAAGAATGATGCACACACAACTGCAAAATTCTTATTTGAGAACGTCTTTACAAGATATGGACTGCCTATAGAGTTAGTGAGCGATCACGGAACTCACTTTCTAAACCAAGTCATTGAATATTTGTTACAGGATTTTATGGTGATTCACAAGAAATCCGCACCATATCATCCTCAAGCCAATGGTCAGGCTGAAAGCACCAATAAGATCCTTTGTAACGTACTGACGAAACTCGTGAACAACAAACGTTCAGATTGGGACAAACAGTTACACCACACTGTTTGGGCATATCGAGTGGCCTACAAGAACGTACTCAATGCAACTCCCTTTCAGATGTTTTTTGGTCAGAATGCAGTGCTTCTGTTGTGCTACCCTTAAAGCTGGAATTAGGAAATCTAATGGTAGCACCGCATTCTGTCCGAAGACCATCTGAAATGGGGTGGCATTGAGTACCGTTTTGTAGGCAACTCGGTATGCCCAAACAGCATGATGAAGTTGTTTGTCCCAATCAGAGCGTTTATTATTTACAAGTTTCGTCAATACGTTACACAGGATCTTATTCGTGCTCTCGGCTTGTCCGTTAGCTTGTGGGTGATAGGGTGCAGACTTCTTATGTGTCACCATGAATTCTTGAAGGAGATTTTCAATGACCTCATTCAGGAAGTGCGTACCTCTATCACTAACCAACTCTATTGGTAACCCATATCTAGTGAACACATTTTCGAATAAGAACTTAGCCGTCGTTTGAGCATCATTCTTTGTCGTGGCTTTTACTTCCACCCACTTTGTAAGGTAATCTGTGGCTACAATAATGTATTCTGCATGGGAGTTTCTAGCTGGGGGGTTGATGGGACCTACAAAGTCTATACCCCACTTTGAAAATGCACGTCCTCCCATCATTGGCCTTAAGGGCATTTCATCTTTTCTTATCGGATATTGGGCACGTTGGCATGTGTCGCAACTGTTCACATAAGTATGTGCATCCATATGAAGAGTGGGCCACCAAAGCCCCGAGAATAGAATGGTCTTAATTACTCTGTCAGGCCCAAAGTGTCCACCTGCAGCACCGCTGTGTGCAGTTTCTAAGACTTTCAAATAGTCTGATTCATGAATGCACAGTCTTAGGTAACCATCCTTGCCTCTTCGATACAGGTTGTCTCCTACTAAGGCATAGTCTTGAGCCTCTTGCTCCATGCTCCGTTTTCTTGTAAGACTAGCCTGATTGGGTAATGTTCCCGATCTCATGAACTCAACCAATGGAGCACTCCAATCTGGGATTAATGACACGTGGTAAAGAGTGGCATGTTCCACTGGGGGTCTCTTCTGGCACACTGGACAATTGTGGATCCATTCTTGTATTTCTTTGTCCATGCTAGGCCAATACACTCCTAAACGTTTTAGATTCTGCAATGTTCGTTGTTTAGGGTAGTGATTTCCTAGCAGTCCCTCATGGGCTTGTTGCAACCAACTAGTATGTTCATCGTCCTCGACACAACAAGCTAATACGCCCTCGACATCTTGCTTGTACATACTTCCAGCCAATATTTGATACTTTAGTGATTTTACAATTTCCTCTTTGCTTGTTTTCACATTCTTATTTGCAGGCCCGAAGGTTAGGACTGGTACCAACTTATTTGCCCATTTAGGAACAACTTCTAAATTGAACAGATAAGCATTGGGCAATTCATCAGACACTCCTTGCGGTGGCTCTCCTGAAGTGATGCGAGAAAGATGGTCTGCCCTAAGATGGGTTCTACCTTTCCTGACAACAACTTCAAAGTCGTATTCCATTAGTAAGAGGAACCATCTTACTAAGCGGCCTGTATTGCAAGGTTTATTGACCAAATATAGTAAAGCTTGATGATCAGTGAAAAACTTGAACTTATTGGCCAATAGATAATGTCTAAACTTCTTCACAGCATATACCATACCTAGGCCTTCCCTCTCCGTTGTGGTATAATTTCGTTCAGCTGCATTTAATTGCCTACTAGCATATGCTATCGGCAAATCTAGGTTTCCTTCACCTGTGGGTTGTGCTAGCACACATCCTATTGCATGATTGGAGGCATCTACATGGACATGGAAGGGTTTGCTCCAATCCGGAGTAGTCAATATTGGTGCTGTGCACAAACGTCTTTTCAGCTCGTTGAAGGAATTCTCGCATTCCTCGTTCCACTCAAAATTTGTTAACAACCCATAAAGAGGTTTAGCTATGATGGCATACATGTGGATAAACCTACGGTAATATCCACAATGACCCATAAAGGCTTGTACCTCTTTAACATTCCTTGGTCTGGGCAACTCTGCTATTGCTCTTACTTTGTCTTCATCTGTTGAAATTCCATTCTTAGAAACAATGTGACCTAAGATCTTACCTTGTCGTACCATGAACACACACTTCTCTGGATTCAGACACACTCGATAATCTCTACACTTGTTGAAGATTTGCCTGAGCTCAGGGATGTGGTAACTTCTTTCTTGGGAATGAGCGCATAAATCATCCACATATACTTCTAAGCTCTTTCGCAAGAACTCTTTGAAGACATGACACATGAGTCTTTGGAATGTTGCAGGTGCATTGGTGAGCCCAAATGGCATCACACGAAATGCAAAGATTCCCCATTCTGTGGCAAAGGCCGTTTTGTGTTGATCTTCGGGGGCAATGGCTACTTGGTTGTATCCTGAAAATCCATCAAGGAAGCTGTAAACTTCCTTGCCTGCAACACGCTCCAATAGATGTTCGGTGATTGGAAGTGGATAACTATCTCGGATCGTAGCGGCATTAACTTTTTTAAGGTTAATGCACACTCGCAATTTCCCATTCTTCTTGGGCACCACTACAATGGGGGACACCCATTCAGTGTGCTCAATCTCATAGATGAATCCAGCTTCAATCAGCCTGTCAATTTCCTCTTTTATTTTGGCTGCATAATTGTCATTATATGTGTAGGGCTTTTGTTTGGTGGGCTTGGCATCAGCGGTCATCGGAATCGTATGAGAGCAAATCTCTGGATCTACTCCTTTCAAGTCTCTATAGTGCCATGCGAACACATCCCTATATTCCCTTAATAGAGCTACAAGCTCTGCTTCTTCTTCTGCACTTAGGTCGTCTCCTATGTACGTACATCGCTCTTCGTCCCCTTCAATGGTCACTACAATTTTTTTGGTCTTTTCTTTATTGTCATATGCTTCTCCTATAATGGCCTCTCTCTTAGGCATTCGTACCAAAATTTTTCGATCTTCCACTTCATATTTCTTGAAATTTTCTGGTACTTCAAACAATGATTCTTCCTCTTCTTGTTTCACTGCTTTTCTTTTCTTTTTCTTTTGACCTCCTTCACTTCCTTTCTTTGAATTTATCGTTTTAATACTCGCAAGGGGTTCTTCTTCTTTTTGGGTTAACACTCCTATGTCTTCTAAGTAGTGTTCCTCTGAGTCAAAGTAAGTATCCATCACAATGGATTCTAGATCATCGTCATTCTCTTCTTCTTCTATGAACTCAGTAGGATCACATTCTTCCAACAAGGGCTGACACATGAACACTGAAATATCATAACCCTCCTCATCACAATGGGGTGTCCATTGTTCCTCATTGACTGCAATGTCCATGGTAGCTAAGATTTCTGCCCAACCATGAGGCTCAAATTCCTCATCTGGAAATATCATCGGTGTATAGGCTGGGTCTTTTATTGGTCTATCTCCCGGGAAAGTTCCTTCTTCTCTCGCTTTTAGGCGCTTTTCCTCTTCCTCCGCGACCTTGCACATCCACAAGTGAGTATCTTCATGCAGCCATGATGGATCAGGTGAACTTCCAGAATGCACGGAGATAGAATCTTCTTTCGCTTTGTGGATAGGATTCCACTGTAGGGGTGGTACATCTCTGAAGGTGTAATCCTTCAAATTGACCTTGGTGGTGACCCCTAAGTGCTCTAAGTACAAGGAGTTGGTTCCCCAATCCTGTACTATTTGCAATTGTCGTAGGAAGGGTCTTCCTAGGATCATCTCGTAAACATTATTTTTCTCAAAGTCACATATAGCAAATGTATGTTCAAACTCTACGCCACAAGTGGTTAGAGTTATCCCTTCAAGCAATCCGAGAGGTCTTTCAAAATGACCATCTGTCATTTGAAGTTTCATTCTCGTTGGTCTTAAGGTGGGTTTGCCCCATCGCTTCCACAAGGAGGTGGTCGCAATAGCAACACCAGCACCCGAATCCACAATTGCTTTGGTTGTGTAACCTTGATAGGAGATCGAAGATAAGTGTTACCTTCTTCACCTTCGCTCATGTCCCCTATCTTGTCGAGAGGTATCTCTAGAATTTTTTGCTTAGAGCCTACTTTTGGTATATTGGATTCAAGTTCTGGAACCTGATCCTTCACATGATTCCAGAGCTCCGGTTTTGCCTTGAGCAGCTCCTCTACAGTGAGATGACATTGAACCTTAGTGTTCTTCACAACATCAGTGTTCCTGGGAATCACTGAGTCTTCATTTCTCACCAATATTGTGGGAGCTCTGATCTGGAGAGATTCAGATTCCCATGGGCCTGTGAAATGAGGTAACTCTTGTAAAGAATTAGATTCAAAATCTAATCTCTCATCCTCTTGTTGCTCTGTTTGATCTCCATAGATAGACGGAATGTCTTGGGGAAATTGATCATGAAGATCATCAATCTCAGGAATAGGAGGGGAATCACCCTTCTCCTTGGCCCATTTCTCTTCTTGTATTTCCCGCAAGAACTCTTGAGAGTACTGTTGAATTGAAGGAGGTATTCCAACATCCGTGGAATTAGGAACATAAGCTCCCTTTGGTGGCGAGCTTCCTCTTTCAACAACTGGTTGAGCCTGTGGAGGTAAAGAAACTTGTGATTTGTTTACCAACTGCTCTAATCTTTCTAGTAAGCCTTGGAAATGCAAATCCGGCTTGACAGAGTTTGTCTGATTGAACTTTTGACTAGTCTCAAGTATAGCTTGAGCTTGTTCTACCATTTTCATGCACATTTTCATCCGTTCAATCTCTAAATCTGCTCTAGGGTAACTCTTGTCTAGGTTTGCAGTTGTTGGCCCTTCTTGAAGTCGAGCCTGATAGGCCTTGAACATCATGTCCAAGCCTTCAGGAGTGGGGTCAGCTAATACTGATCCTACTCGGGGTGGTGGGTGGGTTACGTGGGGTGTATTAGAGGGTGGAGGAATGGAGGGTGATGGGGATGGTAGTGGTGGAAGTGTGTGGGAGTGCGGTTGAGATGTGATCTCTATGATTTTTGCCTTGGTTTCTCTCAAGCTTTCTTCAAGTTCGTTTATCTTTTTTGCCCATTGCCTCTTCATTCTTTCACGACTATCCTTCCAGGCTCTAGTCCTCTTTTTGGTTATGCTCTCTGTTTCACTCACCTCGGGGCTCTTTTCCTGACCAACACCTTGGTGTTGTTGAAGTGCCTGGGCTCTTGTGATCACCTGCACAGGTGCAGTGGAAGTCACGCTCCCTGTGGAGTCTACAACTAACCCAACAACATTGATAGGAGTGATTTTAGGCATGTTATTAGGGTTCTTTGGGCAATCTCGTAGGAGATGTTCTTTCCCGCAGTCTTGACAGAAACCCTGAATGGTTACTGGTTGAGGTTGTGTAGGGACAGGCAGTGGACAATCACGTATAAGGTGATCTCCCTGACATCTAAAGCATGGTCCTCTAGGAAATGGGGGTCGTACCTGTCTAGGTTGAGGTCTAGAGTTGGGGTTTGTGTACATGACATTAGCATACTCAGGTTCCCCACTATTTTCACTTGGGTCCTCATAATAGTATGACTCGTTATGCTCGGGTGACTGCATGTAGTAAGACTGTGGGCTATCAATATGTGTGGAGTCAAAACTATGGTCACTTGGATCACTGTCTGATAGCAATGGGGTGACTGGGACTATGGCTCTATTCGGATTTTCTTCAGTAGATGCATATTTCACTGGGATCACATTGGTTGGAGCAGGGGGTTGCTGCACTAGGACTGGTTGAGGTCTCTGCTGCCCTTGATAAGGTGGCTGATAAGTTTGCTGTGGTCTGTTGTATTGTTGTGATGGGTACTGATTCTGGTATCTACCATGTTGTGGATATGGCTGAGGATAATTTTGCCTAACAGTTTGTTTGTTATATGGGCAGTCTTGTGCAGTGTGGTTGGTGTACCTGCGCTCTATGGTGCAGTACTGGCTACTAGGATTCGCCTGGGGTTGGGCCATAATGGGACATACACTTGCCATATGGTCACCGCCATAATTGTAACACCGCTTAACTGGGGCAAATCTCGGAATTTGCTTGCTAGAGACACCTAGTTTTTGGGCTACCTTCTCTGCAAGTTCCTCGATGGATGTGGATTGACCAGATCTCATGTTACTAGAGCTATCAGAATCCTTATAGATTTTTGATAGTTCTAATTCCTCACCTAGATTGTCCTCAATGTCTATGCACATGCGCACGCACTCTTCTATCGTTCTGGGGTCCTTCAGGTACACATATGACCTGAGCTTAGTGCTCAACAATCCATCTAGGAACAAGGCCACTTGTTTGGCTGGTGTGGGTAACTCCGGCATCGGGCATCTCTCCAGGTACTGTCTAAATCTTCTTCCAGCTAGTCTGACCGTCTCTTGAGGTGTTTGTTTGAAGCTATGAATTAGTGAGGAGGTGTTATGCCTGATTCCACTCTTAGAAAACTCAACAATAAATGCCTCTAAGAGCTGGTCTATGTTTCTGAAATGCCTCTCATTTAGTGGTTGAAACCACGTAAGGGCAGTGTTCCTAAGGGTTAGACCGAAAGCATTATATTGTGTGAATAGGTCCTCTACCTGTTCAGCTTTCAATACTTGCCAAAATTCTGCCACATGGTCATAAGGGTCTCCCGTGCCATCGAAGTAATTCTTCATGGACTTCACTAGTTGAGTTGGTCGCAGGGTCCTAGTGTGTTCTCTCGGCCTTGGCAAAGGAAAATCATCAATATTCCTTTGATTCCATGGGGTTCTATGTCTCTCAGGTTCCACTCTATTCCTTTCTGTTCCCGTTCTTTCTCTTCCCAGGGAGTTGGCAAAACTTACCTCAGGTTTGTCTCTACTTCTATCTCTTTGAGCTCCATGAGCTTGGGAGGTCCCAGCTCCTTGGTGACCAAAGGACACATTAGACCTTGGTTGGGGAAAAACAAATTCTCCCTTCCATGTGTAGGCATGTCTGCCATGCTCAGTGACCACGAAGATTCTCTCTGATGCATTGTCTAGGTAGGTTACTTGGCCTGGGCTATCAGGGTCTTTAAACTCATAGATTGTGAGGGCACTCACTTCCTGAGGTTGAGAAGATTTATATCTCCAAAAAGCCTCATCGGTTTCTCGGTTTAAAAGCAGATCTATGCTTTTATTATCCTGTGGAATCCACTCTAGAGTCATGATTCTGGTCAAGATAGATTTACCACGGGGAGTTCTTGGCTCTCTCTCTAAGTTCCCTTGCTCTATATCACCCATGTCGGTCTCCGCAATCACATTTCCAAACTCATCAGTTCTATCAGGAAGAGTGGTGACTACATATATAGTCCCCTCTTTATCTAGGTATGCTCCATTCTCAAACTTGACTACCGAGTGGTCTAATCCATGGGGTTGATCGGGGTTCTTAATCTGGACCACCGATCTTCTCAGTCCGTCTTCGTAGATGCGAGCACCTAGACGATTCGTCCTGATGTATTCCAGCTGAGTCTTGTATGGTCCTTCTGGCTTTTCTAGATAAGCCAACCCTGAACTACCTACTGGTCTCTCCATGTGATAGGACATCTCAGAATCACTTGTTTCTGATCTGGGAGTGTATGGGTAATCACTCAACTGTTGGGCCCAAGACCTGGCAGTGTGATTGACACTAGCTTCAGAAGATCTGAGGCTTTGTCTGTCTCGGCCTAAGTGTCTGCCTGATCTAAGGTTCATATGCCTGATTTATCTACCCCCTGGGACCCAAGCACACTCTCGTTGCAGGTTAATTTTGCACCAATCACTTTGTTCTTTTGAGTTGAATATTATGTTTATGGTCTTGTCTGAAATCGCGTCGTCAGGAGTACTTAAGTGAATTTCCGCACTTGATAAGTGATCGACTCCAGTTTACCTTTTGTCCCTTAGGGTTTTCGCACTTAAGACCTATTTACTTCTTGCACTTGGTTGATTAATACTCTTGGACTTGATTCGTGCCTAACGTTGCCCTAATTAATTACCACACCTAAGTCGTACTTAGCCTAGGCTAGGAATTGACAAAGGAGGGTTGAGAGATCTTCCAACCTCAATTAGCTGGTTGACCAGACTACTACACAAGCCCAGGAAGCCTTCTCCCAAGCTTGGTACTCACCCTTGCTAGCTTGCTTTGGATTGCCTTGAGTGCACACAAAGTTCCTGCAAAAGCTCACCAGTTAGTATAGCTCTATTACCACAAGTAATTGAAAGACACACATCAATAATTTTAGTCCCCCTGGAGTAACTCACTGTACCCCCTGAATCTAAGGACCACTTAGTTCCACCACTTAGTCCGTATGGTCAAGTTATGACCATTCAGGCACTAAAGGGTCAAAACAGGCTCTCAGGGTTCAGGAGATCCCTCTCTGGTTTCTAGGTCTTTTGCCCACGTCCAAGGTTCTAAAGTTATACCAAGGTGCCTAAAATTAAGCTCAACTACCCTTCAATTCACTCAAAATTAACCCTAACTTTTCATGCGTTAAAGGCCGTGTATCGCGATAGGTCGGGTCGAGGTGTCGCGATAGGTCGAAGTGTCGCGATAGGTGGGAAGTGTCGCGATAGGTCGAAGTGTCGCGATAGCTCGTGAGGTGTCGCGATAGGTCGAAAGTGTCGCGATAGCTCGTGAGGTGTCGCGATAGGTCGTGAGGTGTCGCGATAGGTCGTGAGGTGTCGCGATAGGTCGAAGTGTCGCGATAGGTCGAAAGTGTCGCGATAGGTCGAGGTCGAGGTGTCGCGATAGGTCGTGAGGTGTCGCGATAGGTCGTGAGGTGTCGCGATAGGTCGTGAGGTGTCGCGATAGGTCGTGAGGTGTCGCGATAGGTCGTGAGGTGTCGCGATAGCTCGTGAGGTGTCGCAATAGGTCGAGGTCGAGGTGTCGCGATAGGTCGTGAGGTGTCGCGATAGGTCGAGGTGTCGCGATAGGTCGGGATATGGTGAATTTTTCTGTTCTGTCTAGTGATCCTGGGAGCTCTAGGCCTGCGCAGTGTCGTGGTGCACTCAGAATCGTGATTGGGTGAAATTTTCGGAGTGTCGCGATAGGTCGAGCTCAACGCCTCGGGGACTGTGCAGACAAATTCTGTACCTGCTGAGCTTGCTGGAGATGATGATGGAGCTGCCACCTGCAAGAAACATGCAAAAAACACACAAAGACAAGCACACACACTCGCTCTCTCTCAAACTCGCACACAACAAATGAGGGAATGATAAGGAAGAGGGAATATGTAGTGGAGAAGGAGGTGGAGGTGGAGATGGAGAAGGAGGTGAAGATGAAGATGGAGATGGAGAAAAATCAGAAATTTACCTACTACTTACCATTCCAACGCGTCCTCTCTACGTCCTACCCTCACACGCTCGTCCTCAAAGCTCGATCCCCGGCAACGGCGCCAAAATTTGGTGTAGCTCAGTGATGAGTAGCACCTCCTTTAATGTCAATCCGGGAAGACGTGAGGATGGTATGAAGACCACGAGCAAGTGGAAGCACAAGTGCGTGAGTGAGAAGCACACAAGCATGCACACACATACACGCACACGTGCACACATGGCAAGAACAAAGAGAGTAAGACAATGGAATCACTTCTATTGCAACCAAGTATTCATTCAAGCTCAAACTACAAGAAGCTAGCCCAAAAATGAGCTCTCTAGCTCTATTTATAGTTTTTGACTAGCTTTGGCCCTGTCCAGACCTAGTGTCCGGCCTAGTTAAAAATTAGGTTCCAGGGCTTATTTGAGGGCCCAAACGAGATCTAAAAATTATAAAAATTGGCAGGCAACTACTTCTAAGGCTCCCCAAGCTCGAGGACTCCTCGGCTTGTACAAAATGGAGCTACAAAAAGGTGAAATGATATTTACAAGGGTTTGTAGTGATGAGAATCACTTTAAAATGATGTGAGGGTTTTGAAAAAAATGAAGGGTTGCCTCAGTGCTAGATCTGCATGTGTGTCCGTACTTGCTTCTTCTCGTATACTGTGAGAGCATGAGTGGAATGGACATGAGTTGTCCTCTAGAATCTTTGATCTAGAACGTTTAGGTGAGATGAGGTTACGAGCAGCAGCAGGCATCTATGCTGCAAAGAAACGGCAAAAGGCATACTTTGATGCCCATGTGAAGGATAAGGGATTGAAAGCAGGAGATCTAGTTTTAGTCAACACATTGAAACAACACGCAAGAAAGCTAGAAAAGAGAGGCTACGGACCTATGATCATCAATAGGATCTCCGCGAGTGGAGCAGTACAACTAGCCACTTTAGAGGGGGATGTCCTCCCAAACTATATTAGCGGATGCAGAGTCAAGCTCTATCAGGAACCCCTCACAGAGGAAATGCTAAGTCGACTCAATACTGCTAAGCAACGTAAAGAGGAGGAAAAACGAATTCGAGAAGAAGCACAGGCAGAGGCCTTAGAGCGTATCAGACGAATGAAGTTGAGGAGACAAGGGAGGGATCAGCCTATGACTGACACTCAAGAGTCTCCAGGCTATCACATGGCCATGTGTGAGACTGCAGGTGAACGTACCCATAAGATAGTGGACCGACGACCTTTTGTGACCCTAGAAATAGGACAAAGAGACAGCAGCACAAGCGTGAGAGCATTAATTGATTCAGGAGCAGCCACGAGTGCAGTTCGGCTTTCTTATTGCCAGCAGTTGCAATTGGAGGTAAAACCCCTAGAAGCATACCTGATAGGATTAGGAGGTGTTGAAACCCCTTGCATGGGAGAGGTGAATCTTCCCCTCTACATACAAGAGGTCCTCATGACAGCAAAAGTGCTAGTGTGTGAAGACGAAGATCTAACCGAACCTCTTGTCTTAGGCCAAGACTGGATCTATGATCACGCAGTCAACCTCAACCTAAGAAGTGGAATTCTTCAGGCTTGGGTAGGCCAAAGCCGTCTCACGATTGAATTAGAAAATCAAGCACTCAAACCAATAAAACAGGCATCAACTCCTGGTCCCTCCAGGAATCCACATGAAGATAACAATGTTGTGCTTGTCCAAACTTCTATGGTGCAGAGGAATGTCAATCTTACTGAAGGTTCAGGAGCCAAGAAGGAGTTCCTAACTGATCCAAAGAAGATTCTAGAGGAGCAGACTGAACATCACTCAACACGAAGGAGGCTGCCGACCAAGAGGCAGGAGCGCCAACCCATGCAACATGGAGCATCTTGTGGCGCGAAGCAGACCTGGATACGCAAGGATGGGAAACTCACAACTCCAATAACAGATTCTCAAGGAGACAAGAAACGAGCCTCACCATCAAGGAACAAAGTGAAGAAGCCCCCTAGGATAACCCCTAGGCATCCCATTTCTATTTGGGTTCCTAAGCGGTCAATGAAGGCCATCCCTAATGCTAGACAGGTATGGGTGCCCAAGGCCTGCTTACAAGCCCAAATTACTTCACCTTCAGACACTAGGATGAATCAACTTTCACAAGCACTCGTGGCCAACAGCTCAGAAAACGAAAAGATACCTACACCTCTGACTGCCTCCACTCCCATCAACCCTAGGAATGCCTGGAAATGGGTACCCAAAAGGTCCCAAATACATCACACTCTCATCCAGAAATCTTCACCTGTTTTTAGCTCTAAGAGCTACGACTC
Source organism: Ceratopteris richardii (assembly GCA_020310875.1). NCBI lineage: Eukaryota > Viridiplantae > Streptophyta > Polypodiopsida > Polypodiales > Pteridaceae > Ceratopteris > Ceratopteris richardii. Next base: position 23,235,959 of record CM035423.1, on the reverse strand, counting down.
CTCTATCAAAGTGTGGAGAATTAAAGTGTGTACTAAACCCCCTGACCCAATTCTGTAAATCCGCCCACACTAACACAGGAGCATTCCGAGCCCATTGCATAACCAAAGTATGCATCTAGGATGACACTGACCTTTAATCACCACTCACACCTATCACAAACACTTCACCACTAACCACTGACCTCCGGGATTTTCATGTTAGTATTGTGAAGGGAACACCATTGCATCTTGTTTCCTATGCAACACTAATGTGCCCTTCTTCTTCCAGCAGATAAGCAACCTACTCTCATGGCAACAGCGGCAGGCACAAGCTCTCAGGCAGGCTCCGGCGCTCCAATCAATTGGGATGCCATGCCAGTGGAGGCCCCACCAACAGCTCGACCTGAGGAGTTCGCGAATGTGCGGAGAATTCCTATTCCAGATCCACCAAATGGCCTAACTGAAAGAGTAAAGGGGCACTCTCACTGGTTCAATGAGATGCCAGGAGATTTGGGGGACGCGGATCATATCTGGGAGTCCAAGATGGAATGTGGAGGAGTGTGGTGGACCTTCCAGTTCTTCTCACGAGAATTCGAAGCATTGAAAAATGCAGCTCCACTTTAAGATATCTGGCAAAAAGCAGGATTACAAACTTATTTCAGTGCAGCTCTGCCTAAACCAGATTTCCTCAGGTGCTACTACCTAATTGCTACGCTGAAGCCGACAGGGGATAAGGATCATTCAGGCACATTCTGGGTGCCCTCCTTGTCAAATCTGGAGGAAATGAGGAAGTTCGAATTGAATGTGACTTTAATCAGGGAAGCACTTCAGATGTATGGCACGCATGTACCTTCTGACCGCGACCCCTTGATACCGGAGTCGATGAAAAGCAATAGAATCAAGAAACTAAAAGAAATGTGCGCCCTCACCCCCAACATCGCCATACCTTTGCGGATGTGCCTCCAACACTTCGCATTCCCCGCTCAGGACCGTTTCACTCAACCTCACAAGAAAATATGGTATGGGCTATATCTAGCAGAGACTGGAAGCTTGCCCATTAAGATGCCGGTATGGATCTTAGACCAAGTATATGAGGCAGGCAAGCGGGGAGTGAGGAAGCCCACTTTACATGGTTGTTGTGCGCTGACAAGAATCATCTACAGATGTCTTGCATATGATGTGCCAGTTGCCCGAGCCCTCAAGTATGCACACCTGGAGCTGTTCAAAGGGCGGAAGTCAGGGAGCCAGCCTGCAAAACGAATGCGTGGATCGCTCTCCCAGGTAACGATCCCTCAAGAAGCCACGACCGAAGCTTCTCCCCGACCAGAAGCTCAGGTCACACCTTTCACGATCCATCTTCAAGGAGTTCAAGCTAGGGAGGTGGTACAACCCGTTCCATCCGCCCCTCCACTACCTACCGATGCAGAGTTTGCATCTATGGCCACCTTCACAGAAGATCCAAACTTCGATTTTGAAAGATTCCTGTAGACGGTCCCCCTATCAGACAGTGAAGATGCCCCTGACAATGTTGATCCGGGTGCATCAGTCCAAAGAGAACAGCCACGGGGCGAGACGAGCAGAGTACATGGGGAAGAAGTGGCACAACATCCTCATGAACCAAACACACAAGTTCAGGAAGGTGCACAAAGAAATGACCCAGAAGACAGTGAAGAGGAGGCCCCTGCCTACACAACACAACTCAGACGGCTGTACAAGACAATCAAGCAGGTACAGAGAAGACATAAGATGACAGAAGAGGCGAATAGAGCCCTAGTGAACCAGATGCTTCAAACCGAGAATGTCGACTCACACTTTGTGGAATCATTGAATCTATTGGCAGAGACATGTGGGATCGGGGAAGCATTGAGGACAATGGTCTATCAGGAAAACCCTATCTATGATCAACGAAGGATTGATACACGGCCACGACGAGGGAAAATGATTCAAATGGAAGTCTCTACTGCCTTGCCTACCACCCTTTCAGAGGATGTTCACATGACGAGCCCAAGTCCCGCTGACGAACAAGAGGTAATTACTCAGGTACCATCTCCACCGTCACCTTCCATTCGACCCTCAGAACCCTTCTCCATTAGCCTTTCTGAACAACCGATGTCCACCCATCATGAAACCATTGTACACACCTCTGTTTTTACATCCTTCCCTTTACCCACTTCCATCACTTCCACCCTAAATTTTGAACCTCACACCGGTCATCCTGCCACCGATCAAACCATAATAGGTCACCCTTCCTATCTCCCCGCCCTTGGACAACCACTTGCCAATAGCCAGACCTCATCCCATCCTTTTCCATTCACCCACACCCAAACCCTATCCACCACTCCCCTAGCAACTGCCTCACACTCAACCCAAGTCACACAACCCTCATTCTGGACAAACCTTGTAAATATACTCCAACAGGTGGATAATTATAATAAAAAGCCCCTTTCCCAACCCCACTCTCCCACATTCACTGCCACCACTATCACACCACCCACCATTCCTGTATTCACAGTTCACGAATCACACACTCTCACGTCCGATCCCATGGACATCTCACCATCCACAGGATCACCCACCACCACTGTTATTCCAACATCACCACGTGTCATTTCACTCACATCGCCATTTCCAAACATTGTAGGCACAACATCCACTTTTCCCTTTCCCATCTCCCGACCCATTGCATCTTCCACCCTCACCCCTGCACCTACCTCATTTAGTTATGCACTCAACACCATGCTCGAAGCTGCTGCCCAACTTAAACACGAATACAGGTTATTAGAAGAAAACAATAAAGAGCTCTGTACTTTGTCAGCCCACCTCCAGGCACGTGTCACTGCCTTGGAGTTGTCTAATACGGAATTATAGCAGGAGGTGACCACCCTCCAACAATATCAGGTGGAGCTCGAGTCCACACATACAGAGAAGATTAGGGCAACGGAAGAACAACTTAGAGATCAGCTAGCCCGTAATGCTAGACTACAACGAAACATGGCTCTACTCCGATGCCATTTAGCGGCTGCTCAAGAAGAAAACAAAAGACTACAGCAACAAAATCAGGACAACCTCGAAGCAGCCATGGAAAATACTCCAGGGGCACCCATCGACCCGACCAAATTTCAAGCCATCCCCTCAGAAACCATACAACAAGTATTGGAAACCTATGCCAATCTCCTAGAAGCACATGATCAGCTTGCTGACCAAGTCAAAAACCTACAGAAAGCCCAGTGCCTACACCACACCAACGAGAACCTAAAGAGATGGCCAACGCTGCAACCTCACCAGAGCCGGAATTATCAGTAACCAACGAAGTACTTGAGCTACGGCAACAGGTTGCAGAACTAAGAATTAAGTTGTTACAGTATGAACGACCTCCCTCTCCACCTGATCAAACCATAGAAGAAGAGACAGTAGTCATTCTAGTGGAGGAGACATTTGAAGACAATTATGAGCCTCAACCCCTTCCAGGAGGCAGAATTACGGAGGAAGGCCAGGATACATATGAGGAACCCCCGTCAGCATGGATGAAGCAAGTAGAGGAGATGGGGCACACTCACGAAGAGCGTGTTGCAACTCAGATGCTAGCCATGAAAGCCATAGAGGAGACCATACTCAAGTCTGAATATTTCTCGAACTTGGCTCCTAGGCGGCTGATAACTAGCTCAGAGTTACAATACAAACCTTATTTTGTATTGTTGGCGGACTACAATGCTGAGATTAAACGCATAACCAACAAGTACCCCTCTTTCGCAACACAATTCGAACCCGAGGACATCCCAGAGGCAGCCAAAAAAGGGGCCATATTCCAGCCCATATGGAGGCAAAAGTTACTGGAAACCTATCCGGAAATGCTACGAACATGGGATCATGCTCCCATGCATCTGAAATATAACCCATGCTTCGGACCAGTACAAAGAAGACGCTCCTGGAAAGCATTCGCCATCAAGGTCCAGAACAACGTGAATTGCCAACAGTGGCTGAACTACCCCAAAATCGCACCACCGACAGGCCCACCTACAATAGCGTACATGATGGCTACCATTCGCTATTGGCTGCCACGCCTCCACCCCATGCCAGATGTTGCTCCTCAGATGATGCTCAAGATATTTGATATGATGCAGGTGGTGCTCAAAACTTTCCGCAATGTATGCCATATTCAGCCTCCGATTCTTGGCTTCATCAATGGTAATTATGACCTCCTGTATGATATGAGCACAACCCCCAGCATACGAGTTGCTTATGCATGGCACGCACGCATCAGATATCTCCCTACCTGCTATAAGCAAACTTTCGACGATATGTTTACCACGGGGTTCTGGGAGTCACACTCAGAAGTGTTCGCACCACGCCCTACCCACCTGCTACATCTATTCGCGTGTGAACAAACCATGCACTCAGAACTCTACACAACGCCACAACCGGACATACCGGGTGCAGTCAATTGGGAGACCCTCCAGAGAGACTTGGTTCGGGGACTACGCATCAAGGAACAAGAAGTGGCAACCGACCTCCTGCAGGCGTACATTGATCAAACAGTGGAGCAGAGGTCTGTCAGAGGCGACAGACCCTAGGGGGGGGAGAGTGTTGACAGTATACGGGAAGAAGCAAGTACGGACACACATGTAGATCTAGCACTGAGGCAACCCTTCATTTTTTTCAAAACCCTCACATCATTTTAAAGTGATTCTCATCACTACAAACCCTTGTAAATATCATTTCACCTTTTTGTAGCTCCATTTTGTACAAGCCGAGGAGTCCTCGAGCTTGGGGAGCCTTAGAAGTAGTTGCCTGCCAATTTTTATAATTTTTAGATCTCGTTTGGGCCCTCAAATAAGCCTTGGAACCTAATTTTTAACTAGGCCGGACACTAGGTCTGGACAGGGCCAAAGCTAGTCAAAAACTATAAATAGAGCTAGAGAGCTCATTTTTGGGCTAGCTTCTTGTAGTTTGAGCTTGAATGAGAACTTGGTTGCAATAGAAGTGATTCCATTGTCTTACTCTCTTTGTTCTTGCCGTGTGTGCGCGTGTGCGTGTATGTGTGTGCATGCTTGTGTGCTTCTCACTCACGCACTTGTGCTTCCACTTGCTCGTGGTCTTCATACCATCCTCACGTCTTCCCGGATTGACATTAAAGGAGGTGCTACTCATCACTGAGCTACAGCTTCCTTTGGACTTCTTGATACCGACCCTTAAGGTTGCACAAGAACATCAGTGGACCGGCCATGAATTATCAGCAAGAATAATGGACTTGGAACGATTAGGAGAAACCAGGCTAAAGGCAGCAGCAGGAATATATGCAGCGAAGAAGCGATAGAAAGCATATTTTGATGCACATGTGAAAGATAAAGGCCTAAAAGAAGGAGATTTAGTTCTAGTATATACGCTAAAGCAACACACACGTAAGTTAGAAAAGCGAGGTTATGGACCTATGATCATTAACAGACTCTCAACAAGTGGAGCAGTACAGTTAGCCACTTTAGAAGGAGATATAATGCATAATTACATTAGTGGCTGTAGATTCAAGTTATATCAGGAACCTCTTACTGAGGATATGCTTAGACGACTCACGTTAGCAAAGAAGCGTAAGGAGGAAGAAAATAGAATACGAGCTGAAGCTCAGGCAAAAGCTATAGAACGCATTAAACGCATGAAGTTAAGAACAAGGACTAGGGAGAGAACATTATAACCATCTGGAAACTACACCCAGATATCCCATGGCCATGTGTCAAGTAAAGTCAACCACTCATCCTAGTATAGTGGACAGGAGACCATTCATTACAGTCAGGCTAGAGCACGGCAACCCTTGCCAAGAGCTCAGGGCTTTAATTGACTCAGGTGCTGCGACTAGTGCGATTAGATGGTCCCACTATAAGGATTCAGGAATAGAAATGCGGCCAATTGAGGCATACCTCATAGGGCTAGGAGGCATGGAAACCCCTTGCATGGGTGAGGTGGACCTTCCTATCCTCATTAAGGATGTGACCATGACAGCGAAGCTACTAGTGTGCCATGATGATGACCTGATAGAACCCCTAATCCTTGGCCAAGACTGGCTATACGATCACTCAGTGGACCTAAATCTTAGACAAGGCTCCTTACAGATTGGAACCTTAGAGCAAAAGCGAGTGATAACGCTTGACTTCCCTAACGGCATTCCGACTGAGGTTTGTAACCCTAGACCCTATGAAATACATGCGACGGAAGACCGGAAGATCTTTGGTCAGATCAGTCACGTTACGTCTACACCAACCCACTCGGGCTTGGCTATGGACAGTTGTCAATCAGAAGGACGACAGGAGATCTTCCCTGGGGCTTCCTACAAACTAGAAGGGGCAGCTACCCAACCGCTAGGGTAGATGGACACAATCAGCGGTCAGGTGGGTTGCATCAGCGGCCAAATGAGCACAACACCCTGCGGTGCTCATCCTTCCAAACTTGCTGCGGACTGGCCTAGATTAAAGATAAATAACAAATCACTTGCTAATGGGCAGGTCACGCAAGTGTTGGATCTCCCTTCTTTTCCAAAGCAGAGCGTCCAATGGACCTCTCAAACCCAACCACGAAGGAGTCAACCACAACAGAGGAACCCAGACCGACGACACCACCAGATAAGGCAAGGAAAGCAGCAGTATCAACATCACAAAACAAGTGGCACCAAACAAATATGGGTGCCAAAAGGACAGCAACCACAGGCTATTGGCAACACTAGAGACGAGAACAGGACAAAGTTTCAACAAAAGCAGAGTCAGCATCCAAAGTCCCCTCGGTCTTCTTCTACAAGTACTCGACAGATTTGGATCGCCAAGAAATACCTTATCCATAGACCCACACCCATGCAGATTTGGGTACCCAAACAATGTATTATAGCCCAACCCTCAAGCCATGTAATATATACCCCTCAGAAATCTTTCCATCCTTCAATACCACCAAACCCGATACCACTTTTCGTCCCTCAGCAGAAACACACCACCCACTCAAAGACTCTTAGGAAATGGATACCGAAACGTATCTAGACGTCTTCTTGTACCCCCTTATCTAACAATTCTCCCACCCCGTTTAAACTCCACCCTTGTAATAATTCACCCTCAACCAAACCTTGTATAAATTCATACACCAAAACCCCACATCATGCATAATAAAATCTCATCAAGAAATGTATGCATAATCTGACAATGTAGGCGTCTAGAGACCTGCATTAGTTTTGCAAATAATCATTGCATCAATCACTTCATGACACTTGGCTACACGGGTTACACATGGTTATGGAAAGGGATTGCGGTCTCACCTTAATGGGATCATAATTAATTTCCATACTAATGTGCTAATCTTTTGTAGCAGATCTTTTCCATTAGCTCGTCAGTCATCATGCAAACCGAAGAAGGACCATCAGAAGCTGGCCCAAGCACACGAATGGCCAATATTGGAGAATTACTCACGGAATCTTATCCTACGATGCAACCACCAGAGTTTCAAGGTTTTCTAGGACCCATGCCAATCGACGATCCTCCTAGAGGATATACTGAGAAGATTCATCGTAATTCTCACTGGTTTCAAGGCCTAGCAGGACCATTAGCATAAGCTAATTTCATATTTGAGGCCAATTTGGCATTTGATCTTCGCACATGGACCAAGTACCAGTTCTTTTCAAGAGAATTTGAAGGACTACAGAATACACAAGATTTAACGCACGTTTGGGCACGAAGGGATTTACATAATATTTTAGTGACCCTCTACCTAAACCCGATTTTTACAGATGCTTTTACCTAGTAACCACCTTGACAGCTTCAGAGAACAAGGATCTACCCGGAACATTCATGTTACCATCCTTGGTAAATGACCCTCCATTCAGAAGGTTTTATTTGTCCAAAGATTTAATTCGCGCAGCTCTCAAAATACATGGAACACACACTCCGACGGAGCGAGAATGACTAGTCCCAGAGCAGATGAAACGTGGTGACGTAACTAAGTGGGAGGATATTTCTGCTATAACACCTGAGCTCTCCAAGCCATTGCGGATATGCATGCAACATTTTGCTTTCCCAGCTCAGGATCGTTTTACCATGCCCCACAAGAGAATCTGGTTTGGATTATACTTAGCATGTACTGGACCTCAAACGGTTGATCTAGCTAGCTGGATAATTGATCAGCTCTATTTGGCACAACATAGATGGGAACGAAAGAAGGTCATCAATGGATGTTGTGCACTTACAAGGATTATATATATGTGTCTGGCATATGATTTACCCATAGCGCGCGCCATGACCAGTGAGGAACTGAAGGCATTCAAAGGGACCACTAAGAAGGCTACAAAGTCTAGCAAAGGCAGAGCCGGAAAGCGGATGAGAGGCACTATCCCGTGCCTACAAGTCCCAGAATCACCCTTGCCACAACCATCTCCAGAGCAGTCACCAACAGCAGCCACTCCCACGGTACCACCAATTTGTATACGGTTATCAAGACCAGTTACGCTGGAGGCACCACCAGTACTGTTGCACCCCAAGCAGCCACAACCACAGAACCTATCACCACAGCAGCTGAAATTCCCACCACCATTGGTGCGGAAGCGTTCTCTTTTCCAATACCCCATTTAGAAGCAGAACAAACAGCACCACTGGATCCAACTTTTGATTTTGAAATGCCCGATGCATTCTCCAATGAGTTCCAATTTTCAGAAGGATGATTGTTTTCTCAAGAATTTGAAAGGCCTAGCTACCCTACCACACCCAGGGATCAGCCACAAGGACAGATTGTGTCTAGCTCTGATGATGCAAGAACAGCAACCGATGACGACGAAGGCGACGACGAAGCCAGCCAGGGAACTCAGGAATCCCAAGAGCACGAACAGACACACGGTCAAGGCCAACAAACAGACACACATGGTGATACAAGTACCCATGAAGATGAAACTTACGAAGCAGCAGCTTACACACTAGCTATCAAGAAGCTGTATAGAACTATGGAAAAAGTTTGGGCACGCAAAAAGCTGACAGAGGAAGAGAGTCAAGCAATAATAGAACAGGAACTTGTCACAGGCGGATTCGAAGACGCATACATCAAAGGATTCCGAGAGCTAGTCAAATCAGTAGGCTCCAACGAAGCCCTTAGGTACTTGCAAAGAAAGCCACTACCACAGTTTGACCCCCGCAGAGTACGACTACTTTCAAAGCCCGATGAATACATTCGTGTACCAACAGGAGCACAGTCTTCAGAACAAGCTAGGGAGGCACGCCTCGTCCCTGAAAGTTCGTTGGCAGCAGAAACCATCCTTGTAGATTCCCCACCCCGCGCTACAACTGTACATACCTCAGTAGTCACTGAAGTACCGACCACCCCAACCACTCCTCCATCACTGCCCATCCCTCCAGCCTCCCCTCTTCACCCTCCTTCCCCCAGACCAACATCTTCATTCGCCGGTGACGTAGCAGAAATCGTCTTTACGACCACTAACCCCACAATTCCCGCACCCACTAGACCTAGTCTACCCCCTCACCCATCCACCTTTCCATTCAACCCATTCCTCCATCCAGCTTTTCCATCCTTCCCCATAACTCCAAGACCCCTTTTCCCATTCCCACCGCCCTTAACTTCTCCCCCGTCTCACCTCCCCGACCCACTGTAACCCCTATTTCCCCTTTCCACCAAGCTGCACCAGCCAGTCCACCTGTAAATTACTCCTCAACCTTTGTAAACCCCGTATTTACACCAGCACAAGCACCCACAGTCACACCCATATTCACAGTCACCGCACTAGACACGTCCAATGAGATGGACATCTCACCACCCACTGCACCATCACTCACTTCACTCACGGCACAAACATATTTAGGCACCTCACAATTTTCCACAATCACCACAGCATCCACATTCCCACCCCCATTCCCCATTCCCGTTGCATCTACACCCACTGCATCTTCATTTAGCACCCCATTAATACTATCACCCACTATAGATAATGCATTTCGACAGATGCTCATGTGTATGACGCAAGTCAGAGATGAGTTCACATCTCTTGGCGATAATTACCAGCAGCTGTAGAGGACAACCAATGACTTACAGTGGTAGCTTAATTTATTGTCTATTGAGAATGCCTCACTGAACACCCGATACCAGGAATTACGAGAGGCCTATCATAAATTAGAACTAGAAAGCAAAGAAAAGACCAAGGAAGCCACTACTGACCTGGATAACTTATTAAGAGCCCAGACAGTTCGCAATGCAACGCTAACATGAAACATGGGCTTACTCAGAAGACATCTAGCAGCAGCAAAGGAGGAAAACCAGCGCTTACAGGACCAGAATCGAGAAAACTTAGAAGCGGCCCTAGACCATCCAGACCAACCACTCAGTCCTAGTCGGTTCAAAGCCATTCCCTCAGACTCCATGAGGATGCTGCTAGAAGATCATGTAAGATTGCTAGATGAATACGACCGCATGAATGAGGAGTTACAGAAACTCAAAGAAGATCATAAATTACTCCAGTTACGAGCACCGGCACACCAAGACATACCATCACCTGTGGACCCCTCTCCTGACATCTTAGAGGAACTCAATGCATTACAGGCCCAGGTATCAAACCTTGAATCAAGGATTGCAGTATATGAAGCACTGCCAAGGCCAGATTCCCCACCTGAGCTACCAGCTGAGGAAGAAACTGTCACCATCCCGGTGGAGGAAACGTTTGAAGAGGCATACGAGCCACAACCCATCCCAAGCGGATGCGTCACGGCCAAAGGCCAGATGACTTACAAACTCCCGACCCCCGCATGGATGAAGACAATTGAGGAACTTGGAACAACGCACTCAGCTAGAGTAGAGGCACAATTACATGCCATGGCGATGATAGAAGAAAGAATTTTACAATCTCCATTCTTTGCTCATTTGGCCCCGCGACGATACATATCTGGGCACGAGCTACAGTATAAACCGTATTTTATGTTAATGGCCGAATATCAGTTAGCCATTGAGAAAGAAACAGGTAAGAAACCATCGCATGCGACTCAGTTCGAGGAAGACGATTTGCCACTAGATGCACAACAAGGAGAGATCTATCAACCAGAGTGGCGAAAAGATTTACTACAGAAGTATCCAGAAATGATGAGTACATGGGTAAAGGCACCTTTGCACTTAAAGTACAACCCATGTTGGGGACCAGTACCACGACGCCGCTCTTGGATTGCCTTTGCTATTAAGGTACAAAACAATAAGCAGTGTCAGGATTGGTTGAATTACCCCTATTTTAAGCCACCCATCGAGTTACCAACTGTTGGCTACATGATGGCTACAATTCGCCACTGGCTCCCTAGATTAAAGCATATGGACGATATAGCGGCGCATATGACTGTCAAAATCTTTGACATGATGCAAATGATTTTTAAAGTCTTCCGACGTGTCAAGGCACCTCATGTCAACACCCCGGGCTTTGAGCATGGCAATTTCGATCTGGTATATGATATGAGTACAACGCCATCGCTACGGGTGTGTTATGCCTGGCATTGCAGAATAAAATATCTACCGGCGTGCTACAAGCAGACATTCGAAGAGATGTTCACAACCGGCTTCTGGGAATACCATTCAGAGGTATTCATAAGCAGGCCTACACATTTATTACACTTATTTGCCTCTGAACGAATGGTCTATTCCACACACTATCAGCTCCCGCCACCGGAAGAACCGCAACCAATCGACTGGGAGAAACTCGAGGCAGATCTGGCCCGAGGCATTCGTATCTCCGAGCACACCCTCGCTCAAGACCTCCTACAGAACTATATCCGGTAGACCTCACAACAAGGTTCTGTCAGGGACGACAGAAGCAAGAGGGAGGGGGGTGTTGGAAGCAGCCAGAGGCATGGAAGACGCGGAAGCATGTAACGACGGAGCAAGGAGCCAGTCAAATCTTTTTTCAAAGAATTATGTTCTCAAATACTTTCCAAAAACCTCCAACAGTGATTTTTATCACTATTGTAACATATGTAACATAGAAAACCCCATTTTGTAATCCATAGCTCCATTTTGTGCAAGCCGAGGAGTCCTCGAGCTTGAGGACTTAGGTAGAACAAGCGTATCAATTTTTGTTATTTTTAGACACCGTTTACCCTTTCAAATAGCATCTAGGACCTATTTTTTAACTATGCCGGTCACTAGATGTGAAACCGGTCAAAACTAGTCTAGAAACTATAAAAAGAGCTAGAGAGCTCATTTTTGAGGTTAGCTTGTTTGAGGTTAGAGTTCTTTTGAGCTTGTAATAGTGTTCTTGAGTAATAGAGTTGAGTTCTCACCTTCCATTGTGTCTTGCTTGTCTCTTCGTAGTGTGTGTGTATGTGTGTGTGCATTTCTATGCTTCTCACCTTCACTCTCACTTCATCTCACATTCACGATCTTCATATCACTCCTATCTCTTCCACGGATTGACATTAAGGAGGTGGAGCTTCTTAACGTGGTTCTCACCATTGTGCTAGAGCAACACCCCGCGAATTTGTAGTATTTGCTATCATAGACTAACACTAGATCGCCTTCTGAATGGCATAGGTCTTGTGTTTCTTGTCATGCTTATCCTTCGCCTTCTTTGAATAGCTTCCATGCTCTGCTATGCAGTTAGTCTCTTCTCTTCTAACTTGACCAATTGAATATATCTCTCCTTTAGTGACTCTTCCTCTCCCAGCCTGGCCTCAATGGCCACTCTCAACATTGGGACTTCTTTTTCGATAGGAAATATGGCTTCCTCGCCGTACACTAATGAGAGTGGACTGCTCTTAGTCATCACCCGATAGGAGGTTTGATATGCCCACAAGGCTTCTAAAAGTTGCTCATACCAGTCTTGCCTGTGAGCAGCCACTATCTCTATCAGAATCTATTCCAAAATCTTGTTGGTAACCTCCACTTGTCCATTCACCCTCGGATAATATGGAGTACTTTTTCGATGTTTGGTCTTATATAGCTCCATCAATCCCTCGATCAGTTCATTGACAAAATGCATTCCTCTATCGCTCACTATCTCCAACGGGCATCTGAATCGTGTGATGATTTGTTCATACAAAAACTTGGCTACATCGATAGCTCGATCAGTTTTAGAGCTTTTGCTTCCACCCACTTGGTGACATAATCTGTGTAGACCAAGATATACCTATTGCACGTACGTCTAGAAGGAGGATCAATGGGTACCACAAAGTCAATGCTATCATGGACAAAGGAAACCATCCTAAACCTTAGATTCCATGTGAATCCTATATCTCATGATTGGTTCATAATTAGGAGAAACCAATGCTTCCATTGCGTCCGAAACATGCCAAAACCCTAAGATCAATTGTCTATCTGCTAAATTCTGACATTCTGAGGTCCTCATCGATTTGCTGACATCATTGATGACATCATCAACTCGCAACCGCCTTGGAACTGCCCTTGAAAACCTATATAAAGAAGGGTTGGCCACATTCATAATCAGTCTTGCCAATACCAGTCTTTGGAGCTCAAGGAGTCGTGACCGCCAAGTAAGTACTCTTCAAGTTCCAGTTCTAGTCCTTGTCTTGTTCCTTGTTCTAGTCTAGTTCTTGAACATCCTATCTTGTCCCCTTGTAATCTCATAGTATGAGATCCTGTCGAGTTCTTTCTTGTATCTAGTTCATCTCCCAGAAGGGAGTTCTTGTAATCCAGATATCTTGTCTCATACTTACGATCCCAGGTTGTGGGATCTCCTATATCATCTCTAGTCCAGTTTTCCATACCTATTGGTCCCACGTTGTGGGACGTCTTGTATCAGCTACATCTTCTTGTATTATTTCCCTATGTGGGTGTTCTTGTAATCATAAGTGTATTTCCAAAATCTTGTCTACTATAGTCAGAGAGCACAATCTAGTGCTCCCCTGACATTTTGGCAAGACTAGCTTTTATCCAAGACCAGGCATCATGGAGAACGCTTATGAACAGATTGTAGCATCACTTCAGAGTCTCCAACAACAAGTTGAGGACCTAACTCATCGACAGACATAAGTCGAGATGGGAGATCCAGTACATGTAGGTGCACTCCTCCAAGAATTAAAAGAATGAATCGGGAGTCTTCAAGCAAATCAAGGGGGTATTCAAGTGAATTAATGTCCTAGTACATTATTTATGAAGGAAACCAAGATGTGCATGCTAGAAAAGTTCGATGGGGATCGCACAAAGTTTCATGGATTTCTCCAGCAAGTTAAATTGTACATCCGTATGCAACCTGATAGATACCCTAACGAGGTATCCAAGGTCAGGTTTATTGGAACCTTGCTCTGTGGCCAAGCATTATCATGGTTTGCCCCAATCTTGGAGAGGAACATGGTAGTACTTCAGGACTATGAGGGGTTTCTTTGAGAACTCTCCGCCACATTTGGAGATGCGGATACAAGTAGAGTAGCAGAAACAAATCTTCAAAAGTTACGTCAAGTAACCGCCCTGCCTCTACCTATGCATCTGAATTTAGGTAGTTGATATGTGATCTCACTTGGCATGAAGATTATTGCATAAGCCAATTCAGATGGGGATTAAGAGATGATGTGAAGGACCTTTTGCTCATGATGTGAGAGGTTAAAACATTGAATGAATATATCATGCAAACTATTCAATGTGATAACCAAATTTTTGAAAGGAAACAAGAAAAGCAAGTAGAAGGAAGACCTCGCCAATGGAAACCTGTCCAACCCACTAGTAAAGATGAGTCTATGCCTGAACCTATGCAAATAGATGTAACTAGGTTTCAACCTCTAACACTACAAAACAGAGAAGGAGAGTTAATAAGTTATGTCTCTATTGTGGAAACCCTGGACATATTGCAATTAATTGTCCAAACAAGAGAACAAACTCCAAAGTCGCAGCCACCCTTGTAGAGCAGGGAAACGAGGAAGTCCAGTTGTAAAAGAGACCTTACAACCGGACCATGATATAAGAAAGGGTATCATAATTCCAGCTACACCCATAGAAACATGTCTTGCACCTGTCAAGTTAATCATGCCCAAGAAGACCATTTCCCTTATAGCCCTAGTAGATTCATGAGCCTCCTCATGTTTCATCGATGAAGGATTGGTTAAGAAACATGGAATTCGTGTACTTCGAAAGAACAAACCTGTCATGTAAAGATAGTCCTACAGAAACTAAGAGAAAAAGGACTATATGCAAAGAAGTGCTCTTTCCATAAGACAAAAGTGGAATTTTTAGGGTACATTGTATCAGATAAAGGAATTTTTATGGACCCTAAGAAAATTGAGACAATCCTTGATTGGCAACCACCTTCATGTGTTTGAGATGTACAATGTTTTCTGGGGTTTGCCAACTTCTATAGGATATTCATCAGAGATTACTCCAAGATAGTGACACCTCTTACCAAGATTATAGGGAACTCCAAATTCTCATGGACTGAAGAAGCAAAAAAAGCCTTTCAAACCTTGAAATCAGCATTCACTACCGCTCCAATTCTAGTTCATGCTGATTCTAGTCAGCCCTTCTTCCTAGAGACAAATGCATCAGACTTTGCCCTAGGAGCCATTCTTTCCCAATATGGAGATGATGGGAACCTACACCCAGTTGCATATCATACTATGCAGATCAACATCGTGTCTAGAATCCATCATATCAAATTGGGGATAAAGTATGGTTACTCAGAAACAATTTGCAAACTTCAAAGCCCTGTGCAAAGTTAAATCATCAAAGATTTGGTCCATTCACCATCTTGGCCAAGATCAATCCAATCACCTTCAAAATTATTTGAAACTTCATTTACCCTAGTCGTAAAGAAAAATATACTTAATTTACCTGAGCTGTCTCAATCACCCTACGTGTGCCGAAGGATTTAGCGGTTGACTTGATCCACCAGCCGTGTGTCTGCAACTTCCCGACATTTGGTGAGCCTGACGTGAAAGCTCAGCACGGCATCTCAGGTATCAAAGTATATTTTTATTTATGCTGTGCATATGCATGTAGGAAAATTGGCGATTGAAGCAGATGCGTCAACATCCCTAGTAGCAGAAGCGGACTCTCAAAACCTTGTAATCTCCTGGTTGTTGAGGGCTGGTCATTGAGACCTGAGCGCCTCCACGGATATTGACAAGTAGAAGGATCCTCGTCACACTACCTTTGTCCCTCAACTTTTGTGAAAGCAGCGATTGCACATGCATAACTAGAATTGATGTATTAGATTTACTTGATCAAACGAAATGTAAAGACTTTGCACAAGAGCACGATCACAAAGAGCCTCTTCAACGAGTTCATTCAGGTATATTTCTTTACTTCTGTTTACTTCTATTTGCAAAGTATCTTTTACCACGGCATCACAACAAGAACAAGAAATAGACGTACTACTACATGAACTACATACATATATTTCATTTCTATCAGTAAAGTTAGATTTATACAATATTTGTGAAAAACCGTAAGGAGAAGGGAGTCACGGGAAGAGAGAGTGCACCACCGCAAGAAGAAGGTAGAAGTCCTGAGAAGAGAAGCAGACTTGATGAGAGGAAGTAGCGTTACTACAGTGGAAAAGAAGAAGTTCTTCTGACAAGGCTTTGGGAGGACCGGAGAAAGTCTGTCTTCACAGAAATGACTATGACTTTCGTATCTGATGTAACTTTGTGATGAATGCTCCAGTATGAAATCTATGAAGTTCTTATACATGTAAAAATCTATATTCGAGATACTTATGTTTACCAAGGAAATGAACAGCAGACGTTTTCCAAAACAGTAGTTTTTCTCTGTATTTCTTCAAATCTTCTCTGTTAAGTGTAATGAGAGATTCAAGTAGTCTACACAGAGGCGCAACGTAATTCAAATGACTATGAGTGTGTAAGAAGCTAGAAATCTTGGAAGGCGGTATCTGAACAAGTGACAGAGTAAATCTGACACAGTAGAAGGCATTGGAACGAAACATTTCGGTGAAATTCCGGTGGATAACTAAATGCAATTTTTGGTGGAAATCTCTACGTATGTAGAGCAGTGCCAATAGAAAAAAACAAGTATTTCTGTTTGTTCTTTAATTTGATGTTGTGTTGAACCTCGAACCCTCAACACAATTGGCGATCCTACTGTACGGCTGACGCAGCCTCAAGAAATGCATGAGGGGCAGGTGCAACCGTTTTGGTAAAGTATATTTTACAAGGGCACAAGCAAGAGCAGCGAACGTGGAGACATCTTCAGATTTTTACGAGTGGTACGAGGCCGAGGAGTAGGAAGCTCTGGGCACTGAAGAGGAACAGGGGGAAACAGGTGCAGCAGAGGTAAGGTTAGTGGGCGGCATACTTGGAGTGTTATTCCTCAGAGAAGCAACTGTAGGGGTAAGAAGACGACTCCAGTTCGATCCACTTGCAGGGGCGACCGGTCAAAAAACTAGGCACACACCTCAACCACAGCCAATGGCTCAACCACCTCCTAATCCTAAAGTCAAAGCTGCTCATTTCAGTGGAACCTCTAAGGAAGATGCTGATTGCCATGTGGCTCAATTCGAAATAAAATGGACAGTGAATGGATATCCAGCCATGTACGGTGATGAGATTAAACTTCAACAGTTTGCAGCCACGTTGGAAGGACGAACTATGAGCTGGTTCAGTCAATATGGCATTGCTCATTTTGCCACATATGATGATTTAAAAATAGCATTCTTGCAATGATTTAGAAAAGAAAAGACGCCTTCCGATGTATTAAGGAAGTTGAGGGCTATCAGACAAAAGACCATGCTAGTGGAGGACTATGCTCAAAAGTTCTGGACTTTAATGGAAAGGTTGCAAGGTAATGAACGACCTACTGATGAGATGTTGGCAGGATTTTTTTTGAAAGGATTAAGGAGCACAATAAGACATCCGGTGGCCAGTGTGGACATTGCAAATGGTTTTGATGTGTTAGTATTAGCAGCAGCGCGGGTTAAAAGAAGGTTTGGACGAGCCAAAAAGAAGCAGTCTAATTCTGGTTTAGAGGTTGAATCGGATTCAGCTACGGAGTCAGGCAAGAGTTCCAGTGATTCTGACACTGATGACTATGATGATGAAATAGTGAAGACAAAGCATCATAAGCATAAAGCTAAGCACAGTAAAGAGGAGGAATGGATTAATAAGTTAAAGAGACATGGATATTTTATACTAGCTCCAAAGGAGAAACGATTTTGTGATATCTGTGACAAAGAGGGACATACAACAACTCAGTGTTGGTATGACCCTAATCATAGAGGGAAAAGTTCTCGGCAAGACAATAGAAATTTAAATGACGTAGCGGCCAATCAAGCTATTCCCATCCTAGGGCGAGGTAATTTTCCGAGACAGCCGCAAGGGAGACCCCCATGGAGAGATCAAGGCAATCAGCAAGGGAATAACCAGCAAGGCAATCACCAAGGTCGACCACCAAGGGTAATGCCTTGTGGGTATTGTTCAGCTCCTGATCATTGGATAGGGCTGAACTGTCCTTTGTGGGTAAAGCATCGTGAAGAAAGAGGTATACTTGTCATTCGGTATAATCAGCATAATCAACAGGGACAACATCAACAACAGGGGCAACAGGCGGCTCAGGCGAATGCAATGCTGATAGAATGGCCAGAGCAAACGGATAGAGCCTATGATGCACCAGGTACTTCTGACCGAATGCACGTTGAGAAGTCTAACCAATGGCAGTGTGATTGTAAACATTGTGGGAAAGGTAAAGAAGTCGAAGTGTTGGCAGTGACAAGATCAAGGAATAAAGGACCTATTGATTGGTAGGAACAAAGATGAATTCGAGACAAGGTTTTGAAGCAGGTTCGAGATGAGTCTTCTAAGTAGGCGATGGGTGGAGGTCAGACTGAGCAACAACAGGGTGTGGAAGTGATACCTCCCATCAAGGAGCGGGATAAGGCGCCGGATCAGCAAAGCTTGGCAAATGATTGGTTTGATGAAATCATTAGCTCCCCGCTACAGTTGTCCTTGGATCAACTGTTATCCTTGGTACCGGTGTTTCAAGAAAAATTATTGAAAAAGCTAATTGGGTATCATGCAGAGCCCGAAGTTAGATCGATCCCTTCTATCTCGGCTAACAGTATTGATCCAGCAGACGTGGATTTTGTAGTACCAGTCATTCAGGTGCAGTACAACCACCAGCGATTTACAGAAGTGTTACTTGATGGAGGATCAGGAGTAAACATATTACCTGAGCATATTTTCATGGAAATGGGAAGAGGGGTATTGGCTCTAGCACCGTTTCAGGTAAAAATGGCGGATCAAACACGAGTACAGCCAGTTGGCATTTTAAAGCAACAACAAATTATTATTTCCGGCATGACATTTATGGTTAATTTTGTGGTCATCCGAATGTTTGAGTCCGCATATCCATATGAAATGTTGTTGGGGAGACCTTGATTTTGGCTCGCCAAAGTCAAGCAGGATTGGGGCTTGAATGTAGTAATGATTACCAAGGGTAAAAAGCAGGTGACAATTCCTATGCGTGGACGAAAAAATATGTCGTTATAGGAAAAACCACTTATGGCTCAGACCATTAACTTGGCGGATGAGATTGAAGATGATGAAGAGGAAAAGTTTTTGCAAGCAAACCCAACGGTGGTGCCGGTATTAGAAGTCGATGTTGAAGGAATATTAAGTAAGGATTAAAATGGTGGGTTGAAAGTAGAAGAGCCAGTTCCGGGTGAATAGGTGGCAGGTGCCTATTTACAAAAGATGTTTGACCAACGTATGGACATTCCGGTGCAGCAGCAGATGGAAGACCAGGAGGAAGAGATAATTACACGGGTGGAAAGGATGTACGATCAGAAAGATGCAGGTTCTATGCGGGTGAAGGAGAAGGAGCTTCAAGAGGTTAATTTAGGGACAGAAGCTGAACCCAAGATGGTGCGGATTGGTAAAACATTGGAAGGACAGTTTAAGGAGGATCTTATTTGTCTGCTTAAAGAGTATGTAGATGTGTTTGCTTGGGATTATACTCAAGTAAAAGGCATAGATCCGCAGTTGCATCAACACAGGATTAATTTGAAGGCAGATGCAGTACCTGTGGCGCAGCAAAGATATAGAATAAATCCTAACTTTGCTAAACAAGTGAAGGAAGAGATTGATAAATTGTTGGCAGTTGGATTTATCAAACCGGTGAATCACGTCACTTGGCTATCTCCTATTATAGTGGTCCCTAAAAAGAATGGGAAGCTCCGAATTTGTGTTGATTATAGAAAGTTAAATGCGACAACTATTACAGACCCGTTTCCTATGCCGTTTTGTGATGCAGTGTTGGATGCGATCGCAGGCCATGAAATGTATAGTTTTTTGGATGGATTTTCTGGTTATAATCAGATTAGTGTGGCTAAGGAGGATCAGCACAAAACAGCATTTATTACAGAATTTGGAGCTTATGTGTTTACGGTCATGAGTTTTGGCTTGAAGAATGGACCACCATCGTTCAATTATGTGGCCCATAAGGTGTTTGAACCTTATCTATAGGACTTTATGCAGGTATTTGTCGACGATTTTTTGGTTTTCGGTAAAATGATTAAGCACTTACTACACCTGAAAGCATGTTTTGAAAGATGTCGGTAGTTTAGGATGGTATTGAATCCATTTAAAAGTGTGATTGCGGTCAGAAGTGGTATTTTATTGGGCCATGTTATATCACAAGCAGGAATGGCTATTGATATTAAGAAAATTGAAGTTATATGTACAGCTAAAGCACCAACTAATGTAAAAGAAGTAATGTGGTTTGTGGGTCAAATCAAGTGGCATTCCAGATATTTAAGATATTTAGCAAACATTTCCTTACCACTAATGCATTAGACCAAGAAGGATGTTCCATTTATGTGGGCTGATGCTCAAGAGAAAGCATTTCAATTGTTAAAAAAGATGGTATTGGTAGCACCCATATTACAACCACCTGATTGGTCAGTACCTTTTCACATATTTGTGGATGCATCGGATGTGGCCGTAGGAGCAGTTTTGATGCAGCAGAAAGACAAAGGATGGTATAGACCTATCTATTATGCGAGTAGGGTATTGGCTGCGGCTGAAAGAAATTATCCGGTGACAGAAAGAGAAGCTTTGGCGATGATATATGCCCTTAACAAGTTTCAACATTATTTGTTGGGCAATAAAGTTGTTTTTCATGTGGATCATCAGGCTTTGGTTTACTTAATCAAGAAGCCCTTATTAACAGGCCGATTAGCCAGGTGGATGATTTTGTTACAGGAATTTGATTTTGTGATTGTGCATACTCCGGGGAAAGAGCATGTGATGGCAGATTATTTTAGTCGATTGGAATCAGGCAAAACACCCACCAGTGCACTTGATGTATTTCTGGATGCTGAGTTGTTTACGGCGCATGTAGTGGAGGCAGATTTGTGGTATGAGCAGTTATTAATTTTCCTAACGGAGGGTGCATTACCACAGTACTTTACACCTGATCAGAGGAGGAAGTTTGCCCTTAAAAGTAGGCCGTATTTGGTCATAGCAGGGGCATTATACAAGAAGGGCATGGATCAGGTTATCAGGAGATGTGTACCAGACTATGAACAATTAGCTGTCTTACACGAAGCACATTCCGGTTCTGCAGGAGGTCATTTGTCAGGTGCTATTATAGGAAAGAAGGTATTACAAGCTGGGTTGTGGTGGCCAACGATGTTTAAAGATGCGCATGAGTATGCAAAAGGATGTGTGATTTGCCAAAGGTTAGGCCAACCTAATAACTCTGACCGGATGGCTGATCATCCGGTAC
This sequence comes from Ceratopteris richardii, assembly GCA_020310875.1. Classification (NCBI taxonomy): domain Eukaryota; kingdom Viridiplantae; phylum Streptophyta; class Polypodiopsida; order Polypodiales; family Pteridaceae; genus Ceratopteris; species Ceratopteris richardii. Next base: position 23,214,299 of record CM035423.1, on the reverse strand, counting down.
TACCACTGGATCCTTTCCAACAATGGGGCATGGATTTTGTGGGGCCTATTAAACCTACCACTCAGCGCAGTAATAGATACATATTGGTGGCAACTAACTATTGTACAAAATGGATGGAGGCAGTGGCATTGAAAGATAGTAAGGCAGCAAGTGTGGCAAAATTTCTTTATCGTCATATTATGACCAGGTTTGGGTGTCCGATTGAGTTAGTGAGTGACCGAGGTACTCATTTTTGAATGAGGTGATCTCAGAATTAACAAAGATTCATTTGATCATGCATAAAAAGACTACAGCTTATCATCCTCAAGCGAATGGGCAGGCAGAAAGTACGAATAAAACTCTAATGTGTATTCTTAAAAGTTAGTGCATGAAAATCAGAAAAATTGGGATTTGTTTCTTGATTTGGCTTTATGGTCATTCAGAACAACATTTAAAGTGACAACAGGTATGACACCTTTCCGATTGGTATATGGAATGGAGGCAGTAGTACCTATGGAGTTTGTAGTTCCTAGTTTGCGGATTACGGCAGAGAAAATGTCACCAGAGTTATCGATTAAACACAGGAGTAAATACCTTTTACAGATTGAGGAGGATCGTTTGATAAGTGCATATATTACAGCCGTGATTCAAAAGCGGCGACAAGCTTGAGTAAATCGGAATGTGAAGTTTAAGTTATTTAAAGAAGGTGATTGGGTGATGGTGTATAATTCTAAGCTAGGACCCCATCCAGGAAAGCTTACATAGAGATACAAGGGCCCATACAAGATTTTGCAAGATTTGGGTCAAGGCACTTTTCGAGTGGCAGATGTGTCTGGCACATGGATGGACAAGCCAATAAATGGATTTAGGCTGAAATTATTTCAAGGGAAGCTGCCACATTTGGACTGGTTATCTGCTAATATGGTGCAAGTTGTTTATAATCCAGAACAACACTTCAGTAATGTTTGTGATCATCGCAGTAAAAGAGTTTATTTCTCTACATTTTTATCAGTGGTACAGTGTTTTTTGACCTCGTGTTGGTCTAAAACTACAATAAGTAAATTTTTACGATTACAATGGAAAATAGGTTTATAGTTGCAGTTCAACAGTGAGTTTCAAATGAGCTCAGGACCAATGATGGATGATGCAGTATTGTTAAATCAGGGTATACAAACTAAGGAATATTCTTGGTCTGTAAGTAATAATATGTTGGAAATCAGTATACTTCGTATTCCGAGTCAGCAGCTCCAGAAGCAGCAGCGGCATCAAGGGGAATATGAAAAGAGAGCTAATGTTCGGCCAATGATTATCTTGCAAAGTACAATTTGTCAGCATTGTATGATTGGAAGCTTTTGCATCATAAGATGTAGTATTGAGGAATTTAAATATCAATTTCGTATTCTTGAAGTACGAATGTTTGTTCTGTTCCATGATTATTCTAGGACGCGTAGAAGAATTGTTAAGTGGATTATTGATATGTGGGGCAATCGATTGTGGATGATTTTTATGATAATCCATGCTACAATATTATTGAGTTGCATGAAGTGTTACGTGCGTAAGTACGATCATCATTACAGTAAGTGGCAGTTCAAGCAGTCGCACTTGTGGAAAGAATATTTTAAGTTCTACTTAAAATTTTCCAGGATAACATTTTTTCCTGCGTCTTCTGTATTAGTGCTTGAAGTAGGAGTCATGGGAGGGTGTATGAGGAAGAGAGAAGTGGTAGTGCGAAAGGAAGATACAGAAACGGAGGAGAGTGATGGCTCGTTGCAGGAGGATGAAGAGGAGATATCAACACCATCTACAACGACTAGGGGTGTGCGAACGCTTATGGGGTCATTCACAGATTTTAAAGTCGAAGTGGATATACAGTCTGCTCTGAATGAGAATTGGCTCAGAGGGATTGGATTATTACAGTTCGCTATGTTGCCATGGGAGCGCTAGAGATGCAATTATGAGGCAAAGGGCCAGCTAGAAATCATGCGGAAGATGAAGGGTCAGTTATCATGTCAGGTAAAATTTTCACTAGAATTACTTGCAGAAGTATTTCAATTGCCTATATACGAGGATATAGTCATTCCAAAATGTGCGGAGGAAGCTTTGATGAAAGACTTTGGACCCCGAGAAGGCAGACGGAAGTACTATATGATGAAGAATGCAAACTATATTCGAAGGGAGCAGCTAAAATGGTATTTGGAAAGATTATGTTTTATCATTAAATTTGATTCTATGTCCAGGGAGAATTTTGCACCTCTGGCCTATGCAGAGGCAGGTGGAAGAGTAAGTTGGGCCCATTGGGTGTATGATCACCTACATATTGAGATCTTCATCGGTGATAGGCGTAAAACGCAAACCAATAGTCGATTATCAGCATATTTAGCAGCCTTATTCGAGTTTGTGCAGTTAGTCGAAGGTTAGAAGATCGTGTGGCCTAAGGAGATCAATTTTTGTGGTCATCAAGTGATGAGTCGAGAGCAGGACCAATTAGAAGTGAAAGAGGTAATGGATAGACCTTCAGAGACGTCTGAAGATCTTCTTCGTGCTGGTTATATTGCACAAGAGAAGGAATCGGCTAGTCAAATTATTCAACGTGATATACGAGAAACAGGAATACAGGAAGATATTTTGTTGCACGAGCAAGATAGTGTAGAGCATCCAAAAGCATTCGGAACTGTTTTTAGATTGTCTAGAAAAAGAAGAGTGGAGGAACAATTACAAGTAGTGGATGAAAAAATTTTGAAGGATGTTAATACTTTAGATTATGATGTGCTTGGCATGAAGAAGAGGTTGCAGGAAGTTTCGGACTTTTTAGTTTTTCAAGAGGAAAAATTGTTTCGGCATGAACAGAAAAAAGTATTTATTAATGAGAATGATTATCAGTCTTTGCAGGAGAAGACTAACAAACTTCAGGAAGCATTGGATAAAAAGGTATGTATGTTGGAGGAATTGCAGAATGATAAGTTGCAATATGCGATAGAATTTTCTAGTGCGAAGAAGTCTATGCATGATTATGAAGAATGGCAGAAGTATTTGCAAGCGCAGATTCAAAAAGAAATGATGAAATTTTCAGTGTTAAATGCTACTTTGCAGACGGAACAGGTAGTTATTCAATCGCGATTACAATTCTTGCAGGAATTAGAGAAGCACATATTAAAAGAGCAAGATGTGGAGTTAGAGGCTACGTTGATGATGAAGTTGGATATAAGCTTATTGAAGCAACAACTGAATAAATATGTTCAGGATATTTGGAATGTTTTCCAAAATCGGTGGCTCAGTATGTTTAAGTTTCAGTATGAACAGGTGCAGACATGTTTTGTTTCAAAACATGAAAAAGATTTAGTAGGTATAATTTCAAAGCAAGAGAGGCAGATCGAGGAGCAGATACAGATAATTGCAGAATTGCGGGAACAATTGTTGAAAAGGAAATTAGAAGAAAAGGTGGAAATATTTGATGCAAATTTTTGAGAAAAGCAGGATGGTGCAGCGGAAGATGTTGATAATTTGCAGAATGAGAAGATTAGGGCGGAAGAAGAGCAGATTTCCAAACAGTTGCGGGAGATAATCTTATATGATCAAGGGATTGTCAAATTCGAGTCTAATTTTTGACAAAATTACCCACCGGGCTGTGCCAGGTGTTGAAGGCAGGGAGATCTGATAAAATAAAATAAAAAGAAAAAGAAAAAAGACGGCTACGATGAGATTAAAAAGGACACGTGGCAAGTAAAGAGGAAAGTTACATGAAAGGAGCTCGTGAAAAACTGTAAGGAGAAGGGAGTCACGGGAAGAGAGAGCGCAACCACCGCAAGAAGAAGGTAGAAGTCCTGAGAAGAGAAGCAGACTTGATGAGAGGAAGTAGCGTTACTACAGTGGAAAAGAAGAAGTTCTTCTAACAAGGCTTTGGGAGGACCGGAGAAAGTCTGTCTTCACAGAAATGACTATGACTTTCGTATCTGCTGTAACTTTGTGATGAATGCTCCAGTATGAAATCTATGAAGTTCTTATACATGTAAAAATCTATATTCGCGATACTTATGTTTACCAAGGAAATGAACAGCAGACGTTTTCCAAAACAGTAGTTCTTCTCTGTATTTCTTCAAATCTTCTCTGTTAAGTGTAATGAGAGATTCAAGTAGTCTACACAGAGCCGCAACGTAATTCAAATGATTGTGAGTGTGTAGGAAGCTAGAAATCTTGGAAGGCGGTATCTAAACAAGTGATAGAGTAAATCTGACACAATAGAAGGCACCAGAACGAAACATTTCGGTGAAATTCCGGTGGATAACTAAATGCAATTTTCGGTGGAAATCTCTGCGTATGTAGAGCAGTGCCAAAAGAAAAAAACAAGTATTTCTGTTTGTTCTTTAATTTGATGTTGTGTTGAACCTCGAACCCTCAACAGGGACAAATGCTACTGCATACCTCAGGTATTATGAACAACTTACAGAACAATATGGGCTACCTGAGGATCATAAAAAGGACACATTTATACGTATTTCTCACGGTTTTACTAGAGAAAGAATACAACTAAGAGTAGTTCAACCTAATATGACTTGGGCAAACTTAAAAACTCAACTTCTTACTGAATTTTCACATGAGGATTATAGTAAGAATAATAGGGCTACATTTATGAGATGGGTAGGAACTACGAAACTAGATCAACATATAACTCAAGGGTTAACTGAATTCGATGTTAAATTTAACCAAATGCCTCAAGTAGACCGAACAGCTTTAGAGCCGGATAAATTACAAAGTTTTCTAAGCCCTCTCTTAGACATGAGCTTGAACCTATGCTTGAGGACGGAACGACTGCTAGTGGGTTAACTGGGAATTGGGAAAATGTACAAGCGGTTGTCCATAGGTTAGCTCAAAGACAGGAGCGCAATCAAATGCAACCCCCTAGGATAAATGATAGAGATACGATAGTTAAGATTGAAAATGATCACACTTTTCATAACCCTAGTAAAGATGAATCAGAAATTACTATGTTGCAAACTAGAGTAGAATCAATAGCCAAACATATGGAGACTTTAGCAACTAAAATGGCAACCATGAAAAGTATGCAAGAGATTAGATTAAGATATCAGGAGAAACCAAGAGAGCTAGAGCAAAATCCTAGGACTCAAATGCCAACTAGGAGAACATTTAACCAAGTCCGCAGATGTCTCTGGTGTGATGATGTAGACCATCCACATTGGACATGTAACCTATTTAAAGAGGCCAAAGATAGGAATTGGGTCACGGAGGTTGATCGAAAGATCTATGATTATGTAACAAAAAGGCCTTTGGCAGCAAAAATTATGGGAAAGGGGGTATGAAGAGTTTCTTTGAGGCCTCTACAAGTCAAAATACATATGCTTGTGGGCTTGAAAGTGATGACTCTAATTGTGACTTTTGGAATCAAGTTTATGATAGTGCTAGTAGGGGGAAATTAACAGTTGAGAACTTATATGCTACAAGCTCTGATATCAGATCAAAGACATGTTGGAATGAACCAGTAGATATGTTCTCTGTCTATGCTCATGAAATTAATGTAGACAAGAAAAGGAAGCGTGATGAAGAGGGGCAGTCCAAACGAACAACTAGGGCTAGAAAAGAGAGTGAGATTACTGAGTCAATTAATGAACCACCTAGAACGGAGCCTAGTCAAGAAACTAAACAACAGGAACAAGATAAGAAACCTCAGAATAAGGGAAAAGTTAAGAAAGTGGTAGAAAATTTAGAAAAGAAAACAATAAATGAAGGTAGAAGTCAGGATAAACCTAATGAAACTCAACCCATACATGATGAAGGTATTAAGGGAGAAAAACCAAAAAAGAAACCGCCTACTTTCCAATTGATCTCTCAAATAGAGAAACAAATAGACATTTGGAAGGTTATGGATGAGAAAATTATGAAAGCAGAGGTAACCATGACATTAGAAGAATGGTTAGCATTTTCATGAACAGATGTTAAAGAAGATTTTATGAGTATTATAAAAAGACGAAGAGAACCTATAGTATAAAACTGAGGATATAGAAATGGAAGAAAGGAAAGAAAATGAAGAACCTAAAGTTAGTATTGTTCAAAATAATGAATCTGAATATTGTGAACCATATGAACATAAGAATTATTTGGGCCCCATAATTGGACATTTAGAGAAAGGAAATGGAGACCCAAATAGTCACTATACTCAGAAACATTGGGCTAGGGGCATTACTGAAACTATGGTTAAGATAGGAAATAATAATAAACCACAAATAGCTTTAATAGATTCAGGATCGGAAATTAATGTAGTCTCAAGGAAGTTATATAATGAAGGAAAATGGCCTATAGATAGAGACCATGGGTGGAAAATGAAAGCAGCCAATAATGCTTCTGGATATTTACTTGGAGCTTGTCCAAATGTTCCAATCACTATTGGAGATGTTAGAGAGGAACATAATTTCTTTGTTCATGATGATTGTTCATACCCAATTATTTTGGGGCAACCATTCATTTATGAACAAAGAATGGAGACCAAAGTACTTGATGATGGTAGTGCTTTCGCAAGAATTTGTTCTCGTGATGGCCTACAATCTGTTCAATTTATGATGCTCTATATTAATCATCCTCGTAATCATAGGTCCTTAAGAAAAACTCCTTTAAGACATTTAGATCAGGATTTTGAATAAATGCCACTGTTGAGCGAGATGACGGTGGACTTTGGTTCAACATCTCGCAAACTCTACTACATAATTTGTAAAAGAGTTAAATTATTTAAACAAAGAAATGAAGAAATTTATGACTTATTATATGATGAAGAATATGATGAATGAATTAATAGAAATGATGAATGAATTTTCTTTTAAATGTTTTTCTTTTACATGTATGAAAATAAAAGTTTATTTATGGAAACTAATTTTACTTGTGAGTCTAGATATTGTTGATTGTTAGCAGGAGTTGAAGATGCTTTTTGAGCAAATAAATTAAAGATTGTTTTATGATAAAGATGAAGACAAAGAATAACCAGGTGACTTAATTCTAATTATTCGTATTATTTATTTTTCTCTTCATGCATTTGATAAATAGGATTTTATTTGTTTCTGATATAAAGAGGGAATTTATTAAAATTATGTAAATAATGAACGAGAAATTAAAGTAGGAAAATGTATATAGATGAAAGTCTAATTTAGAGAACTTGTAATGCGTTGTGAAGATAGGAGAGCGGAAAACTTGAACTACGACCCCTAGTAAAAGAGAAATTTACTTTATACTAGTAGAATTCTTTACTTTCTGAACCCGTCTAGCAAATGAGATCCTAATTCTCACTGTAGCAAATTTCTAGATCCTCTGCTCTGATTAGGGGTTAAGCCTTTCCCCTTAAACAAAAAAGTTGCAAAGAAAAATTAAGAAAAGAGAAGAGTGAGAACATCAAGCAGTATATTAATGGCTACTGCAAGATGAAAAAAAATAAAAAAAATTTAGTTGTGGTCTCGAAATCACTTCTGAAATATTATGCGGGCTATATGAGGTGGAGGTTTGCTGCAGAAGAGTTAGTTAGATGTATCTTATGGCGGACGTCTAAGAAATAAAAGAAAACATACTTATATAAATTAAATTTTACTTAAGAACAGGGTTAACGGAATGGTAAGTACCTCAATTATCTAAATAACCTTTATAGGATTTTCTAAATTTGTATTTTTGACTATATGCATTGACTGAAACAATTTCTAATTCATATTTATGTGATTTTAGGAATTTTCTTTATTATCAAAAACATAATCAGAAATTGAAAACATTTCTTATAATATTAGCTAAATTATAGATTTTATCAAAGAATTTGATACTACTTTCCATTGAACTGCAGATTGGCCCATTAGGGATGATTTGCAGGTTTGGTGGGGGCAAACATCGAAAAGTTTTCCACCTTCCAGTTGACGACCAGGAAAATTAAAACATGTTTATTGGTTAACTCTAATCCCTCTATTACACTATTTTTGCTTGGAACTTATCTCTCTGTAGTGTTTGCAAGTACAAATTGATGGAGAAAACATATGCTCATATTAGGGTTTACTCTAAACTGTTCATTTAATGTGTGTTTGAACCAATGAAACATTGAAACATGGGTATAAAATCCTAGGGTTACTTAAAATTATGAGTATTTAGGTTAGAATGTTAATTCTAGGGTTAAAGTTAGGGTTTGAATGGGTTAATGTTAGGGTCAAACTAGATTTCTGATGAATTTCAAAGTTATTTTTAAAGGTTTTTAGTGTGTTTAAAGGGTTAAAGCATTTGACATTTAATTAACTTAATCTATAAATTGAACATTTTTGTATTAAAAATTAAATTATCATTTAATTAGTTAATTTAATTGTGTGTGTGAATTTAAGGTATTTAATTAATTAAAACCCTAAAGTATGCTTAGATTAAATGAATTATTTAATTATGAAAATTTAGGATAATTAAAATTAAAATGATAAATAAAGTAGATAAATGTTGAGTGGTGTATGTGAGTCAATATTAAAGAATGGTGAGAAAAAGATGTGTATTTAAAGTGTGAGAAAGTAAAATTTAAAGGAATGGTGTGAGTTGTTGTAGATGAAAAGAGAGGAGTAGAAGAGTTATGCAATTATAGTAGTTAAAGTAAATAAAAAGTGTGGTAAATAAAAGTGAGGTAAAATGTGGAAGATAATTAAAGTAAAAAAATCAAAGGAGTGGTATACAAATGTGTTATGTATGTATAAATATGTGTGTTTTTCTCTATTCTCTCCTAATGTTTTCCTTACAGGTATTTTCTTCCTCCTCCTCCTGATTATTGTAGAGAGAAAGGTTGTACATTGAGATCTCCATGCAGGAGTGAGAGAGTTGATAGCGTAGGAGAAAAAAGGAGTTATCTTTATTCTCTTCTTGATTTTGGCAGCAATGGCTTCAGAGAGAAGCTCTGATGAGCGAACGTGACAGGGAGAGAGAGAGAGGGAGGTGATGCGCTGACATCATGGGCTATGTGTATGGTGTCTGAAGAGAGAGATAGGGGCATTGTGGCATGCCGAAGAATTAGAGGAAAGAGATAATTGGCAGAGAAAAAGGGGCATAGACCTCCCGGCGCTGCTGTCCAAGAATCGCATAGAAGATGGGGATGAGAGATTTTGTCTGCGTGTCAGGCGGTAGAGGAGAGAGAACCGGTCGAAGGCAGGCACTGCACATAGAGAGAGAATATCTTCTCAGGCGGCTCTGATGCGCATCTGTAGAGAGAGAGATGTGTCCATCTTCCTCACTATAGATGACAGTTCAGTCAGCTGATTCCAATGACTGCGACGACGTGACGAGAATCTTTGACATCTTTTGAGAAGCAGTAGCGCATGCAGATAGAGAGAATCAAAGAGAGACTTGATAGTTAGCGTCGACGGTAGATCCTGATATTTAGAGAGAGGGAGTGGGCGGATAGTTCTGATGGCTTTATGGCTTCAGAGTAACAGATAGAGATAGTCGATGCCGGTTGTTTCAAAGAAAAAGATCGAAGAAGAGAGAGAGCATCTTACGAGATTGGAGTTGAAATAGAGAGATGGAGAGAAAGAGAGTTAGATGCAGAGAGAGAAAGAGCACCGGAGAGAGAGACAATTAGAGAGAGAGAGAGAAGGGTGAGTTCCTATGGTGGGAGTTGGCTGTAGACGCAAAGGGAAAGAGAGAGAGATTGATAGTCATAGAGAGAGAGAATATTCTATGATATACTTAAGTAAATATTTTATCAATAATTCATTTAATTTTCTAATTTCAATGTAAGCATATATTTATAGATGGTTACTTATATATGTTTATGCTTAGATGTATGAGCATTCATACATATGCATGGATACATTAGAATGTATGTGTTCATATGTCTGCATACATGTGAACATTTAAATGCATGTGTTAATGCAAACGCATGTTTGCATGTATGAACCTAGTGTTAGCATGTGTATATATAAATAAGTATATTATATGTGATAGAAAGAGTATTAGCATGAGTTTTTGAACAATAGATTAGCATATGTTAATGTTAGTTTATGTGAAAATGAAAATATGCAAGTGGAATTGTGTAAGAATATGGATGTTATGAATGTATGTATATATAAGTATATGCATAAAAGAGTGAGTTAATTTTTGTTAGCCTAAGCTCAAATGTAATTTAGCTTATGTTAAGCATTCATGTGAAATTTTATAAGCATGAGTATGCAAGTTAATTAGAATATATGAATAAGATGTATAATGCATGTGCATAATAGAAAATATGCATTTTAGTATAAATGATCATGTGCATTAGTATATGCATGATTAACATGAATGTGCATGATTGGAAGAATGAATGTAAGCATGAGTAAATATTGAGAATGAGTATACACGTTAGATGCATATAGTAAATGGATGAGCATGATTGATTCATGTATGAGTTAGTGACTTTCCAAAAGTATGTTAGTATATAAATGGTTAGTATATGTGTTAACATATTTGCATATGCATTAGAGTGTATGTTAGCATGAATTTATAGGCATATGTAACATATGTATAAATATTTTTAGCATGCATATTTAAATGTAAATGATTTATTGAGGTATACTTTTTGTTTCTAATGTTTTCTTTACATACATTGAAAGAAGAAGTGTCCGAAGAGCATTGCGAAAGAGTGAAGAATTCAACAATTATATGATCCAGAGATCCATCAATCTTATGAAAACCCATTGAAGATTACCTTTGATCAAGCTATTTACCATATTCTTTGTATAGGAATCATTGGAATTTATCATCCTTTTAGATAGATTTTATCATTTAGAAAGATTTATCTATAGCATTGTTAAAACCTATTCTTGTTGTTATCATTAATTCATTTATTATTTCCATTGATCTTTATTGTGGATGTCTACAGAGCATTCAGTGGAATCTAAAAGTAATGCAATTATAGAAGTTGAAGTTGAAGTCATTAAGGACAAAATTACGCACGAATCTTTAATCTCCGTATCTTATGATTATTGTCTTACTAGGTTTTTAATGTTATTCTCGATTGCATATCCCAAACCTCAAGATAGTGTAGATTCATTTCCACCACCTCTAATTAGACGTATGCAACCACAGCATATTGAAAACCAAGAAGAAGAAATTATTAAAGAACACATAACTGAGGAATCCTTAATTTTACCTTCATCTCAAGAAGCTATTGCTAGGTATAGGGCAGCTCAACCATACGGTCCTTAGAAGTATAAAGGTCTAAGCATTACCTATTAGATATTTCTTAGATTTTTCATATTTTTAGAATTATTTGAAACTTCATTTACCCTAGTCGTAAAGAAAAATATACTTAGTTTACCTGAGCTGTCTCAATCACCCTACGTGTGCCAAAGGATTTAGCGGTTGACATGATCCACCAACCGTGTGTCTGCAACTTCCCGACAGCGGGGCACAGGGAAAGTGAAACAACCGACCAGCAACACCTCCCATAGGAAGGAAAATACCATGAGGAAGAAGGTTCTAGCAACGACGGTCATTCTCACCCCCCTGGCTTGGATCTAGCTCTCATTCCGGTGCTGCAATCCAAATTGTGGGTTCCGATGGCTCAGCGATATCAACTACTAGGATTGAATTACACACATTTTTACAATAAATTAGGGGAAGATCTTGATGTGCATATACGAACGTTTGAAAACCAATATAATTGCAATCACAGACATTTACAGGATGATGATCATAAATTATAGGTATTTCAGGCTACCTTGGCTGGAAATGCAGTGAAATGGCTCATTGAGGTCCTTCCGATCATTTTACTACATACGATGCATTGAAAGAAGCATTCTTAGCACGATTTCGGACGGCCAAAAGTATTTTGGCATTATACACTACTCTGCGTCCAGAAGAGCTCGATAGACCTTTACACAGAAGAATTTAGATCTATTATGCAGCAATTTTTGGATGACAACTGCCCCTCGAATGAATTACTTTTGGAGTTTTTTGTGGATGGTCTACAACCCCTGATAAAAGAAAAAAATTATGTCTTTACACTAGATCAGAGTCATACACTGGACCAGGTTATTGAATTAGCTACTCGTATGGATAGAAAAATGGGATTGGCAAATATGCGGATGGTCAGAAGTGAAATCGAAGGGAAATAACCCCGGAACTCGATTCAACAACTGTATTGCTTGCGCTATCAAAATCCAGGACATATCACAACAGATTGTGCCCTAAACCAGGTATACTGTCCAATCTGCAATATGCATAATCATAGTTTGGATAATTGCAGATTCATTCAAAGAGCACATTGGTAGCTTCTGCACAAGTCGAGACCCAGAAGTGGAAAGGGAACGTCAGAGAGTTTAAACAATCTGTTCAGCCCGGACCGTGGCAGGATAGCCAAGATGTACACAACACAGGAGTTTCACCGTACTCAGAAATCCAAATGAATGCAGACTCTAGCAGACGTTACAGGTAGAATTTTAAGGATTTCGGCAAAGGATGGTGATTTCATCAGCCTGGTCCAAGCAATTCCGGTAATCGACCCATCCAGTGTCAGTTCTGTTTACAGTTTGGATACCGTAGGTGGGAATGTGAAGAAGCCAAAGAATACGATGAAAGGAAGCAAGAGGCGAAACTAAAAGCTCCTAGCATGGTCTCCATAGAACGCCCAACCAAAAATTGCAGTCGTCACTCGCTCGCAGAATGAATAGTCCACCATATCGGAACCCTGTATATCGATCCCAAAAAAACAGAAACAACAACTAAAAACAGTGGTACGATGGGCTCCGGAGTACCCACCTCATTTTTTTTTATCCAAAAAAAATTCCTTCGACAGTGGATGATCGAATTCAGCAGTCTCGGGGATGTCAAGCAGCGGAGTCTTTGGGCACTCCTGTTGCAAAGCCTTCTGACCATTCTTCGCAAGTGGTGGACTCCAGAATTGCGGATTTTCATGAAAGGAGACACAGCTAGAATAGAAATAGGATGCACGATAACTCTGATATACGGGTAAATAATGACAAAACATTTCAGGCGAAAACCGATGGATTATTGCAGGACTTACATTTGAAATTATCATTAGGAGCCTTGCTGGAGCTAGTGCCTACTTTTCGGAAAGAGTTGCTACAACAATTATAGTCGATCCACGATACAGCAGAAACTCCGGACCCAACAGTATCTATGGTAAAGGACACTCCAAAAAAGTTTGTAGACTATGTCGTACCTACCATTATAGTTTACCATTGTAGTCACGCCATTCCAAAAGTATTAATTGATGGAGGATCTGTTGGAGAATTCCTCTCCTAATCGCAACGGAAAGTGTAGAAGACCTTCTCAGGATCAAGACTCTTGCCAACAACTGAACCTTCAAATGAAAACTGGTACCAACTGAAAAACTGCAATGAACTTGAAACTTTGGTCACTCAAACTAAACACCTATAGCTTTAAAATGAGCTATCAAACACTCAATTTGGAGTAGATTTGGGTTGGCAACTCGTTGATACAAAATAGGCTACCTGTCCACTCAGTTAGGCTGAAAACTAGACTTCACTAAAAACTGAATAACTCACAGAGCATAAAGAATTTCATAAAATTCTTTTAGATAAAGGATTTACTCAAGCTAAGCTTTCCAACAAATGTTTAAAAACTAAAATTGGATACATATATTGAGAGATATGACTCTCACAAGTAGACTACCCATAAATGGGTGTGCGGCTGAACATACTCTATGAGAATGAACTGAACAAAATGACTCAAACCAAATGAACTAGCTACAAGGGGACTTCCATGCCTTCTTCCTCTATTCTTGAGTGTCCTCCCTTGCCTCTTTTATAGCCAAGTGACCAAAAACTCTCATGATGAGTTTGAGAGCTCTTCTCCATCATTTCTCCACTACTTTGGACAGCCACTCCTCTTACAGTTCAGTTTTTTTTTTATTTGATTCTCTTTTGAATGATTCTCTTTCGGCCTCCACTACTTGCTGAAGTAAATGCTTCTATTTTTCATTTTTTTATTTTCCTTCTACTTGAAGAAAATCCTTTTTGTAAAAATATATATGAGCTTACTTCTTTATTTTTAACACTCCCCCTCAAGCTCACATGTGAGCTTGCACCTTCAGCCATATCCTGCAAGTTGATGTCATCCTTGAACCTCTTTAGCTTAGAAGCATCTAGGGACTTTGTAAGCATGTCTACAACCTGGTCATTAGTTCCAATGAACTTTATATCCACATCCTTGCTCAAAACGTTTTCTCTAACATAATGATAATGCACTTCTATGTGCTTGCTTCATGCATGAAACATTGGATTGTTTGTCAAGTGAATGCTTGACATGTTGTCACCATAAATTGGAATGGTCTCCACCTGCACATCAAGATCAACCAAGATCTTCTTAATCCACATAGCTTCACAAGTTGCAAAGGCTAAACCTCTATATTCAGCTTCTGTAGATGATAGTGCAATAGTAGGTTGCTTCTTTGAGCTCCATGTGATAGGTTTGCTACCTATCATGAACACATAACCTGAAGTGGATCTTCTATCTTCCTTCGAACCAGCCCAATCACCATCACTGAAGCCTTTTACCTGCAATTCTTCATCATATCTATAAAACAAAGCATGATTGACTGTGTGCTTCACATATCTTAGCACTCGTTTGGTTGAATTTAAATGTTCACTTGTTGGAGCTTGCATAAATTGAGAAAGAACTCCAACAATATAACACAAATTTGGTCTTGTGATCGTAGCATAGATCAACAAACCTATAATACTCCTGTATGTAGTTACATCATGTAACTTTTCTCCATCATTTGAGCATAGCTTCACATTTGTGTCCATAGGTTGAGTGAGTGGTTTGCATTCACTCATTCCAAATCCGAAAAGAACATCCAATAGGTACTTTCTTTGCATCAAGTAAATGCCATCTTTCCCATAGACTATCTCAATGCCTAAAAAGTATTTCAGCTCACTAAGATCTGAAATTTTAGACTCCTTATCGAGTTTCCTTTTGATCTCTTGTATTCCTGTAACATTACTTCCTGTTATGATGAGATCATCAACGTATATGCAAATATATACCTGCTTGCCTTCTTCTTTCTTCATGTAGAGAGAGGGATCTGCATTACTTGGACTATACCCACACCTTGTGAGGTACTCGACCAATCTTTGATTGCAAGCACGTGGTGCTTGCTTCAGCCAATACAAAGCTTTCTTCAATCTACAAACAAAATCTGGATGCTTTCTATCTTCAAATCCAATCGGTTGACTCATGTATACCTCTTCTTGAAGTTCACCATTGAGAAAAGAATTTTTTATGTCAAGTTGGTACAATGGCCATCTCCTTGTTGCACTTAGTGCAATCAAGGTTCTAATTGTTCCCATCTTTGCAACCGGGCTGAAAGTCTCTTCATAATCGATGCCGTGAGTTTGCTTGAATCCTTTTGCTACTAGTCTAGCTTTATGCCTAGCTAGAGAACCATCAACATTTCTCTTTATTTTAAACACCCATTTATTTGGAACAATCTTCATACCTTCAGCCTTTGGAACTAGCTCCCATGTGTGATTGTCCTTGAGAGCTTTTATCTCTTCTTGCATAGCTTCTTGCCATTCTTTTTGTGTACATGCTTCTTCATATGCATCCGGTTCTTTGTCTTTGACCACCTGTGTCATATATGCAAAATGCTTTGCAATAAAACTATCATAGCTCAGCCTTTCAATTACATGTAAATTGTCTCTTGATGCCATTTTCATAAAGAATATCTGAAAATTCTTTGGAGAAATATTCTCCTCCTCCATCGGACCTCAAGGTCTTTATGTAGCGTCTTGTTTCCTTTTCTACCTGTGCTTTAAATATCTTGAACATGGAGAACACATCTAATTTTTGTTTTATGCAAAACATCCATACTTTTCTTGAATGATCATCGATAAAAGTGACAAAATATCTATTACCAACCACTGATCGTCTACCGGTTGTGGATCGTCTCCACTAACTAGACTCCATAAACCTTTACCTTTAAGGTAATTTATCATTCTATACCTCCAAGACTGAAAATTATCTTTGTCTAACTTCTCAACTTGTTGTCCTAAATCAGCCATTGAAAACTTCCAAGATTGAAGTTTACCTCAAGTATTGTGTGGCGCTCTTCCTTGACTTTATGAAGCTCCCCATTGATTTGTAGCTTCTCCTTTGCTTCACTTTAGTTCCAATGCTTTGCCTCTTCAAAATCCAATGCTCTAATACCAATTGTTGGAGAATTCCTCTCATAATCGCAGTGGAAAGTGTAGAAGACCTTCTCAGGATCAAGAATCTTGCCAACAACTGAACCTTCAAATGCAAACTGGTACCAGTTGAAAAATGCAATGAACTTGAAACTTTGGTCACTCAAACTAGACTCCTATAGCTTTAAAATGTGCTATCAAACACTCAATTTGGAGTAGATTTGGGTTGGCAACTCGTTGATACAAAACAGGCTACCTGTCCACTCAGTTAGGTTAAAAATTGGACTTCACTAAAAACTGAATAACTCACGGAACATAAGGAATTTCATAAAACTGTTTTAGACAGAGGAAGTACTAGAGATAAGCTTTCCAACAAATGTTTAAACACTAAAATTGGATACATATATATTGAGAGTTATGGCTCTCACAAGTAGACTACCCAGAAATGGGTGTGCGGCTGGACATACTCTATGAGAATGAACTGAACGAAATGACTCAAACCAAATGAACTAGCTACAAGGGGACTTCCATGCCTTCTTCCTCTATTCTTGAGTGTCCTCCCTTGCCTCTTTTATAGCCAAGTGACCAAAAACTCTCATGATGAGTTTGAGAGCTCTTCTCCATCATTTCTCCACTACTTTGGACAACCACTCCTCTTACAGTTCCATTTTTTTTTGGATTTGATTCTCTTTTGGCCTCCACTACTTGCTGAAGTAAATGCTTCTATTTTTCATTTTTTTATTTTCCTTCTACTTGAAGAAAATCCTTTTTGCAAAAATATATACGAGCTTACTTCTTTATTTTTAATAGGATCGAGTATCAACATAGCTTCTACAGCAACATGGAGGCAAATGGGGTGGCATGAGTTTGAGTTGGCTCCATTTTTTGTCTGAATGGCGGATCAATCTCGTGTTCAACCAGTAGGACTAATTAAGTTATTTCGATTCTGATTGCACATGTATTATTTAAAATTACCTTTATCATTCTAGAACTCAAGGGGCAGAATTTAGATCACAATCTACTTTTAAGACAACCATGGCTTCGGAATGCCAAAGTTCGACAGAACTGGGATGAGAAAACCATCACTTTTTGGAAGGGACATTCCAAATTTACGGTTTTGTTGGATGATGAGCAGTACTTCTTGCCATAGTAGAAACCAATCTGGGTGGAACCACCTCATATGTTAGAGGGCTTAGAAGAGGATGAAGAAAGTAAGTTTTTGGAGGCTAATAAAGACTTACTGTCTGTGGGAGTGGTCGATGTTAACTCAATTTTTAGCATGGAAGTGGATAGTTTGACAACTGCAATAGGTGCCGAAGTGTTTGACAATGCTGAGAATCAATTCTTAGAATTTTATATGAATGATCCTATGGAGATGCGCAACGTTCGTGTAGAAGACGATGCTCTGGAAGTAATCAATTTGGTGAGCGAGGAGGACCCGAAGCCAATTCACATCTGTTTGGAATTAGCTTCAGAATTTCGGTCCGTCCTGATTGCATTGTTGAAACACTACACTGATGCGTTCGCATGGTCATATTCAGATATGTAGGGCCTGGATCCAAAATTATATCATCACCGTATTTTACTCAAACTAGATGCCACTCCCGTAATGCAGCAGCGTTATCGGATGAATCCCCATTCCACGGAACAGGTTAAACATGAATTGGATCGCCTACTTAAGGTGGGTTATATTGTGCCTATCAAAAATCCAGAATGGGTATCGCCCATAGTGATCGTCCTGAAGAAAAACAAACAACTGTGAATCTGTGTGGATTACCAAAAATTGAATGCTGCTACAGTTCCAGATCCATTTCCATTACCTTTCTTGGATAGTATGCCTGACAAAGTTGCAGGGCATGAAATGTATTCTTTTCTGGATGGATTTAGTGGCTACAATCAGATGTGCATGGTTGAGGAAGATATACCTTAGACAACATTTATTACCAATTGGGGCATCTTTGCCTATACAATCCTGTGGTTTGGACTCTGGAACGCTCCAAGTACTTTTCAGTGTTGTATGCAACAAATCTTCGTGTCGTACTTAACATCTTTTATGCATATATTTTTGGATGATTTCTCTATCTCTGGCCGAAGGGTAGCGCATTTGGAACATTTACGTTCATGTTTCGAATCCTGTCGAAATGTACGGCTATTCTTAAATCCATTAAAGTCAACTTTCGTGGTGAAATGTGGCAAATTTCTTGGACACATTTCAAAAAAAGGAATTGCGATCGATCCGGATAAAGTTAAAGTTATCCGCGACACACCAGCTCCAAAGAATCCAAAAAAGGTGCTCAGGTTTCTCGAGAAAATACGTTGGCATGGTAGACATTTACGAGGACTCGTGCATATTGCTATCCCACTCAATAAGTTAGCACATGTTCCACCGAAGGATTTTCTCTGGACTGATGAAGCACAGCTGGCGTTTGAACGACTCTGAAAAATGCTCGTAGGTGCTCTAATCTTAAAAGCTCCGGACTGGACATTGTCCTTTCATGTTTTGTGGACGCCTCAAATCATGCCATCGGCAGCGTTCTCATGCAGAACGAAGATCCGAAGTGGTTTCGTCTAGTGTACTATGCTAGTAGAAGACTCACATCGGTCGAGAGGAACTATTCGACTACGGAGCGTGAATTCCTGGGTCTTATTTATTCTATTAAAAAATTTTGACACTCTTGGGTCGATCGTTCACATTTCATGTGGACCAAAGTGTGTTGCTCTACCTGGTGAAACAGCAAAATTTAGTTGGTCATCTCGCTCGATGGGTGTTTCTATTATAAGAATTCGACTATGATGTGGTCCATCGCCCAGGAGCCAGTCATGCGATTGCACATTTTTTATCGAGAATAGATCACGGTGAACCTTCAGAAGGCATTGATGATTCTCTCTTGGGTGCTGAAGTTTTTACGATGGCTGAGCCGAAAGATGTTATGCAAACTATGCCAACCTGGTATGAAGAAATGGTGAGCTCTCTTACAAACGGTGTCACGCCATCTCATTTACAATTGGCAACCCGGAAGAAACTTGGGTTATGCAGCAGATGGTTTCCATTGATCATGGAGCAACTTTATCATAAAGACCCGACGGGATTTTGGTTTTGTTGTGTATCCCAACATGAAGTATAGGCAGTTATTTTGGAAGCACATGCAGGGGATGTCAGTGGTCATTTCGGTCATCTTATTACGGTCCGGAAAATTCAATAGACTGGACTTTGGTGGCCCACTATGTATGCTGACTGTTGGTGCATGTCAATCATCAATTGAAGGATTATGAAGAAATGAAGTCAAGGAGTCAAGAAGAGAACAAATTCAGAAGGTTGAAGGAAGGACATATTCAGAAACCCAAAGATATGTACACATATGTACATTAGCTGACATATACTTTTGTCTAGTCATAAACTTGTATATATTTATCTATAAATACTTTGAAAAATGTCAGGGCAAATAGAGCAGAAGAAGAATAGAGAATAGAAAGAAAGATATGAGTAGTAGAGAGTGTCATTAGACACATGAGAAGAGAGTTGAAATGATCAACTTCACTCAATTGTAATTTTCTGAGAAAATCGAGAAAACTTGCGCCCGATGTTTTGCTGTCTGCTCCTTCTGTGTTTAATCTTTTGAGAAATCCTTCTGCACGTATCTAAGTCCATAGCTAATCTATCTATGGCTAGAATTTGAGAGGCTAATTGTAATCAGGCTGAGAGAATTTAGTTTAGGAACATTCATATGTAATAATGTTCTGAGAGTCGACAAAACTGGCGCAGATTTCATGTTCAGAGAAATGAACATTACTCAGTGTGTGGTGTAAAGTTTTACACAAGTGAGGGCTTAAAATCTAAGTTAGAAGGTAAGCCATCTATGGCTAAAAGATCTTGATCAAACGGGTTCGACATTGTGAGAGCTGTAGCTAAGAAGTTGCAGGTGTCAAAGTCGCTTCTACAGAGAAGGTGTTTTACACATAGGTAACTTGTTTGTGTGATTTCTCAGAGTATACTAAACCATTTGCAGAGATTTAAGTTGGAGAAGGTGCGCAACCTTAAGGCGAAGTAGTCTACAAAGTTTTATAAAAAACTTTACAGGATTGATTAGTCAATTAAGGATTAATCTGCAGCAGACTTTTCTGAGAAGTTGAATTTTTCAGAATAATCAAGTTCCTGATAAATTGGTGAATGATCTCTAAATTTGGTGGAGTCTAAAGTTGATCTTGATATAGAGGTGGTCTAAATTCAAGGTTAACTTGTTCTTTTGGAGATTAACACTCTCCATCAGTGGTATCAAAGCAGGATGTGTCAAAATTGAAGTGAAGAAGACTCCGACTACTGCAGAAGTACAAATCTTTACATCTTGAAGGTGCAAAAGGATAAAGGTTGAAGAAAACTTGAAGGTAGACACATTGAAGCTATCAAAAGGATCAGAAGGAGTGAGATTCAAAGTCAAGGTACATTTATTTCTCATAAAGATTAAAGAATTGACAATACAGGTAAAGAAATAATGGGAGATAGTCTCCAAATTGAGAAGCTGGATAGAGAGAACTATCCTGCATGGTCAATGAGGATGGAAGCTCATCTTATGAGCAAAGACCTGATGGGGTACATCACAGGAGATGAAGAAAAGCCAGAATTTAGAGACTCTAGTGTTCCAACTAGAGAGGAGCTTGCAGACTTGAAGAATTGGATGAAGAAGGATGCTCAAGCAAAGAGCATAATCTACATGGCAGTCAATGACTATTTGCTTCCTCACATTAGAGGACTTGAAAGTGCATGTGACATTTGGAATGCTTTGGAAGAGCATTTCCAAAACACAACCAAATCAAGGAAGGCTTCACTATGGGCAGAATTTACTACCTTCAAGAAGAAGGCCTCACAATCAATCTCTGATTATGTGACAAAGATGAAGGACATTGCAGATTCTCTAGGTGCAGTGGATGAAGATATTGAAGAAGATAAATTGGTAAGACAAATTCTCACAGGACTAAGAGGAGATGAGAAGTGGAAGCCTTTCATTTTATCTACAAAACTTTCACTAGATCACTTCACTCCTGATTTGAATCAATTATTAGGTCATATGCTAACTTTTGAGAATGATATCAAAGGAGATGTTGATAAGAGTGCAGGTCATGCAATGTACTCTAAAGACAAGAAGAAAGCTAACAAAGGGAAGCAACAATCAGGTGAAGAAGAAGGTACTTCAAACCAAGCAAATTTCATAAGAGGAAAAGGAAATGGCAGAAGTAGAGGAAGAGGCAGACACAACAAAGATAATGCAAGAGCTTGTTGGATATGTGGTAAGACCAATCATCTATCTCATGATTGTTGGCACAATAATCAGAATAATAGTAATTATCAGAACTTTAATCAAAGAGCAAGAGGTGGTAGATTTCAGAGAGGAAACTTCAGAGGTAGAGGTGGTAGGAATTCTTTTGGAAGAGGTGGAGGAAGAAGCTTCCAAAATCAATCCTATAATAACACCTACTATAACTATGCATCAGATCAGAAGGAGGATTCGACTCTCATTATGAATGCAACATATGAAACTTCACACGAGGACATGAGAGTGTTTTACATTGATTCAGGATGTAGTAATCATTTAAGTGGAAATATTGCTTTGATGACTGACCTAGATCATAATGCAATTAATCATACAGTTCAGACAGGTGATAATACAAAGCATAAGGTAAAGTCAATTGGTTCAGTCAAGGCTAAAGATGGGAGCACTCTTCTGAGTAAGGTTCTTTATGTTCCCACAATTCCAAAGAATTTGATCAGTGTAGGTCAAATTGTGGAAAAAGGATATGAGGTAAGATTCACCAATGATGGAGTCTATGTTGAAGACCCTATTCAAGGGTATAAACAGGTTGTTACAGGAAAGAAAGAAGGAAGGCTCTTCACATTGAAGGTACAAGGAAATGTTGGACATGCTATGTTCACATATGGAGAGCAGAAGGTGTCAGAATTGGATCTTTGGCATAAAAGACTTGGACACTTCAATGAAAGAGGTATCAAAGAAATGATTAACAATGATTCAGTGCTTGGGTTGCCTAACATTGCAGGTCAACACATGACATATAGATGTGAGGCATGTCAATTAGGTAAGGCTCATAAGCAATCCTATTCCAAACATGGGTTTATGTATTCAGAAAGACTTGAGTTAGTGCATACAGATGTGTGGGGTCCTTCAAAGGACTTTAGTATAAATGGTTCAAGATATTATGTCATTTATGTTGATGATGCTACCAGATGGATCACAATTTATGTGATTAAAGAAAAGTCAGAAGTGTTTAATACATTTAAACATTATCATGCATATGCAGAAAGAATTACAGGTCAAAAATTGAAGAGACTAAGGTCAGATGGAGGGGGAGAGTATTTTTCAAATGAATTCAATGATTACTTGTGGAATGCAGGTATAAAGAGAGAAGTTACTTGCAGGTACTCTTCTCAACAAAATGGGGTAGCAGAAAGAAGAAATAGGACTCTTGTTGAGTTTGCAAGGTCCATGATGAAAGAGAAGAATTGTCCAAATTATTTGTGGGCAGAGGCTGTAAATACAGCTACTTATTTGGTCAATAGATTGCCTTGTAAAGCTTTGCAAGGTATGACACCATATGAAGCTTGGTGGGGTAAGAGACCTACCTTGGATCATTGCAGAATATTTGGATGTTTGGCATATGCATATGTGCCATCTCAATTGAGGCATAAGTTAGAGCCTAAGGCAGAAAAGTATGTATTCATTGGTTATGATGATAAACAAATGGGATACAGGTTGTGGAGTCCATCCACAAAGCAATTCCTTGTATCCAAGGATGTTACATTTGATGAGCAAGGTACTTGGTATGCAGGTAAATACAATGTACATGTAGATGATGAAGAAGTAGTGGATCAAAGGAAAGGTAAAGCAAAGGTTCAATTACTTGATGAAAGTGAGAATAATGAAGTACAGGTTGAAGTTGAAGAGAGGCCAAGGTTTGATCCAGAATGTGATGAACCAGAGACTTCAAGAAGTGCAGAAGTTAGGAGGTCATCTAGGCACAAATGGCAACCTACAAGGTATAGCTATGACACCTCATTCTTGACTACTAAAGATTATGCTTATTTGATAAAAGCAGATGAAGATCCATCTACATATGATGAAGCCAAAGGCAAGAGAAATTGGGAAGAAGCTATGCAAGAGGAGTATGATGCATTGATAGAGAATCAGACTTGGGATCTGGTTCCTAAACCAAATAGTCAGAAGATCATTGGATGTAAGTGGGTTTATAAGACAAAAAGATTTGCAGATGGAAGTGTGTCTAGGTACAAAGCTAGACTTGTTGTGAAAGGGTATGCACAGACATATGGAGTGGACTATGATGAGACTTATAGTCCTATGGCAAAGATGACAACAATCAGAACTCTCATAGCAATTGCTGCTTGCAAAGGTTGGAAGTTGTCTCAATTAGATGTTAAAAATGCTTTTTTGAATGGTTACATTTCAGATGAAGTTTACATGGAGCAACCAGATGGATTCAAAGATCAAGTGAATCCAAATTATGTGTGTAAGCTCAAGAGAGCTTTGTATGGATTAAAGCAGGCCCCAAGGGCATGGAATTATAGGCTTGTAAAGTTCTTGAATGATCTTGGATTTCAAGCATCAAAGGCAGATAGTAGCTTGCTAGTCAAAGTAAGTGAAGATGGATTCATTTATGTTTGTATTTATGTTGATGACATAATACTTACAGGAACAGATGATAAGGGAATACAAATGATCAAGAAGCAGATGGAGAAAGAGTTCAAAATCAGTGATTTGGGGAACTTATCATTCTTCTTGGGAATGGAGATTTCTTATACTCAACATGGAGTATATGTGACCCAAGAAAGGTATCTTAAAAATTTGCTAACCAAATTTAAAATGGAAGATTGCAGGGTTGCACCTACACCTTTGGAAGTGAACCATAAATTGTCTAGATTTGGAGGAGAAGAATTCAGAGACATGAAGCTCTATCAAAGTTTGGTTGGTAGCTTGATTTATGCTACATTAACAAGGCCTGATTTGTCATATGCAGTTGGTGTGCTTTCACAATTTATGCATTGTCCTAGAAAGGAACATTGGATTGCAGGACAAAGAGTACTTAGGTACATCAAGGGTACACTCAGAGAAGGGTTGTACTATGGATTTACTTCTGATACAAGAGTGAAGATATATAGTGATGTAGATTGGGCAGGTAATGTGGATGATAGAAGATCAACCCATGGATATTTGTGCTATGTAGGAGACAAATTGATTTCATGGTGTTCTAAGAAGCAACATACAGTTGCTTTGTCATCTACAGAAGCAGAATATAAAGGTATGGTGGAAGCTGCAAAGGAGGTAATATGGTTAAAGACACTTTTGAAGGTGTTTGATGTGATTCAAAGTACTCCTATTGTTTGTGGAGACAATATGAGTTCTCTATACTTGGCAGCTAATCCTGTGTTTCATGCTAGAACTAAGCATATTGAAATACAATATCATTTTCTGAGAGAGAAGGTCATTGATAAAGAAATTGAGGTTATGCATACACCTACAAAAGATCAACTTGCAGATATGATGACAAAAAGTCTAGATGGACCAAAGCTACAAAGGTTCAAGGATATGGCAGGAATCAAGAAGATAGAGAAGAACCTCAATTAATGATTGAGGGGGAGCTGTTGGTGCATGTCAATCATCAATTGAAGGATTATGAAGAAATGCAGTCAAGGAGTCAAGAAGAGAACAAATTCAGAAGGTTGAAGGAAGGACATATTCAGAAACCCAAAGATATGTACACATATGTACATTAGCTGACATATACTTTTGTCTAGTCATAAACTTGTATATATTTATCTATAAATACTTTGAAAAATGTCGGGGCAAATAGAGCAGAAGAAGAATAGAGAATAGAAAGAAAGATATGAGTAGTAGAGAGTGTCATTAGACACATGAGAAGAGAGTTGAAATGATCAACTTCACTCAATTGTAATTTTCTGAGAAAATCGAGAAAACTTGCGCCCGATGTTTTGCTGTCTGCTCCTTCTGTGTTTAATCTTTTGAGAAATCCTTCTGCACGTATCTAAGTCCATAGCTAATCTATCTATGGCTAGAATTTGAGAGGCTAATTGTAATCAGGTTGAGAGAATTTAGTTTAGGAACATTCATATGTAATAATGTTCTGAGAGTCGACAAAACTGGCGCAGATTTCATGTTCAGAGAAATGAACATTACTCAGTGTGTGGTGTAAAGTTTTACACAAGTGAGGGCTTAAAATCTAAGTTAGAAGGTAAGCCATCTATGGCTAAAAGATCTTGATCAAACGGGTTCAACATTGTGAGAGCTGTAGCTAAGAAGTTGCAGGTGTCAAAGTCGCTTCTACAGAGAAGGTGTTTTACACATAGGTAACTTGTTTGTGTGATTTCTCAGAGTATACTAAACCATTTGCAGAGATTTAAGTTGGAGAAGGTGCGCAACCTTAAGGCGAAGTAGTCTACAAAGTTTTATAAAAACCTTTACAGGATTGATTAGTCAATTAAGGATTAATCTGCAGCAGACTTTTCTGAGAGGTTAAATTTTCAGAATAATCAATTTCTTGATAAATTGGTGAATGATCTCTAAATTTGGTGGAGTCTAAAGTTGATCTTGATATAGAGGTGGTCTAAATTCAAGGTTAACTTGTTCTTTTGGAGATTAACACTCTCCATCACTGACGTGCAAGCGGCGGTTCGGATTGTGATCCTTATGAGCGAATCGGTGAACCTAGGGATGCTCATCACTTTCCCCTGCAGCCTATTTTGCCATTGGAACCTTTTTAAAAGTGGGGACTAGATTTCATTGGACCCATTAAACCCCTAGCAGCGAATATCGGTGTCCTTTATATCCTTACCTGTACGGACTACTGCACGCGATGGGCGGAAGCATGGGCAACTAAACAAGCCACTACCACCGTTGTGGCGAAGAAGCTCCGAAATGATATATTTTCGTGGTATGGTCTTCCGTTGGAATTAGTTTCGGACCCTGGCATGCATTTTCTGAATCAATTGATTGTGGAGCTCACAATAGGATTTCGTATTAAACATCGGTTTAGTTCCCCATATTACCCTCGAGCTAATGGTTTAGCCGAAAGCACGAACAAGGTGCTGCTACAGATGCTCCATAAAACTCCCTTGGATACTACTGATCAATGGGAGATTATTCTTCCCACGGTGCTCTGGGCTTATTGCACTTCTTACAAAGTTTCAGTGGGAAGCACACCCTTTAAGTTGTTGTATGGGCAGGAGGCTATTCTTCCATTTGAACTTGTGGTCCTGAGTTTTTGAATAACAGTATAGAAGCGTCTGATATCGGACGAATCTTTTGCGTATCGCATGGATCAGCTGTGCCAGTTGGATGAAGTTTGCTATACGAATTTTCTTTTACTGCAGGAAGTTCAACAGCGGCAGAAGCGATAGCATGACCAAAATTTGCGGACTTGAATTTTTCGCCCTGGAGATTTAGTTTTGTATTTTCGCTCGAAGATGAAATGAAAGATGGGCAAGTTGAAATTACGGTGGACTGGTCCGTTCCAGATTCATGAACTGTGCAGATTGGGTACATTCTGACTTGTTACACTCAGAGGAGAAGTTCTGCCGACGGTCGTCAATGGGTCTAAACTCCGACCCTATCAATGCCCTCGATAAAAAAAAGAAATCGACATAAATTCGCACGATTGGTCGATTGAGATCTCATGAAGGAGGTGCAGTAACTATTTTGCATGCAGGATGCACAATAAGTATTTTTCATGCAAACGTACCGCAATTATCAAGATGGCAACAGCGGCATTGCAAGTCAGGATGCATTTCTTATTTTGCAAGCCAGTAAATAGCATAGATTGGAGAGTTATGATCCCTAGCTCATCATCACGATGTGGTTCTTATTTCGAGAGCCGGTAATCAGTGCAGATGTAGGAGTGATGATTCCGTGATCAACCATCATGACGAATACTTGCAAGTTTTTACATAGGAATGTGGGGTATAAAAGGCTGTGACCTCTAATGAATTTGGCTTATTTGTCGAGTTTGCAAGTAGAGCGAATACAGTATGCAGAGTGAATATAGCGAGTGTCGTGCGTGAGAGTAACGAAACAAGCAAGTCGCAGTAAGATGGTAGTGACCTTCTCCGATTGCCACCTTCTGTACATCCTAGAAAAGATCTAAGAGGAGCAGAAGGAGTGGTTTGAATGCCGAGGACATCACATAAACTTAATAAATCTATGCCCAGGAATCTCATAATATATAGAGGGGACTGATGAGCCTCCATGGTGGGTCTAAAGCAATGGGATCCATGAACGTTCTTTATGCATTCTTCATTCGGAACTACACAAATGTAGTGAGAGTCTCCTGTTTGATTTCTAAGACTCTGCTCCCCCTCATTATGGCATCTACAAGACCCACAAAATTGCATACATAACGTTGGAAACACATTCATTCCAAGTACAGTTCTCATGGAATACAATCACCTTTATGCATATCATTTTGTAAATGACAATGGGAACAATCCACCATATTTTTCTTGCAAAGTAGAAAGAACATAAAAATAGATTAGAGAAAAGAAAACGCCTTGCTTTGACATAGTTTATTTTTCTCCCCTTTTTTTCCAATGTTTCTTGTAGGTGAATATGAGAACATTATATAGCAGCTTTACTTGAAAAGATGATCTGAATGTGCATGTGCTTGCAAGAAAAAATATACTAACCTTAGCCAATGGAGCTAAGCAGTTGGTTGTGCAGGAAGCACAAGATACAACCTTCATATCAGAATCATACTATTCATGGTTCACTCCCATTACAAATGTGGGTATAACATCATTTTTTGCAGGAGCTGATATTACAGCACAATTAACTAAACTTCCCATTGAAAATCAATGCTCTTTAATGCTCAGCCTACACAATTATCTTCCCTTTTGTCCACAGCTTGTTTTTAGCACCGCTAGTTAGTTGCTCACCTTTGCCGCATACCTAAATCAAGCATACATGTTGCAAAATAAACACCTATTAGTGCACCGAAAAATCAACCATAACGGGAGCTAACAATCCTTCTTTTGGATTCTTTATAAAGCATCCTTTTTCATTGAAGATAACATGATATCCTTTCTCTACCATTTGTCCTACTCAAATCAAATTCTTTGTAATAATAGGAACATGAAGAACATTAGTCAATACCTTCTTGCCTCCAAGCTGGATTTCTCCAACATGCTCAATTGTGTGTTGAGTTTCATCACCGGTCTTTACACATCCTTTTCCACTTGAAGCTTGTAGACTTGTGAATAAATCTCCTTGGCATGTCATATGATTGTTGCAACCTAAATCTATAAACCATTTTTTATCATCACTTCAAGGGCTGTTGTACTCATGCTTCATGGCAAGCATGGTTTCCTTGTCTCCTTCACTTGATGTACTCACATAGTTATTTTGGCTCCTTTGTCTTCCTCCATTTGGCCTTCCATTCTTTTGCCAACAATCATTTGCATAATATCCTACTTTACCACAATGATAACATGTTATACCTTTATGAGGTTTGTATGAACCTTGATATCTTCCTCTATTTCTTCCTCGACCTCTTCCTCTATTTCTATTGTTTGAGTTGTCCTTCTTATCCTCTGAGTTTTGTTGGCTGGAATTTGTGTTGTTGTAGCTTCTTCCTCTTCCCCTCAAGCCTCCTCTTGAGTTCCTTCCTGTACCTAGACATGCATATAGCATATGGCTATGGTTGTCCTTACCTTTATTGCCTTCTCCTTGTTAAGCAACCTCTTTGGCCACAAAATGTGGTATAATCTCACTGAAGGTTGGTAGAGGGTCTCTATAAAGAATGTTTGTGATGAGGGGCTTCCATTTCTCTTCTTTCCTCAAGCCATTGAGGGGTGTTTGGATGATGTCTTCCTCTTCTATCTTGCATCCAACTGATGCTAGCTTTATACTCACTAATGCTTTGGTTTGGGCTTTTCTTCATGTTGTTGAGCTCCTTCTTGAGTTGCATCGTCTGAGACCTTGTTGAGGTAGCATACACCTTCTCCAATGCTTCCCAAACTTCATTGGCTCTCTCTAGGCTTTGCACAGGACCAATCATAGTGTTAGAAACAACTTGTGAAATGAGGAACATCACCCTTCAATTCCTCTCTTTGCAATCTACAAATTGTCTCCTTTCTGCTGGAGTGATGTTGAGATCTTGAAGATCTAGTGGTTGTGGATCATTTCTAGGAACTAGACTCCATAAACCTTTACCTTTAAGTTAATTTTTCATTCTATACCTCCAAGATTGAAAATTATCTTTATCTAACTCCTCAACTTGCTGTCCTAAATCAGCCATTGAAAAATTCAAGTTTGAAGTTTACCTCAATATGTTGCGGCACTTTGTCTTGAATTTACAAAGCTCCCCTTGATTTGTAGCTTCTCCTTTGCTTTACTTCAGCTCCAATTCTTTTCCTCTTCAAGCACTAATGCTCTATTGTTGAGCTTTGATACGAACTATTGGAGACTTCCTCTCCTATGCATAGTGGAAAGTGTAGAAGACCTTCTTAGGATCAAGACTTTTACCTACAACTAGACCTTAGAATGAAAACTGGTATCAATTGAATACGAAAATAAACTTGGGACTTTGTTCACTCAAACTAGACACTAAGAGTTTTCAAATAGCTATCAAACACTCAATTTGGAGTACTTTTGGTTTGGCAATTCTTTGCCTCAAAACAGGCTGCCTATCCACTCAATTAGGCTAAAAATTGGGCTTCTCTAAAAAATTAATAACTCATAGACCATGATAAATTTAACAAAATTGTTTTAGATAGAAGAAATAGACAAGATAAGCTTTCAAACACATATTTAAACTCTAAAAATGGATACATAAATTGATAGATATGGCTCTCACAATCAGCCTACCCAAAAATGGTGAGTAGCTGGACATAGTCTATGAGACTGTAGAACACGAAATGACTGAAACCAAATCAACTACCTACAAGGGGACTTCAGCACCTTCTTCATCTGTATTTGATTTTCCACCCTTGCATCTTTTGTATCCAAGTGACCACAAGCTCTCATGATGACTTTGTGAGCTCTTCTCCATAACTCCTCCACAAATTTGAGCAGCCAGTCTTCACGTTCGTTTCAGTTTTTTGGATTGATTCTCTTTTGGCCTCCACTACTTGTTGAAGTAAGTGGTTTTATTTTTCATTTTTGTATTTTCCTTCTATTTGAAGAAAACTCTTTTTGTAGAATATATATGACCTTGCTTCTTTATTTTTTAACATTGGACATATGGCATCCCTTGGTTTTTAGTTCCATGGACATATGGGATCCATGGTTTATGGGGATCTAGGGACATACGGGATCCCTAGACATATAAAGGGTTTACATCATGGGGTAGGTAGTGTCGTTTGAATCCATTTGCATATTCTTCTTGTAGACTTCTTTTGCCTTGTTGTTGATGTAGTTTTTCTTGTCATCCATTGTTGGGATCCTTCAAGCTCCTCTTGGTCTTCATTTTTTGATGTAGTCTTCATCTTGTATGCTTCATGTTGTAGATGCCTTGTATTGTCCTTGGATTTAGTATGCGTAACTCATCTTTAAGATGGAATCGGGAAGTTCCTACCTCATGGTGGTGTCTAATCCCATTACAATGGAGCCATAAAAATGTATTTTTCATAGGGTATGTTTACAAGTTACAATCAAGGTGTGCATAGAAAATGAGTGTGCCATTATCAAACGGTTCATATGCCACCATGCACCCATAGAATATTTTATAGACCTATGATGTGGACAATTAGTTTTTCAAATTCAACATGCACATTCTGCACTTTTGGCCTCTTTCATTTATAAACTGACTAATTGCACCTAACCATTTCAAGGAATTGCACCGAATCCTTAGCTATTTATAGAATCAAAGACATGAGAGAACATATCTAGCACGCATCTAGCAAATCTAGCACCAAGAAGACACATCGGTTTACTAAATCAAGTACCCCCAAAAATAGCCAAATGCCATCTTGCGAGGCATATTCATTCATCCACTGTTGTGCCTCACGTCCACAGTGCATGACATAATTGGTTCTCTCTCTTAGTGTGCACAAAGAAGAGAATTAGAGTGTCTTTGTAGCATAGAAGCATGACTACTCACATCTAGAGTTTGTTTAGATGCTCTCATTTCTCCTGTTAGTACCTCAGCCATTGGATCACTCAGCAGATCCTCATCTTCGTCCTTCTCTTTCATTGCAATAGTGGCAGAGCAGTACAATAAATGAACTTTGTGTATAGCCAAAAGAGGACTCACAGCGTGCGACACATAGACAGCATTAGAAGGATGCAGAGAGCCAAACAATGACTCGTCTACAACAAGACAATAGAGATTTCCATCAACAACAAGTGCTTCTACTATTGTGCTAATTCCTCCATGAGGGAGCACTAAGTTTTGCTTTTTTTTAATCTTTGTGCAAGCATGGTTGAAGATAGACTCCATCTTTAGTGTGCAACAGTAGTGAACTAACGAGCCTCTAGTGTCTTCACCTCTCTCTCTCTCTCTCTCTCTCTCCAAAAGTGGTACAGCTTGGAGCTTGGTATTTCTTCCTCTCTCAGGTGGGCTATCATGGTGTTGTCGATTATGGAGGAAGAAGATGAGCTTCATGAAGCTGCTCTTCTGATTTGAAAACTTTGTCTATATTTATCTTTGTATGGTTTTTCTTGTGCACATTGTCCAAGCTCTTTGCCATCGTAGCAGCCCTCTGTAGCTCTCTCTTTGAGATATGGTGTTCCTAATAGTTTCATCATTGTCAAATCAAAGCATTGACGATGTGTTCTATCTCTTGGTATGCACATAGTTACCAATGTTTTCTCCTTTGAGTTTTCATAAGGTGGATTCTATACACTCAAAGGTGTGTGTAATATTGCTGCTATAGGAGATTTTTTTGCAGAGCATAATACAAAAGCTTTCTTTCTCCTATAAGATGAACTTTGCAACACTGAAGAAATGTATTTTTTCTACGGATAGAATCCTATGGAGCCAATGATTCGGAAACTTAAAAAAATATTCTAATAAGTGAGATGAAAAATCAAGAAAACAATGATCATGTAGGGAATACAAGAAAAATAATAGTAAGAATACTGATCATGTTTAATGAAAGAAAAAAAATAGTGCTTAGAAGCACTTTATTAGAAAGATGTGCAAGGGTGGGAGGGAGGGAATAAGAAAAGAATGAATCTAAGTTAATGATAAACATGATCAAAACATACAACTAAGGAAAGTCACTCCATAGACTCTACAAATGGGAGAAACAAAATCAACCTATGATCTGATACCATGTTTAAATATGAAAGAACTAATACTACTCTACTTAAATACACATATCTAACAAGCTAAGGAGGAAGGAACAAAAGATAATAAAATATGTTGAATTGAATAGAATGGAAATGACTTACATAAGATGATCTATGAGCATGAAGACTCCATGAGGAGAGTATGAGCACTTTTGCTAAGAGCTTGAGTGAATGGTTTGTGAGGAGTGAAGGGAGGCCTTGCTTATATGGAGTTTGGGAGAATTCTCTTGCATGTGAGATAAATGGACTTGCATGAGAATGAAACTAGCTTGGTACAAAAGGGTGGAACATGGAACTCTCAACAGTGGTGTCTTACTTGGACGAGCTTGCATTGGGATCTAAAGTTCATGTCTCTCTGGCACCCCCTCATCGAGGTAAAAAAGTCGGTGCTCATGTGCAAAATCCTCCATCAGGGAATCTGGACCAATATAAAGGCTAGCAAAATTTGTGGGGCTCCATCATGGTGCAAGCATTGCCATCACAAAAATGAGGATTTGGAACACATTTTCTTCTCATGCCCCAAATCTATCTCGATCAGGTGGATACTTGGAAAAATCTTGTTGCTAATATAACAAGTCAATTGGAAGCAAATGTTACTGGGTGAGGTGATTGGCTGCCCCTCATCATTGTTAATGCTATAAGAGGGGAGACCCTTTGGAAGAGAGAGGTGTGCTTCCAATTTTGGAAACCCTCCTAAAGAATGGTCTATTGAGAAATCACTTTGCCTCCTAGGCAAAAGAATTTCCAATTATAAGAAGCCTCCATTTTTTAGGCATCATAGAGTGTTTTTCCTCAAGGACAACAAGCTTAAATCCAAATGGGACCCACATGAGGGGGACGAGGGGTTTATTAACGTCCTTTGTTCACCTATGTTGGAGAATTCCTCTCCTATGCATAGGGGAAAGTATAGAAGACCTTCTAAGGATCAAGACGTTTACCTATAGCTGAAACTTAGAATGACAATTGGTATCAATTAAAGAAGACAATGAACTTGAGACTTTGGTCACTCAAACTAGACACCAAGAGCTTTAAAATGAGCTATCAAAAACTCAATTTGGAGTAGTTTTGGTTTGGCAACTCTTTGCCTCAAAACAAACTACATATCCACTCAGTTAGGGTGAAAACTAGACTTCACTAAAAACTAAATAACTACAGAGCATGATGAATTTGAGAAGAATGTTTTAGATAGAGGAAGTACACATGATAAGTTTCCAAGTAATAATGTAAACTCTAAAAATGGATACATACATTCAGAGATATGACTCTTGCAATCAAGCTACCGAAAAAATGGTGAGCGGTCGGACATAGTCTATGACACTAAAGAAAACAAAATGATTGAAACTAAATGAACTACCTACAAGGGGGAATCAATAGCTTTTTCCTCTATGCTTGAGTGTCCTCCCTTGCCTCTTTTGTAGCCAAATGACCATGAGCTCTCATGATGAATTTGAGAGCTCTATCGTGGTGTCTAAAGTGTGTTATTTTCTCTGCAGAACACAATCATAAAGTCAAAACTCAAAAATGATACTTGTAACCTTCAGACGAGACAATCTCGATTCTATAAAATCTGACGATTTTCATCTCCAGCACCATTCTTCATCAATTTCTCACTCAACACATCAGGAATCAACTCTCTTCATACACATTCATCAGAAATACACAATAGAAGCTTGCAAATTTCCATGGATACACATAGAATAGACTCAACAAATCAAAGAAATTCACACAAAAGGAAGAATCACGATTGTCTACAAGAAACTTCTCTCTTTGCTTGGATAGCATCATTTACAAATAACCAACCCTCTCAAAATAGAGGAAATTGTCTTTTATACATTCTCAAGTGTCCCTTTTCACACTTGAATTTTGGTCCTTTTCCCTTCTAATCTAAAAATATGCTATCTAGGAGTTTCCAAAAATTCTAGAAAAAGTACATATGATTCTAATCTATATGAGGAAGACTCTTCCTTATTTTTACATCATTTGCATAAATAGTTTTATAATTTTTTGGGATTTTACAATTATTTTTCCATAAAAAATACTTCTTCCAACATTCTTCCCCTCCTAGACCTTTTGGCTCTTGACAAAAGACATTCTTGCTCATATTTCCTGAATGCTTCCTTCACTTCTTCTTTCTTTGATAAACCTGTGACAGTAGGTCATGGCTCTTTCTTTATGTAATGTTCAAGTTGTTTACCATCTCAAATAGTGCTTTTCTCCATTGCACAGCAGCCTCTGGTTTATCAATTACATCTTTTTTCAGGTATTATGTGTATGCAGCTTCATAAGCAGTGAGTCTAGACTTTGTAACTACTGACAAGTTCCCAAATATTTCTGATTCTCTTTCAAAAAATCCATAATCAAACGCATCTTCAAAAATCTGTAGATAATGGCTGCCCAAAAATATTATTCTGCTATAATAAGCCATTAAACATATCCTGTCAGGTGTTTCACTGAGATCAAATATTAAAGCATCAAATGGTGAATTAAAGCCAATGTAATTGAGAACTCTGACATCTGTATCTGTAAAGGTCTCTATACATGCCAATATGAGTCTCATCACTCTGATTAATAAAATACATGCTGGGTCATTAACATCTTTGTATGTGGATATGACAGATTCAGCTGTGTCCACCATATACTTCTTTCTGGGCCATGTTCTTGCCTTTGAGCCTACTATCTTTGGAAAATTCAACCATTTGGATGGAATCTGTCCTTCTTTCTTTCTTTCCCAAAAGACTGTCCACTCCCTTCTTCTTGCTACTGGGCAGTATGCTGGATTGATCTTCAATTGAATAGGTGCTTCTTTCCATATTTTTCTACATTCCTTATTAGCATCCAACCACCTATTTCTCCATTTTGGATTGGCTTTTTCAAATAACTCTTTTGTCACATAGATGTCTTCTTCATATTCTAAATACTTATTTGTAACTAATCCCACCCTTGCCAACTGATAATTTTTAATGCTTTCCATAATCATGCAAAAGGGTATTCCTAGGCCATCTGCAGCTCAATGATGTTGATCCAGATTTATCCCTTTATTTAAAGCAAATGTAACCATCTGTTCCTCGTATTCATCATGCATTTTTCTAATGAATTCCATTCTGGATTATCTATCTGTCAGAAGTTTCTGGACAAACTCCTCTAAGTACTCTTCTACAGGTGATTTGTTTTCTTGTTCACCACCGTGTTGGGTTCTGTCATCATCTCCTACTTCATATTCTTCTATTTGTGTAGCCTCTACCTGCTCTTCCACTTGAGTTTGTGATTTTTCCAACTTTTCTGTAGCTCTTCTATTGTCAACATTAAACTCTTATTTTGAGAAGTCCACAACTCTCTTTCTAATTTCCACTCATTTCTTTCCTTTTCCAAACTCAACTGCCAATCACTTCTCTCTCTTTCTATATCCATATGTAACTTATTATACGCCCTCATTGAGGTAGCAGCATGTATACTAGCTTGTTTTTCCAACTCCTTGGCTTCTTTCAACTCTATTTGCAATCTCATAATTTCCTTGTGCAAATCTTCTCATGATTTCCTTGTGCAAATCTTCCTTCTCCTCCTGTGTCACCTGAACAATCTTGCTTTCTTCCTTCAAGTGGCCTTCTTCCATTAATAATTTGTTTATTTCCTCATTTGCTTTGACCATAATTTGATATGAACTCTGTAAGGTTCTGTATCTCCCTTCTATTTTCTTCAACTCCATCTCCATTTTACTACTATGCTCTGTCTGTTTTGCACACTTCTCTTCAAGATATTGGATTTTGTTTTATTGTTGAACCTCCAATTCCTCCAAAGAAATTATCCTGTGTGTCAATTCCTCATTTTTCTCCTTTACAATCCTCAATTGTTCTGCCAATTGCTCTGTTTCCTTCTTGTTTTCCTTAATGATACTACTGCCTTTTTCAAACTCAGATTCTGCTACCATACCTGATATAATCATGTTTCTACTTGATGGTCTGAACTGCTCTATATTGCTCATAATGATCTTGCAAGCAGATCTTATATTTTTAGGTGTCCTTTTCAACCCAACTTCTATTTCCATTTGTTTGACTTCTATCTTCCTATTTTCTTTGCACTCATTCTCTTCTTCATCTTCTTCCTCCTACTCTATGACCTGGGTCTTTTGTTCTTCATGGCTCTTATCTGCTTCCATTTTTTCTTGGTCTACAACATCTTCCTCATATTCCAATATCTGATCATCCTTATTCTCATGTCCTGATGTATCTTTAGTTGTCTTTGTTTCTTCTGCCTTCTTGTTCTCCATCACTTGTTCTTCCTCAAAGAGATGTCTTTCCTTTACCTGTACTTCCTTTTCTTGAATTAGGGTTGATTCAGTTTCCTCAAGAAGCTTTATCTGATCATTACTTATCTGCTCTTTCTGTCCTTCCTCTTGCTCATCTATATCCATGAGATCCAACTCTTCCTCTTGTCCTTGATCTTTTGTAATTGTAAACTCTTCATTATGATTCAAGTCATATAGTATGTCTTCTATGCTTTGGTTGATCTCTTTTTCTGTAACTCCTTCTTCTACTTCTTGAGCATTCTTCTTTTCCACTATTTCCTCTTATGTTCCCTTGATTTGATCTGTATCTTTTTGTTTATGTGCTGAATTGCATAACTGAACTTCTTTTTCTGCTTGTACTTTCCCTTCATCCAATTTGAAATAGGTTTGATGTAAAGGTTTTGTACATATTGTTTCTCTCTTCTTCAAGACTAACCTGCTTTACTGCTTCTTCCTGAACTTGCTTTCCTTGGGGCTTCTCACTCAAGTCTTCTGGTGTTTTATTTTTTCCAGAGGCTTGTGCTATCACATTGGGTGTACTAGGCACTGATAAATTCAAACTTTTCAACAGAAAGTTTTCAATATCACTTTCAGAGTCTGAAGAGAATTGTGAAGAGCCTGCCATTCTCAATTTTTCGAGTCTTGACTCTTCCACAACAGTAGATTCCTTCTGGTTCCTTCCTTCTACTATCACTTCTTCGATCTCCATCATTGGTACAGGTTCTGCTACTGATTTTCCTTTACTTTTCTTGGTTAACTTCCTCTTCTGTACAGGTTTCTTCTTAACCTTTTTCTTCACTACAACTATAGTTCTTGTTTCAGGAGGTCCTTGTAGCTCTTTGAAATATGCTAACACTTCCACTTCTTTTTTGACAAAAACTTCCTCTGTCTCAACTGCCATCATCTGATCATGCAGCTCTTCATAGTGTTCTACTTCCTCTTGAATCCAATCAGTTGCTTTGCAAGAGTAGTCCTGCAACATTTTTTGATATTCGGCTTCATATACTGCCATTTTATTATTTCCTTGAGTCAAATAGGTATACAACTGCTCTTTGCTTGTCTGAGGTGGGTGAGGGTGTAGCTCAAGCGTAAGCACCACCTCCTTTACTTGTCAATCCGTGGAGACGTGAGGACCGGTATGAAGACCACGAGCAAGTGAAGGCACAAGTGTGTGAGTGAAAGCACACAAACATGCACACACATACACACACGCGCACAAAGTAAGATCAAAGAGAGGAACAATGGAAAGCTTAGATTGCAAAAGAGTTCTCTTACAAAAGTTCTATTCTCTAACAAGCTAACCTCAAAAATGAGCTCTCTAGCTCTTTTTATAGTTTTTTGACTAGTTTTGGCCCTGTCCAGACCTACTGTCCAGCCTAGTTTAAAATTAGGTTCCAGGGCTTATTTGAGGGCTCAAACGAAGTCTAAAAATTATGAAAATTGGTACGATGGTACTTCTAATACTCCTCAAGCTCGAGGACTCCTCGGCTTGAACAAAATGGAGTTACTAAAAATAGATAATGGTATTTACAATGGTTTTTAGTGATGAAAATCACTATTTTTGTAGGGGATTCTTCTGAAAATTTGACATACACTTCTTGGAGCTCCCTACTTGCTTCCTTTCCTTGTGTGTCCACCTTTTGATGTGCTTCCATGCTTTGTCCTTGACTTTGAGCTTCAACACTCCCCCCCCTCTCGAGTCTATCGTCCCTGACAGACCCTTGTTGGAAGGGCTGTTCCATGTAGTGCTTTGAGAGGTGGTGTCCATCCGTTGTATGAGCTGGTTCCTTGGATTCCAGCAAGAATGTGTCGTTGTGAGCTTTCAAAACTGCAAGTTGCTCAAAAGAGGTTGTCAAGAGTGATTTGGAGCAACTACTGGCTTTAATTTGCTTCCGAGATATGGATGTTGTTCCCATAACGTCCGCTAGCTCTTCCAAAGATGATGTTGAGAGCAGTCATGCCAAGTTCTCACAACCCATAGTGAATGATGGGTAAGTGTGTCAGTGCATGGGTTGAAAAAATTATGTGCCTTGTGCACGGCCTTGTAGTGTAGCCCTATGCATGCTTACTTGGAAAATGCATTGGAAGAAGTATGGTGCAAAAATTTGGGGTCTTGAGCTAAGTGCTCAAGGGTATGCTGATGAAGAGGTTTCCTACTCTATCATGGCTATGGTGTTTCCAGAGTAAAGATACTTACCATGGAGAAGGTTGATGGATGTTTGTCTCTTCGTGTTGTACACTCGGCCTGTGGGATGGAACATTGTTGATGAATGTCCATGTTGATTGTCCACTGATGAGATCTTTTGAGTGGTGGATCTCCTCTCCTCTTTTCAAAGCAACATTTGTCACTAACAATGTGCATTTCTGAGCTTGGGCTCATGCACGTTCACTTCCCTATATTGACACTCAGAGGAATATTGGACACGTGCCGGTTTCTAAGAGATTACCATGCTGATTGACATAGACCATTCACCAGTGCTACTGTTCCATACAGGAAATACTGAGAATTGAATTGCTTTATATTCCTTGGCAAGCAACATCGGGTAACTACACCAAGCTGAGTTTCACATATTCTCTTTAGCTCACCATATACAGGAGTCTTCTCCTCCAGAACTACCTTTTCCAGATATCTCCTTGGCTGCTCTAGTACATGAAGTAGTTAAGCATCACTCAAGTTGCGGACCTTCAAGCTCTTCATTCCTACCATGGTAAGAGAAAATCATAGTTGTAGATGCCATGTTCATGCCAAATGCTTGTCATCTACCAGATAAGGCAGCAATAATCTCACTGCTGGCCGAGAGACACTTCTATCCAAATTGATAAATGCCTAGTAATCAACAGTTCCACCTTCAACTCAGCATGACTCATTCATGTTTCATAAGCCAAACCTGGGAACAAGCTCTCTCCCACTTTTCTTTCGACCCCGTTTTTTTTTTTTTTTTTGAGAAAAAGGATATCACAAAACAAGAACACAAGAGTTAGTATCAATAGAAATGTTTGACATATGTCACTGTGCTCTTGTGCATGGGATTCTCAAGTGTGTCTATGCACGGCCATGTAATGTGGCCCTATATTAATGCATACTTTGGAAATGCATGACCTGAATGGTGCAAAAGACAGGGTTGTGCAAGGAGCACATGGTTGTTGCTCGTTCGAGGCTTTCGATGTTATTTGCGGAGGTTGATCCCGACCTTGGTGGAGGTATCCATTGAGTCTCGAACTGATGTAATCCTCCTTATTGGAGTCCATTTTAGAACATCCTTTGGCACTGTAGAGGTCACTTCAGGCGTCTTTCTCTTTGGATGCTTTCTGAACTGTGGTATCCAGTGTGGTTGACGCTTTGGTTCGGTGGAGGCTACTTGCACTTTTGGCTTCAAAACCCATATCCTTTTTGCATGTCTTCCTACTAATGTTGAAGAGCTGATTTGATCTTCCTTTGGTCTCTGTACGTGGTTCTTACCCTTTTCTCTTTGTGGCTTCTTTGTTGAAACCTTTTGCATGTGGGAGAACAAAGGTTGTTGTGGATGTAGGAGCTTCTTAGGTACCCACATCTGTAATTGCCCTTGTTGAGCTGCAGCTAACTTCTTAGGCACCCAAACTTGTTGGATACCTTGTGATTGAGCTTGTCTGAGCTGCTTCCTTCGTCTTCTGGCCTGGTTGGTTTGCATGGATGGAATTTGTGGGGGCAAGGTTGGTGGTTGCTCTCCTTTGCGTACCCATATCTGCTTCATGCTCGGAGCTGCTTTTTTATCAAATGGTGTCTTTCTATTTGATGTAGCAGTTGTCGTGAACGGTTGTGTTTGCTTGTGTGGTCGACTCACTACTGTGGCTACTTGATTCTTTGGAGAAGAAGAAAGATCCACCCGCCTTCGAACCTGGTCTTCCACGATTGACTCCTTCTGCATCATAGAGCTTTTGACACATACAACATCTTCTTTCATATGATTAGTCTTGGAAGAACTAAGAGAGTGTGTGGTGCCATGATTTAGGAGCATGCAGTTCTCTAATTCTAATGTGATGTATTGTTCATGTACCCAAACTTGAAGAATTTGACTTCTTAGGTTGAAGTTAACTGCATGGTCATAGATCCAATCTTGACCCAAGACAAGTGGTTCTGTAAGGTTCTCATCTTGACATACTAGCGCTTTGACTTTCATTGGAACATCTTGAAGGTAGATGGGAAGTTCCACCTCGCCCAAACAAGGGGTTTCCACACCTCCCAATCCTATGAGATAAGCTTCTATGGGATTGATGTTCAACCCCAAGTCTTGGCAGTAGGAAAGTCTAACTGCACTACTTGCTGCACCTGAGTCAATCAATGCTTCCACCGTCCTTGCACCCTTCCCTTGTCCTATCTCTATGGTCACAAAGGGTCTTCGGTCAATGACCTGAGAAGTCGCTGTGCCTGACTTTTGACACATATCCATGTGATATTTTGGGGCTTTTGAGTTGACATCTAGGCCTAATCACCTTAACTTATTTCGCCTAATACGCTCTCTGGCCTCTACCTGTGCTTCTTCTCTCACTCTTAACTCTTCTTCTTTTCGCTTCTTAGCAGTGTTGAGTCTCATTAGCATATCCTCAGTAAGAGGTTCTTGATATAGCTTGACTCTACAGCCACTAATATAGTTTGGCAAGATATCTCCTTCTAGAGTGGCCAACTGAACTGCACCACTAGTGGAAATTCTATTAATGATCATGGGTCCATATCCTCTTTTTTCCAACTTACGGGCATGTTGTTTTAGTGTGTATACCAACACTAGATCTCCCTCTTTCAATCCCTTATCCTTGATGTGTGCATCAAAGTATGCCTTTTGCCTCTTCTTTGCAGCGTAGAGGCTTGCTGCCGCTCGTAGCCTCGTCTCACCCAAGCGTTCGAGATCAAAGATCCTAGAGGACAATTCATGCCCATTTCACTCATACTCTTGTGCTACTTTTAAGGTAGGGATTAAGAAATCTAATGGTAGCACAGCGTTCTGTCCGAAGACCATCTGAAATGGGGTGGCGTTGAGTACCGTTTTGTAGGCAACTCGATAAGCCCAAACAGCATGATGAAGTTGTTTGTCCCAATCAGAGCGTTTATTATTTACCAATTTTGTCAATACGTTACAGAGGATCTTATTGGTACTCTCGGCTTGTCGGTTGGCTTGTGGATGATAGGGGGCGGATTTCTTATGTATCACCAAGAATTCTTGGAGAAGATTTTCAATGACTTCATTCAAGAAGTGTGTGCCTCTATCGCTCACCAACTCTATTGGTAGTCCATATCTCGTGAACACATTCTCGAATAAGAACTTAGCCGTAGTCTGAGCATCATTCTTTGTTGTGGCTTTGACTTCTACCCACTTTGTAAGGTAATCTGTGGCTACAATGATGTACTCTGCATGGGAGTTTCTAGTTGGGGGGTTAATAGGACCTATGAAGTCTATGCCCCACTTCGAAAATGCACGTCCTCCCATCATTGGCCTCAAGGGCATCTCGTCTTTTCTAACTGGATATTGTGCACGTTGGCATGTGTCACATTTCTTCACATAGGTATGTGCATCCATATGAAGAGTGGGCCACCAAAGTCCTGAGAATAGAATGGTCTTGATCACTCGGTCAGGACCAAAATGTCCACCTGCAACACCGCTGTGTGCAGTTTCTAAGACTTTCAAATAATCTGATTCGTGAACGCACAGTCTTAAGTAACCATCTTTGCCTCTTCGGTATAGGTTGTCTCCTACTAGGGCATAGCCTTGAGCCTCTTGCTCCATGCTTCTTCTTCTTGCTAGACTAGCCTCTTTGGGTAATCTTCCCGATCTCATAAACTCTACCAATGGAGCACTCCATTCTGGAATTAATGACACTTGATAAAGGGTCGCATGCTCCACTGGGGGTCTCTCTCTGCACCTTGGACAATTCTTAATCCACTCATGTATTCCTTTGTCCATGCTAGGCCAATACACTCCTAAACGCTTTAGATTCTGCAATGTTCGTTGTTTAGAATAGTGATTTCCTAGCATTCCTTCATGGGCTTGTTGCAACCAACTACTATGTTCATCATCCTCCACACAACAAGCTAATACACCCTCAGTATCTTGTTTGTACATGCTTCCTGCTAATATGTGATATTTTTGTGATTTTACAATTTCTTCTTGTGATGTTTTCACATTCTTATTTGCAGGACCAAAGGTTAGGACTGGTACCAACTTATTTGCCCATTTAGGAACAACTTCTAAATTGAACAGATAAGCATCGGGTAATTCGTCAGACACTCCTTGCGGTGACTCTCCTGAAGTGATGCGA
This sequence comes from Ceratopteris richardii, assembly GCA_020310875.1. Classification (NCBI taxonomy): domain Eukaryota; kingdom Viridiplantae; phylum Streptophyta; class Polypodiopsida; order Polypodiales; family Pteridaceae; genus Ceratopteris; species Ceratopteris richardii. The sequence goes on along the minus strand of CM035423.1, from coordinate 23,171,274 downwards.
GAAAGGTGATCTGCCCGAAGGTGGGTTCTCCCTTTCCTGACAACAACTTCAAAGTCATATTCCATTAGTAAGAGGAACCATCTTACTAAGCGTCCAGTATTGCAAGGTTTATTGACCAAATATAACAAAGCTTGATGATCAGTGAAAAACTTGAACTTGTTGGCCAATAAATAGTGTCTAAACTTCTTCACAGCATATACCATGCTTAAGCCCTCTCGGTCAGTTGTGGTATAGTTCCGTTCAGCTGTAGTGAGCTGTCTACTAGCATATGCTATGGGCAAATCTAAGTTTCCTTCACTTGTGGGTTGTGCTAGCACACATCCTATGGCATGATTGGATGCATCCACATGGACATGGAATGGTTTATTCCAATCAGGAGTGGTGAGTATTGGTGCCGTGCACAAACGTTTCTTCAGTTCATTGAAAGAATTCTCACATTCATCATTCCACTCAAAATTAGACAACAAGGCATAAAGGGGTTTAGCTATGATCGCGTACATGTGGATAAACCTGCGGTAATATCCACAATGGCCCATAAAGGCTTGTACCTCTTTAACATTCCTTGGCCTTGGTAGCTCTGCTATGGCTCGTACCTTATCTTCATCTGTTGAGATTCCATTCTTAGAAACAATATGGCCTAAGATTTTACCTTGACACACCATGAACACACACTTTTCTGGGTTCAGACACACTCGATATTCTCTACACTTGTTGAAGATTTGTCTGAGCTCAGGGATGTGAACCCTTCTTTCTTGGGAATGAGCACATAAATCATCCACATACACTTCTAAGCTCTTTCGCAAGAATTCTTTGAAGACATGACACATGAGCCTTTGGAATGTTGCAGGTGCATTGGTGAGCCCAAATGGCATCACACGAAATGCAAAGATTCCCCACTCTGTAGCAAAAGCTGTTTTGTGTTGATCTTCTAGGGCAATGGCTACTTGATTGTAACCTGAAAATCCATCAAGGAAGCTATAAACTTCCTTGCTTGCAACACGCTCCAATAGGTGTTCTGTGATTGGAAGTGGATAACTATCTCTAATCGTAGCGGCATTAACTTTTTTAAGGTTAATACACACTCGCAACTTCCCGTTCTTCTTGGGTACCACAACAATGGGGGACACCCATTCGGTATGCTCAATGTCATAGATGAATCCAGCTTCAATCAACCTATCAATTTCTTCTTTTATTTTGGCTGCATAGGTATCATTATATGTGTAGGGCTTCTGTTTGGTGGGCTTAGCATCAGTAGTCATGGGGATAGTATGAGAGCAAATTCTTGGATCTACCCCTTTCAAGTCTCTATAGTGCCATGCAAACACATCCCTATATTCCCTTAATAGAGCTATGAGCTCCATTTCTTCTCTGGCACTTAAGTCATCTCCTATATATGTGCATCTCTCTTCATTCTCTTCAATGGTCACTACAATCTTCTTGGTCTTTTCTTTATTATCATATGATTCTCCTATGATGGCCTCTCTCTTAGGCATTCGTACCAAAATTTTGCGGTCGTCAACTTCATATTTCTTGAAGTTTTCTGGTACTTCAAACAATGATTCCTGCTCTTCTTGTTTCACTGCTTTTCTTTTCTTTTTCTTTTGACTACTCTCACTTCCATCCTTTGAGTTTACTGTTTTAATACTTGTGAGAGGTTCTTCTTCTTTCTGGGTGAACACTCCTATATCTTCTAGATAGTGCTGCTTTGAGTTAAAGCAACTATCCATCACAATAGACTCCAGATCATCGTCATTCTCTTCTTCTTCTATGACATCACTAGGGTCACATTCTTCTAACAAGGGTTGACACATGAAAACTGAGATATCATAACCCTCCTCATCACAATGAGGTGTCCACTGTTCCTCATTGACAGCAATGTCCATGGTGGCTAAGATTTCTGGCCAGCCATGAGGCTCAAACTCCTCATCTGGAAAGATCATCGGTGTGTAGGCTGGGTCTCTAACTGGTCTATCTCCTAGCAAAGTTCCTTCTTCTCTTGCCTTTAAACGATTTTCCTCTTCCTTTGCGACCTTGCACATCCACAAATGAGTATCTTCATGCAGCCATGATGGATCAGGTGAACTTTCAGAATGCACAGAGATGGAATCTTCTTCCGCTTTGTGGATAGAATTCCATTGTAGGGGTGGTACATCTCTGAAGGTGTAATCCTTCAAATTGACCTTGGTGGTGACCCCTAAGTGCTGTAAGTACAAGGAGTTAGTTCCCCAATCCTGTACTATTTGCAATTGTCGTAGGAAGGGTCTTCCTAGGATCATCTCATAGACATTATTTTTCTCAAAGTCACATATAGCAAATGTGTGCTCAAACTCTACACCACAAGTGGTTAGAGTGATTCCTTCTAGCAATCCTAGAGGTCTTTCAAAATGACCATCAGCCATTTGAAGCTTCATTCTAGTTGGTCTTAATGTAGGCTTGCCCCATTGCTTCCACAAGGAGGTGGTCGCAATAGCAACACCAGCACCTGAATCTATGATTTCTTTGGTTGTGTAACCTTGGTAGGTGATTGGGAGATAAGTATTACCTTCTTCACCCTCACACATGTCCCCTATTTTGTCTAGAGGTATCTCTGGTACCCTTTGCTTGGAGCCTGCTTTTGGCATGTTGGAATCAAGTTCTGGAACCTGATCCTTCACATGATTCCAAAGCTCAGGTTTTGCTTTGAGCAGCTCTTCTACAGTGAGAACATCCGTGTTCCTTGGAACCACTGAGTCTTCATTTCTTACTAGTATTGTGGGAGCTCTAATCTGGAGAGATTCAGATTCCCATGGGCCTGGAAATTGGGGCAGTTCTTCTAAGGTATTAGATTCAAAATCTAACCTTTCGTCTTCTTGTTGTTCTGCTTCATCTCCGTAAATAGATGGGATGTCTTGGGGAAATTGATCATGAAGATCATCAATCTCAGGAATAGGAGGGGAATTACCCTTCTCCTTGGCCCATTTCTCTTCTTGTATTTCCCGCAAGAATTCTTGAGAGTACTGTTGAATTGAAGGAGGTATTCCTGGATCCGTGGAATTAGGAACATAAGCTCCCATTGGTGGTGAGCTTCCTCTTTCAATAACTGGTTGAGCCTGTGGAGGTAAAGAAACTTGTGGTTTGTTTACCAACTGCTCTAATCGTTCTAGTAAGCCCTGGAAATGCAAATCCCCTTTGACAGAGTTTGTCTGATTGAACTTTTGACTAGTCTCAAGTATAGCTTGAGCTTGTTCTACCATTTTCATGCACATTTTCATCTGTTCAATCTCTAAGTCCGCTCTAGGGTAACTCTTGTCTAGGTTTGCAGCTGTAGGCCCTTCTTGAAGTCGAGCCTGGTAGGCCTTGAACATCATGTCCAAGCCTTCTAGGGTTGGATCTGCAAGAACCGACCCTGGTTGTGGTCTATTTACAATGGGTGGTGGGGTGGGATGAGGTGGAGTGGATGGAGTTTCGGTATGCGAGGGGCTTTGAGATGCAATGTCTTCTATTTTCGTTTTCGCTTCTTTTAAGCTTTCTTCTAGTTCCGATAACTTTTTATTCCACTTGCGATTGGCCTTCTCTCTGGTATCCTTCCATGTTCTTGTTTTCCTCTTACTAGGCTCTCCCGATTCACTCGACTCTGATTGTTCTACTGGTTTATCCTGTTTTAAGGCTTGTGCTCTAGTGACAGCTTGTATAGGAGCCACATTGCTACTACTTGAACTTGAATCTGCCACTAAGCCTACCACATTAATGGGTGTAATCTTGGGTGCACTGGAGGGGTTTCTTGGACAATCTCTGGGGAGATGGTCTTTGCCACAATCAGGACAAAAAGCCTGTATTGTGATAGCCTGTCCTTGACTCGGAGATGGTGGGTGGGGACAGTCACGAATGAAATGATCACCTTGACATCTAAAACAAGATCCTCTAGGGGCTTGTGGTCTCATTTGTCTCAACTGGGGCCTAGGGTTAGGATTTGTGTACATGACATTGGAGTATTCTCGCTCCCAATTTTGCTCCATAGGTGGTGCCTCATATTGATACGAGTAAATCTCACTATGTTCAGGTGACTCTGTGTAATACGCATGTGGACTACCTTCATGGGAGTAGTCTGAACTATGAGCATGAGAATCATTATCTGGTATCAATGGGGTTAGGGGCACCAAAGCTCTATTTGGATTTTCCTCTCCCACAGCATATTTGACTGGAATCACGTTGGCTGGAGCTGGTGGTTGGTTTCCCAAGACAGGTTGTGGCCTATATGGTACCTGATATTGCTGTTGTGGTCTATAATATGGTTGTTGGTATTGGTTCTGATACCTACCTTGTGGGTAAGGTTGCTGATAATTCTGTCTAACAGCCTGCCTATTGTAGGGACAATCTTGAGCCGTGTGGTTTGTGTATTTTCTCTCAATAGTGCAATATGGAGCATTCCTTTCTCTAATGTTTTGGTTTTGCATTGGGCATACATTAGCCATGTGGTCGCCCCCACAAGTATAACACCGATTCACTGGAGTGACTCTCTGTGTTTGTTTATTTTGGACTCCCAGCTTCTTGGCAACTTGCTCAGCTATCTCTTCTATTTCTGTGGAGATCTTTGAAGTATGACTAGTAGAACTATCCGAATCTTTGTAGAGTTTGGACAATCCTAGCTCCTCACCCAAGTTATCTTCTATGTCTATGCACGTCCGCACACACTCTTCTATGGATCTAGGCTCTTTCAAGTACACATATGATCTTAACTTTGTGCTCAGTAAGCCATCTAAGAACAAAGCCACTTGTTTGGCTGGTGTGGGTAACTCTAGAGTAGGGCATCTTTCTAGGTACTGTCTGAACCTTCTACCTGCTAGTCGCGCTGTTTCTTGGGGTGTCTGCTTGAAACTATGGATCAAGGATGATGTGTTATGCCTGATACCACTCTTGGAAAATTCTACAATGAATTCGTCTAGCAGTTGACCTATATCGCGATAGTTGCGACTACTCAATGGTTGAAACCAAGCCAAGGCAGTGCCCTTAAGAGTCAAACCAAATGCCTCGTATTGGGTGAATAAATCCTCAACCTGTTCAGCTCTTAACACTTGTTTGAACTCGGCCACATGATCATAAGGATCTCCTGACCCGTCAAAATAATTCTTCATTGCCTTGATCACTTGAGTGGGTCTAAGGGTTCTTGGGTGCTCTCGGGGTCTAGGCAATGGAAAATCATGTTCATCTCTTTTTTGCCTATGTGCTTGATGTCTCTCTCTTTCAGGTCTTTCATTTTCAAATCCTGATCTATTCCTGCCCACGGTGTGTGCAAAGCTTACCTCAGGTCTCTCTCTAGTTCTTTCTCTCTGGGCTTCATGAGCGTGGGATGATCCTATTCCTTGGAGGCCATGGGAAACATTGGATCTTGGTGGGGGGGAAAATCAATTCATTCTTCCAAGTATATGCATGTCTATCATGTTCTGTTACCAAGAAAATTTTCTCTGATGTGTTATCCAGGTAGACAACTTTGCCTGGTATCTCTGGATCCTTGAACTCGTAGATGATGACTATGCCCAATTGGCTAGGTTGATCTGGCTTGAATCTCCAAAAGGCTTCCTCTGTTTCTCTATTCAAAAATAGTTCTATGCTTTTGTTATCTTGAGGGGTCCAGTTTGGAGTGATCACTCGGGTCAAAACTGACTTACCTCTAGGAGTCTGGGGTCCTTGTCCTACATTTCCTTGTTCTAGGTCTCCTATTTCATTCTCAGGAATGACATTTCCAAACTCATCAGTCCTATCTGGTAGGTTGGTGACCACATACATGGTTCCTTCCTTATCAATGTATGAACCCTCTTCGAACTTGACCACCGGGTGTTCAAGTCCAAAGGATTGATCTGGATTTTTGAGTTGGACCACTGATCGCCTCAGACCATCCTCATAGATGCGAGCACCTAATTGGTTGGTCCGAATATATTCCAACTGTGTCTTATAGGGCCCTTCTGGTGTTTGTAGATGGGCAGTCCCTGAGCCACCTGCAGGTTTTCCCATACTAAAAGACATTTCTGAATCACTTGTGTCTGAACTTAGTAAAAGATGACCACTTAGTTGTTGTGCCCAAGACTTGGATGTATGGTTGACACTAGCCTCAGAAGATCTAATGCTTTGTTTATCCTTGCCTAAGTGTCTACCAGATCTCAGGTTCATAAGCTTTAGTCAAGAGTCCAAATTTTCCCCTCGGTATAGAGCTCAAAAAATGGACTTTGGATGAAAAAGTTATGCCAATTCAGGCTCCTGTGGGTCAAAACAGGCAAACAGGACCTTTGGAGAAAATCGCGATTTTGTGAACTTTCAGAGAATCGCGATTTTGTGAACTCAGAAAATCGCGATGTTGAGCACAAAATCGTGTTTCTGAAAATCGCGATTTTGATCACAAAATCGTGTTTTTTTTGCTGAAAATCGCGATTTTGATCACAAAATCGTGTTTCTGAAAATCGTGTTTTTTGACATGAAAATCGCGATGTTGATCACAAAAACGTGTTTATGAAAATCGCGATTTTGATCACAAAATCGTGTTTTTTGACATGAAAATCGCGATGTTGATCACAAAATCGTGTTTATGAAAATCGCGATTTTGAGCACAGAATCATGTTTTTTTGCTGAAAATCGTGATTTGTGAGAATCGCGATTTTGAGCCCGCTGAAAATCGTATTTTCTCAGAATCGTGTTTTTGGCATGAAAATCGCGATTTTGAACACAGAATCGTGTTTTAGAGAATCGTGTTTTTTGACATGAAAATCGCGATTTTGAGCACAGAATCGTGTTTTTTGCTGAAAATCGTATTTTCTCAGAATCGTGTTTTTGGCATGAAAATCGCGATTTTGAGCACAGAATCGTGTTTTAGAGAATCGTGTTTTTTGACATGAAAATCGCGATTTTGAGCACAGAATCGTGTTTTTTGCTGAAAATCGTGTTTTTAGAAAATCGTGTTTCTTTTGATATGAAAATCGCGATTTTGGGCACAATCACAGAATCGCGATTCTGAGAATGACCACAGAATCGTGATTTTTTCAGCCAACTTTTAGGCGGGAAAACAGAAAATCGTGATTTTTCAAAAAATTTGAATTTTCACAGAATCGCGATTTTCATCACAGAATCGCGTTTTTTGGCGGGAAATTCAAATTTCTGAGCGCCGGCTATGGCGAGCTCCGTATGAGCAGAAAATCATGAAAAAAACACAGCGCTTGCTCTCCCTTGCTTCTCCTAACTCCTTCCCACACAATAATGCATGAAAATTGGTATGAAGATGGTGAAAATGCACTAAGAAACAAGAATTTTCTATGAAGAAGAAGGTGGAAGAAGGTGGAGATGATGATGATGATGAAGATGAAGAGGAAAAAACAGAAAATGAACTGAAATGACAGTTTTTTTACCTTCCAACGTCGCAAATCTACGATCTTACCATCACAACGCTCGTCCTCGAAGCTCTCTCCCCGGCAACGGCGCCAAAATTTGGTGTAGCTCAAGCGTAAGCACCACCTCCTTTACTTGTCAATCCGTGGAGACGTGAGGACCGGTATGAAGACCACGAGCAAGTGAAGGCACAAGTGTGTGAGTGAAAGCACACAAACATGCACACACATACACACACACGCGCACAAAGTAAGATCAAAGAGAGGAACAATGGAAAGCTTAGATTGCAAAAGAGTTCTCTTACAAAAGTTCTATTCTCTAACAAGCTAACCTCAAAAATGAGCTCTCTAGCTCTTTTTATAGTTTTTTGACTAGTTTTGGCCCTGTCCAGACCTACTGTCCGGCCTAGTTAAAAATTAGGTTCCAGGGCTTATTTGAGGGCTCAAACGAAGTCTAAAAATTATGAAAATTGGTACGATGGTACTTCTAATACTCCTCAAGCTCGAGGACTCCTTGGCTTGAACAAAATGGAGTTACTAAAAATAGATAATGGTATTTACAATGGTTTTTAGTGATAAAAATCACTATTTTATAGGGGATTCTTCTGAAAATTTGACATACACTTCTTGGAGCTCCCTACTTGCTTCCTTTCCTTGTGTGTCCACCTTTTGATGTGCTTCCATGCTTTGTCCTTGACTTTGAGCTTCAACAGAGGGTCATTTGAAGACTTTACCTACTTCTGAGCAGCTTCATGCTCTTCCTTAGTTGCTTCCACCTGTTCCAACTCCACTTTTCTTGGATCCAATCTTCTTTTCTTTACTGGAATGAGTTCTTCTGAAATTCCTTTTCTTTTCCTTTCTGCTCCCCTCATGCTTGATTGGCCTTCTGCTTCTCTTACAGATATCTTCCTTGAAGGACTTTTGATTCCTGCCATCAAATTTCTAAAATATTGGGTTGCTGGAGCTAGTTGTAATTGATCCTCCATCCCTAGAACATGATATATAATTCTAGTTAAGAATTGGGCTCCATTCATATACTTCTTTTGCTCCCAATGTTTGGCTGCTTCCTTTAATTGCTCATGTATATATGGTGATACATCCATTATTCCAAAGGGCTTAGTTCTATCCTTATTATTGAACATAATCAATTTGTGTGGCATGGTGTATCTACGCAGTTTTGGGAAACAAAAGTATTGCAAAAACATTCTGATGGCATATTCCTCAATTTCTCTTCCCTTAAAATCAGGGAACTTAGAATATCCTGTATATGTTTCCTTATTCTTCTTAACAAAGTTGTTATCCAACTTAGTTCCCATAGGGTAAAACTGAAGGGCTGCCCTGATATGCTCTGCTCTTATTGTGATGTTCACTTCTTGATTTTCTTTGTTCTTGACAGTACACCTGAAATACGCCTCATTGCCCCTTCCAACTTCCAACAAGTTGTTCATCAGCTGTGCCACTTTTTCAAAATCTATGAAAAATATAGGTTCATCCAGCAGCCTCTGTAATCCCACTGCTTTCCATCTTTTGTAATTGACTGCACTTTTCTGGAATTTGTAAAACTCCTGACACAGCATAGTGTACTTGTAACCTCCAACTCCCATTGTAAATATGTGCTGGCCAATAATATCCAGAGTTTCCTTGAGTTCCTTGACTATTTTTTCTGCTTCTGGAATCTCCTGCTCTTCATCATATTCTAATTCTACTATCTCCATTGTTGCTTCATTGTCTAAGAACCAATGTCCTCTAGACAGAGTGACTGAATCTGCTTTGAAATCATGAATTGGTAGCTCCTTTGGATTCACCATTCTGGAGAAAATATAGCATCACACAAAAAGAAAAAACTCCACCCACATGAGTCATAAGAAAAATAAAAAATGACATTTGTTGTGATATGTCATGAAAGAGGAATGAAAGTAAAATCTCAATTAAATCCTGACTTTCTAAAAAAAAACTCAATTGAAGTGGTCATTACATGTGTAGCAAGATGTCTAGTGCTCTCTTCTCTTCTGACTGCTCTTATCCAGGAAGGAGATATTCAAAAGAAAAATAAAAAATAAAAAATCATGAAAAATAAAAAATAAAAATAAAAAATAATAAATAGAAACCTGCTATCCTTCTATCTATATCTTGCTTTGTGCTATATAACCTATAAAAGGAAAAAATGGATAATTTTTTCTCTTTTTTCTTTTCTCTTTTTTTTCTCTTTTTTCTTTTCTCTTTTTTCTTTTCTCTTTTTTAATAATTATTTCTTCCATTTCTTTTCTTCCCCTCCCAATTCTCTTCTTAGAAAAAGGATAAGGTAGAATTATTTGTCATAATTTCCAATATGTCATGATTTCTTTTTTGTAACATTCTGATTTTCTTCTTAAAAAATTCTAAATAGAGATCAAATATAGATGGTCTTTTTCTATTGAATCAAATCTGATATTTTTACCCAATAATATTTAACCCTTGTTGCCCCTGTCTTAGGGGAAAAATCCATCTCCTTCTGATAAGCTATTTTTTGGCTTCCATATCCACTTTGTCCTGGAATTTTGTTTGTTGAACAGGGCTTGTGTATACTTTGTTTCCACATCCTTCTTGTTCTGATGTCTTGATGTTTCTGACTATGCCATAGTTGCCACCTTGCTTCTGTCTCTTCACCCTCTTTTGCTCCTTCAATTTTTTGCTGGTTTTGATTGAATGAAGCTTGATCATTTAGTAATTGTATTGGTAATGTCTGTGTTTCTTCTAATGAAAAAGTAAATCCTTCCAGGTCTGGGTCATGAACATCCTGTTGATCTTCTTGTTCGACATTACTCAATAAAAACATTAAAAGCCTTTTGTCATTTATTGTCAACTTAAGCTTCATTTTTTCAAAATCCAAAATTACTTTACCTTGCTTTAGCCATGGTTGTCCCAAAATCAATTTCTCAGTCATCAAATGATCTGGCCATTCTTCACAATCTATTTTCATATATTCTTCATTGAACTTAACTTCAATAGAAGATGAACACATGCTTTGTATTATTTTTCCTTCCAAAGTTTTGATAAAGATTTTACTTTTAGTACTTTTTAGGTTAAACTTTTTCATCAAATCTAAACTGATCAAGTTTACTTGTGAACCTGAGTCTATCAAAACCTTGATTTTCTCATCCTGAAAATGCATTGTTATAACAGGAAAATGTTCTTTTTCTTTTAGAGAGGTGTCACAAAAAAGGACTTCTCTAATATTTTTTATTTTTCTTATCCTTTCTTTTGCCTCCTGTTGAGCCTCCCTCCTTATGTTTTCCTCTTCTTTCTTCCTGTTTTGTGCTTGATGTAATCTTCTCCATTCAAAAGAAGTTAATGGAAGATCATACCTTTTAACTCTACATCCACTTATGAAGTTTGGCATGATTTCTCCATCTATATTAGCTAACTGAATAGCTCCACTATTACTGATCTGATTGATAATATATGGTCCATGTCCTTTCTTCTGAAATTTCTTTTGATGTTCCTTTACTGTTGTAGCTCAAGCGTAAGCACCACCTCCTTTACTTGTCAATGCGCGGAGACGTGAGGACTGGTATGAAGACCACGAGCAAGTGAAGGCACAAGTGCGTGAGTGAAAGCACACAAACATGCACACACATACACACACACGCGCACAAGGTAAGATAAAAAAGATCAAAAAGAGGAACAATGGAAGGATTTTCTGTTACTAGAGAAATCTATTACAAAACTGAAATCTACAAGAAGCTAAAAAACCCTCAAAAATGAGCTCTCTAGCTCTTTTTATAGTTTTTGGACTAGTTTTGGCCCTGTCCAGACCTAGTGTCCAGCCTAGTTAAAAATTAGGTTCCAAGGGCTTATTTGAGGGCTCAAACGGAGTCTAAAAATTATGAAAATTGGTAGGATGATACTTCTAATGCTCCTCAAGCTCGAGGACTCCTCGGCTTGAACAAAATGGAGTTACAAAAATAGAAAATGGTATTTACAATGGTTTTTTTGTGATGGAAATCACTATTTTTGTAGGGAATTCTTCTGAAAAGTTGACATGTACTTCTTGGAGCTCCCTACTGGCTCCTTCTTCTTGTGTGTCCATCTCTTAGATGTGTTCCTATGCTTTGTCCTTGACCTTCAGCTTCAACACTCCCCCCCCCCTCTCGAGTCTGTCGTCCCTGACAGACCCTTGTTGTAGTGGTTGTTCCAAGTAGTGCCTTGAGAGGGAGTGTCCCTTTTGTATGAACAAAAGTCGTCTGACTTCTAGATGTGTCTGGTCCTTCATTTATCACTGCGAGTCTTTGCAAGTTGTAGTCTCTTGGTATGTGCTTCTTCCTTGGATTCCAGCATGACTGTGTCGTTGTGAGTCTCCGTTGATGTTTTCTAGATCTTCCACAGTTGATGTTCATAGTAGTCATGCCAAGTACTCATAACCCATATTGAGTGATGTGTAAGTGTGTTCGTGCATGGGTTGAGGAAAATGTGTGCCTTGTGCACGGCCTTGTAATGTAGCCCTATGAATGCTTACTTGGGAAATGCATTGGAAGAAGTATGGTGCAAAAATTGGGGGTCTTGAGCTAAGTGCTCAAGGGTATGCCGACGAAGAGGTTTCCTAAGCTATCATGGTTATAATGTTTCCAAGGTAAAGATACTTACCATGGAGAAGGTCGATGGATGTTCATCTCTTCGTGTTGTACACTCGGCCTTTGGGATGGAACATTGTTGATGAATGTCCGTCTTGATGGTCCACTGATGAGATCTTTTGAATGGCTGATCATGTCTCCTCTTTTCAAAGCATCATTTGCCAAATACAGACATTCGATAACTACATTAAGCTTAGTTTCACATATTCTCTCTAGCTCACCATAAGCAGGAGTCTTCTCATCCAGTATACATACAAAGATTTGCAGGGTACCAGAACTACCCCGTGCAGATATCTCCCTGGATGCTCTCGTACATGCAATAGTTATGCATCACTCAAGTTGCAGACCTTCAAGCTCTTCACTCCTACCATAGTAAGAGGAAACCATAGTTGTGGATGCCATGCTCATGCCAAGTTCTTGACATCTATGAGATAAGGCAGCAATTATATCATCTGCTAGCCAAGACACACTTCTATCCCAACTGATAAATGCCCAGTAATCAACAGTTCCACCTTTAACCAAGCATGACTCATTCATGTTTCATGAGCCACACCTGGGAACAAGTGCTTCCACTCTTTTTTTTTTTTGGAACAATGTCATCAAACAAGAAGATAGATGTTAGTATCAGAAAAAATAGTTGACATATGCCAATGTGCTCTTGTGCATGGGACTCTCCAATGTGTCTATGCACGGCCCTGTAATGTGGCCCTATATTAATGCATACTTTGGAAATGCATAACCTGAATGGTGCAAAAGACTGGATTGTGCAAGGAGCACATGGTGTTCGCTTGTCGAGGCTTTTCGATGTTATTTGCGGATGTTGATGCCATCTATCGTGGAGGTATCCATTGCATGTAGAGATGACAACTGATCAATCCTCCTTATAGGGATCCATTTGAGAACGGTCTGTGACTGGGTAGTGATCACCTTTGGCCGCTTCATGTTTGAATGATTTCGTGAGGGTTTGATCCATCGTGGTTGGCTCTTTACTTTGGTGGATGCTACCAGTACTTTCGTCTTCCAAACCCATATCCTTGCAGAAGAGGTTCTTTGATCTTTGTTGGAGCTTTGTGCTTGATTCAGTCCTTTACCTCGCCTTGGTGTCTTTGTTGTGCAGGTTGTTGCCTTGAAGTCCCCCCCTGGATTTTTTCTGAGGTTAGGCTTGATTGCTTGGGATCCTTGGATTGGAAGTGGTCTTTCTTGAGGATAAGTCATAGTAGGCCTAGACCATAGATTTTGAAGTCTAGTGTGAGGGGGCTGATTTTGTGCAAGGGCTTTCTTTGGTACCCATATCATAGTGCGATTCGGTTGAGCTCTAAGTAATTTCTTGGCCACCCAAATTTGCTTGACATTACCAAGAAAATGTGATTTGTGTTTCTTGATGTAAGGGTCTTTTGGGCCTTCGTTGTGAGTTTTTTGAGAGAACTCATCTTTACATGGCAAATGCAACAAGGGTTGATCTTCTATACATACATCAAGCTTATGCAAGGGATCAATGGGTTGTGTGGTTTGAGATTGATCTAGAGATTCATCGAGACATTTATCCTTATTACACATAGAATCCCTAGGTGTACAAATGGGTGATGGATTGTCATGATTCACCCTAGAGTCGACATCATTTTCCAGATCAGTGATACAAAGCATTGGTTGATCATCTCCTTCTTGATCATATGAGTGTAGATCATCCCTGCTTATGGTTTCATGAGGGGAATCCAAATTTATAGGAGGAGAGGGTCCTTCCACATCCCCCAAACACTTGGAGTCCTCCATTTCTCCATTCTCTAAGGTTTCCTGTGATTTACTCAAAGAAGGATTAGATTCAAAAACATGAGTAGAAAGAAAATTTTTTTCATGAAAAGCACACTCTTTGGAAAGATGATTTTGCCCCCAATTATCATAAGGCGGATAGTCATTAGGATTTTCCATTGACAAATATGTAGAAGCACGGGTAATAGGTGTAGAAGACTCCTCAAATTCTTGATGATTTTGTGTAATGAACCTTTGGGTGCCAATGATCAAGTCTTCATCTATACAATCCATGACAAAGAATGTTTCCGAAAATTGCATATCATCCACCATAACAGGCAACACAACTTGACCCATGCATTCATAATGTTCATCATCCATGAGGATAGAAGAATGAGTTGTTGGTTGAATGTTCTCAAAAATAATGGTCAATAGGTCAATATGAATTAAATTCCACTCACAATGAGGAATGATATATGCACTCAACCTTCTATAGTCATATCCTATCCTGATATCCACAAAAGTATTATCATATTCTCTTGTTGCAAATAAGGATCCCACCCCCCTAGACATTTCCTCCGTTTCCTTGACTCCTTGCAATTTTTCTCTAGATGTTTCACACTCATGTGAGATTATTTCATGCACTTCATGTTTATCTCCCTTCTCTTTTCCCATCTTAGCCCCCTTTCTTCTCTCTTTTGCTTTTTTCTTTCCCATGATACAATTTTTCTCCCCCTTGGTATTGCTCAAAAATCCTTTGGAGCCCCCTTGGTTTCCTAGTCCCACATGAGGCCCAACGAGCTATAGAGCTCAAAAAATGAACTTTGGATGAAAAAGTTATATCAAATCAGGCTACTGGGGGTCAAAACAAGCAAACAGGACCTTTTGGAAAAAATCACGATTTTGTGAAATCAAGAGAATCGCGATTTTGTGAACTTCAAGAGAATCGCGATTTTGTGAACTTCAAGAGAATCGCGATGCTATGAAATTAGAGAATCGCGATTTTGTACCTTGAGAAACGTGTTTTCACAAAATCGTGTTTTTGGCTGAAAATCGTGATTTATGAGAATCACGATTTTGAGCAGAGAATCGTGTTTTCACATAATCGTGTTTTCACAAAATCGTGTTTTCACAAAATCGTGTTTTTGCTAAAAATCGTGATTTGTAAGAATCACGATTTTGAGCAGAGAATCGTGTTTTTGAGAATCGCGATTTTGAGCAGAGGATCGTGTTTTTGAGAATCGCGATTTTTGAGCACAGAGAATCGTGTTTCCACAGAATCGTGTTTCACAGAATCGTGGTTCACAGAATCGTGTTTTTGATGAAAATCGTGATTTGTGAGAATCGCAATTTTGAGCACAACCACAAAATCGCAATTCTGAGAATGACCACAGAATCGTGTTCTTTTCCACAAGCTTTTAGGCAGGAAATAGAGAATCGTGATTTTTCAAAAAATTTTGAATTTTCACAGAATCACGATTTTCATCACAGAATCGCGTTTTTTGGCGGGAATTTCGAATTTTTGAGCGTCGAGCAATGGCGAGCTCCATATGAGCAAAAAATGATGAAAAACACAGGCGCTTGTTCTCCCTTGCACTTCCTAACTCCTTCCCACACAATAATGCATGAAAAATGGTATGAAAATGGTGAAAATGCACTAAAAAACAAGAAATTTCTATGAAGAAGAAGACGGAAGAAGGTGGAGATGATGATGATGAAGAAGATGAAGAAGAAAAATCAGAAAATGAACAAAAATGACATTTTGTTTACCTTCCAACGTCGCAAATCTACGATCTTACCATCACAACGCTCCTCCTCGAAGCTCTCTCCCCGGCAACGGCGCCAAAATTTGGTGTAGCTCAAGCGTAAGCACCACCTCCTTTACTTGTCAATCCGCGGAGACGTGAGGACCGGTATGAAGACCACGAGCAAGTGAAGGCACAAGTGCGTGAGTGAAAGCACACAAACATGCACACACATACACACACATGCGCACAAGGTAAGATCAAAAAGATCAAAAAGAGGAACAATGGAAGGATTTTCTATTACTAGAGAAATCTATTACAAAAGTGAAATCTACAAGAAGCTAAAAAACCCCCAAAAAATGAGCTCTCTAGCTCTTTTTATAGTTTTTGGACTAGTTTTGGCCCTGTCCAGTCCTAGTGTCCGGCTTAGTTAAAAATTAGGTTCCAAGGGCTTATTTGAGGGCTCAAACGGAGTCTAAAAATTATGAAAATTGGTAGGATGATACTTCTAATGCTCCTCAAGCTCGAGGACTCCTCGGCTTGAACAAAATGGAGTTACAAAAATAGAAATTGGTATTTACAATGGTTTTTTTGTGATGGAAATCACTATTTTGTAGGGAATTCTTATGAAAAGTTGACATGTACTTCTTGGAGCTCCCTACTTGCTCCTTCTTCTTGTGTGTCCACCTCTTAGATGTGTTCCTATGCTTTGTCCTTGACCTTCAGCTTCAACAACTGTGTATGCCAAAACTAAATCTCCTTCCTGTAGATCTTTTTCTTTTATGTGAACATCATGATAAGCTTTTTGCCTTTTCTTGTCTGCATATATACTCATAATTTCTTGGAGTCTAGAAGCTCCCAGTTGTTCCAATTCCATTACTCTCTCAGATAATTCATGTCCAGTCCAATTGTATTGACTACCCACTTTTAGTGTTGGAATGAGGAATTCCAAAGGTAGAACTGCATTTTGTCCATATACCAAATTAAATGGTGTGGTTCCTAATGCAGTTTTGTATGCCACTCTATAGGCCCACAAGACATGATTAAGTTGTAAATCCCAATCATTCCTGTTTGTGTTTACCAATTTTGACAATACAATACAAAGTACTTTATTAGTACTCTCTGCTAACCCATTGGCTTGTGGGTGATATGGGGCTGACTTTCTATGACTAATCATGAAATGTTCAGTTATGTTTTCTATGATTTGGTCAAAAAATGAGTCCCTCTATCACTTACCAATTCAATTGGTAGTCCGAATCTGGTGATGATATACTCATAGAGAAATCTTGCAGTAGTCTGAGCATCATTTCTTTTTGTAGCTTTGGCCTTGCCCATTTTGTCAGGTAATCTATGGCCACTATTATGTATTCAGCATGGGATTGTCTTGTTGGAGGATGTATAGGTCCAATGAAATCCAACCCCCATTTACTAAAGGCTCTTGCTGAAATTAAAGGTATTAATGGCATATTATCTCTTTTATTTGGTTGACTCACTCTCTGGCAAATGTCCCATCTTTTCACATATGTTCTTGCATCAGGAAATAGGGTTGGCCACCAAAAGCCAGAATATAATATGAGTTTAGCAATTCTGTCACTTGAGAAATGTCCTCCTGCCACTCCTGAATGTGCCATTTCCGACATTTCCAAATATCTATCTTCAGGAACACAAATTCTTAAATATCCATCCATCCCTCTCTTATACAATTGATCTCCTATCAGTTGATATTCTTCAGAGATCATTTGTAGATTTTTTGAGTCGACACTAGCTCTTACTTGTTTTCCTTTCTTCTTCCTTTTCAACTCCTCAATGATGTTCTTACTCCAATCTGGATTTTTCTGAAACCAATATATAGTTATAAGTTCTGAATTTTGCAAGGATTGGCATTTCCAGCAGTTAGCAACATATTTTGTTACATCTTGAATCTTATTAGGCCAATGTACTCCCATCCTATTGAGATTACTTAGGGTGACTATTATGGAAGCATGTGTACAAGGGTTCCAACAATGAGCTCTTCTCAAATATTCCTGTTGCTCCTCTTCTGGAGTACAATATTCCAGTATGCCTGTATGGTTGAGGTGATATAAGTGCCCAGCTAGCAGCACAAAGTTCCTCCTTTGCAATACTAAATGTGTGTTATTCCCAAATGTTCTGCAAGGTCCCATGGTTAGCAAAGTTACTAAAGTCATGGCCCACTCCGGAACACTTTCTACTTTGAATAGATATGTATCTGGCAGGTCATCATCTAAAGGTGAACTTGGTTCTTTAGCCTGGATTCTAGACAAATGATATGTTCTCAAATGTGTTTTTCCCTGTCTGACCACCACCTCAAACTCAAACTCCATCAATAAAAGAAACCATCTGACTATTCTACCAGTGTGACAAGGTTTGTTTACTAAGTAGAGTAAAGCTTGGTGATCCACAAAAAATTTAAACTTGTTGGCCAAAAGGTGATGTCTATATTTTTTCACAGCAAATATCATTCCCAACCCTTCCCTCTCAGTGGTTGTGTAATTTTTCTCTACTGAATTTAGCTGCCTACTAGCATAAGCAACTGGAAAATCTAATTTGCTCCCTTCTATTGGTTGTGCTAACACACATCCCAAAGCATAATTTGAAGCATCCACATGGACATGAAAAATTTTATCCCACTGTGGGGTTTTTAAAATTGGTGTTGTTACCAAACAAGTTTTTAGAGTCTCAAAAGCTTTTTCACACTCTTTGGTCCACTCAAATTTTGTGATTAAGGCATACAAAGGTTTTGCAATGTCGGAAAACTTGTGTACAAATTTTCTATAATATTCGCAATGTCCCATGAAAGTTTGAACTTCCTTTACATTTGTTGGTCTTGGAAGTTCTACTATGGCCTTTATTTTTTTCTCATCAGTTGAAATTCCATTTTTGGAGACTATGTGACCTAACATTCTTCCTTGTCTTACAAAGAATACACACTTTTCTGGATTTAAACATACTCTGTATGTTTTGCATTTCTTGAATATGTTTTCTAAATCTTTCAAATGATCCTGTCTTTTTAATGAAAAACTACACAGATCATCTACATAAATTTCCATTACATTCCTCAGGAATTCTTTGAAGATATGACACATCAATCTTTGAAAAGTTGATGGGGCATTAGTTAACCCAAAGGGCATAACCCTGAAAGCATAAATTCCCCATTCTGTGGAAAAGGCAGTTTTATGTTGGTCTTCCAAAGCTATGGGTACCTGATTGTATCCTGAAAAGCCATCCAAAAAAACTATACACCTCCTTCCCTACAACTCTTTCTAGAAGATGGTCTGTTATAGGCAATGGGTAGCTATCCCTTATAGTTGCAACATTCACTATTTTCAAATTAATGCATACCCTAAGTTTCCCATTCTTTTTTGGTACCACAACTATAGGAGATATCCATTATGTATACTCAATCTCATAGATGAAATTGGCAGCCAGCAGCTTGTCAATTTCTTCCTTTATTTTAGCAGAGTATTTATCATTGAATGTGTAATGTCTCTGTTTGCTAGGTTTTGCATCAGGTGTAATAGGAATCTTATGTTCACAGATTTTAGGATCAATACCTTTCAAATCCTTGTAGCTATAAGCAAACACATCCCTCTAGTTTTTGGCCAAATTTCTTAATGTCTCCTCTTCTTGATTTGTCATGTCATCAGCTATTACAATATGTCTTTCTTCCTCGTCTTCCTGAGTGATCATAACCTTCTTAGTTTGTTCTTCATTGTCATATGCCTCCCCTTTTCTCTTTTCTCTCTTTGGTTTCATTTTTAGAAGTAATCTTCCTTCTACTTCATAAGTCTTGAAATTTGCTAGTACATCAAACTGTTGATCTTTGTTTGTCATTCTCTCATTTTTTTCATCCTCTTGGTCTTTTTCTATTTCCTTGTGTTTGTTTTTCTTATATTTGCCTGAGATTTTATCTTTTATTGCATCTTCAGCTTTTACTTCTTCCAAATATTGTGTTTTCCCATTTTTCAATATCATTTCTTTTTCCTGGTCCTCTTCTATTTTGGATACCTTTATCATTTGTATTCCTATGTGAAAAACATCATATCCTTCTTCATTTTGAAATCTCACTCCCACATACTCATCTTTGGCTAGATCCATGGTAGCCAAAATCTGGTTCCAACCATAAAGCTCAAATTCTTCATCTTTGAATTTTTGGGGTATATAGCTCTCATCTTGTAATTTTCTCCCTCCTACACAATCTTGTCTTCTTAATCTTCTTTTTCCATTTGTAAGGTTTCTTATCACATTGCACTTCCATATTGATGATTCAGTTTCATTCTAATCTTCCAACTCTGATTCTTCACTTAATTCTTGATTTTGATGTATTTTGAAACATTCTTGAGGGGATATGTCATAATAATGACCATTTCTTAGATTCACTCTGGTTATCCTTCCTTTGCTCTGAAGGTAAAGGCAATCATTACCCCAATCTTGATGTTGGCAATAGTCAGGGAACCGAAGGAGCCACAAGACGAAGAGAGTCAGAGCGAAGGGACAGCACAAGCAGACATGGCAGTCAAAGAAGATCTGGCAAGTAGGCCATCTAATTTTTCAGACATCAAGGAGTTGAGCACACAAAAAGAAAGAGCAAGTAGGGAGCTCAAAGAGGTGTATGACAAATCAACAGAGAAAATCCCTACACAAATAGTGATTTTCATCACTAAAAACCATTGTAAATATCATTTCGTATTTTTGTAGCTCCATTTTGTGCAAGCCAAGGAGTCCTTGAGCTTGAGGAGCTTTAGAAGTATCTACCTGCCAATTTTCATATTTTTTAGATCTCGTTTGAGCCCTCTAATAAGCCCTGGAACCTAAGTTTTAACTAGGCCGGACACTAGGTTTGAATAGGGCCAAAGCTAGTCAAAAACTATAAAAGGAGCTAGAGAGCTCATTTTTGAGGTTGGATTGTAATTGAAACGAACTTGTAAGAGCTTTTTGAAAGTAATCTAAGAACTCCATTGCTTCTCACTCTTTCTCTTGCCGTGTGTGCGCGTGTGTGTGTATGCGTGTGCATGCTTGTGTGCTTCTCACTCACACACTTGTGCCTCCACTTGCTCGAGGTCTTCATACCATCCTCACGTCTTCCCGGATTGACATTAAAGGAGGTGCTACTCATCACTGAACTACACCAAATTTTGGTGCCGTTGCCGGGGAACGAACTTTGAGGACAAGCGTGTGATGGTAAGACGTAGATTGGAGACGTTGGCGTTGTAGGTAATTTCTTTACTTTTCCTATTTTTCACTTTCTTACCTTACCACCATCATCACCATCATCATCATCACCATCTTCCACCTCCATTTCCATCATCGCGAAAATTTCAGTTTTTTGATCATATCACCATCTCCACCTCATTTCCCTCATTTCACTTGTGAGAGAGAGCGAGAGAGCGAAATTGTGTGTGCTGTTTTTGCGTGTTTTTTGAGCTGTATTGCAGGTACAGGCCGCATCATCGTCCCCAGCACTCTGCGCAGGTACGGAATTCGCAGTAACTGTCCGTGTGTCGCCGACCTCTGTCAATCGCGACCGACAGAAAAAATGCTCAAAGTGCCAAACAAAGTGCAAAACCATGATCTACAGGCCTAGAGCTTCCCAAAAATGTGCTTAGAATTTTGAAACTCCTCAGATTTCTGTCAATCGCGATCGCTCTGTCAATCGCGATCGACAAACCACGACGGACAGACCTGTCAATCGCGATCGACCAGTCAATCGCGATCGACAGCCCACGACGGCTCTGTCAATCGCGACCGACAGAGTCAACGACCGATTGACCACGATCGACGGACCATACACGTGACACGTGTCAATCACGATTGAGTCATCAATCGCGATCGGCCCATTAATCGCGACTGACAGCCCACGACGGCTCTGTCAATCGCGACCGACACAGTCAACGACTGTTTGACCACGACGGACAGACCCTCGCGAACGACCTGTCAATCGCGATCGACCCATCAATCGTGACTGACAGAGTCAACGACCCTTTGACCACGACTGATTGACTTTTCGAGCCACCTGTCAATCGCGATCGACACGTCAATCGGGACTGACAGCCACGACGGACCTGTCAATCGCGATTGACACGTCAATCGCGACTGACCTGTCAATCGCGACCGACAGACTTTGCGAACACGTTAGAAGGGCAAATTAGGTCAAATTTTTAAGGCAAAAATAATGGTCTAAATTTTGGCCAAGTGTGGGACAAACACTAGGGTGTAGTATTGCATTACGAGGGCATGACCCGAGTAACCCGAGAATTCCCGTTTGCCTGTTAACCTAGTTTAATCCTGTTTTAGCCCCAAAACCCTGAACTGGCATAACTTCCTCATACGAAATCCGTTTGCCGTGATTTTTGTTTTGTTGGAAAGCTCGTGGGGAGTACAACAAAAACATTGACTGGTTACGGTTAAATTAAGATCAGGAATATTAGATAGGGTATTTTGAAGTTGACCATACCCAGGGGGAACAAAATTCAAGGATCTCTAGAGTTGTGTCCAAAAAGTCATAGTGCAAATTGGTGAAGTGTTACATGAATGAAAGTGATTGGTTCTGTCTTTTGAATTTAAGTCTTGAGCTAACGGTGGGCCTTTTACAGGTCTTTTGAGAGCATCGAAGGGTACGCAAAGCAAGAGTAAGTGCAGGCTTGGGAACGCGCGTCCTGGGCACACCAGGGCAACAACACAAGGAAAGAAACTCAAGGTTGGAAAACCCGCAACACCCTCTGTCAATTCTTAGTTTAGGCTAAGTGCGGGTAGTGTTAGAAGTAATTCCAGGCAACGATAGGCACGAGATAAATCAAAGACTATCTAAGAAATCAAGTTCAAGTCATGGGATAACCTGTGTGAGTGGACGACAACCTTAAAGGAAAAGAACCTAACGTGAAACGACCAAACTAAAGTGCAAAATTAAACTCAAGTACTCCTAACTACGTGATATCAGACAAGAGTATAAACACGATAATCAACATAAAAAGGGAATTAAGTAATTGATACAAAGGACTCAGAAACGTGGTTGTACCTGGGACAAATTGGGTTAATCAGTTAGGCATATGAACCTTAGATCAGGACGACACCTAGTAAGAGATAGACAAAGCCTTAGGTCTTCAGAGGCTAGTGTCAATCATACTGTGAGGTCTTGGGCCCAGCAGTTGAGTCACCACTCGCATTACCCTAGCTCTGATACTAGTGAATCAGAGATGTCTTGCAACAGCGTAACGACTGCAAATGCTCATGAATGAATGACTCTCCTCCCAACCTTATGCCTGTATATATAGCTGCTTGAACTAATGAGGACCACAAATGTAACTAGAGTCCACAAGTGCATGGGCAATCTCCTCCACTCCTTTCATATCCACCACTAGAGTCTATTAGTGGCTGGAGTGATCTCGACCACTACTTTAGTACCTTCCACTAGAGTCCACTAGTGGTTGTTGTACTCACCTCTTGAGTTAAGTCCACTGGACTCAAGTTAACTCACGTTAACTTGAGTTAGAAGGCTCTAGAGCTCTTTGGGCAAAACTCTCTTCCCATGCTCCCCATGGGAGTTGAACCCAAGACCTCTTCCTTCACAACCATGAGACTTAACCACTAGGCTAAGTAGATTACTTGAATATGAGAGCACATGACTTATGCTTGAGTCTACTCTTGAGATCTTTGGTCCTACAGACGAGTGACCAAACGGTATCCGATTTCAGATCTGTCTGAAGCCATCGGATCCCTAGATCATAGACTTACTTTATTACATTCTTCCCCCCTTGGGAAAGATTTTCGTCCTCGAAAATAAAGCTATATATATAACTGTGGGCAACCCCCGAGCCTCATGTTCTAAAACTTGAAGAACATGCATTCATTCAATTAGGTTATTTACTTAGAAACTTGAAAATAAAAAACCTTCTTTAGTTGGGACCAACTTAAAACTTGAAAGCTGGAAAACGTCGTTGGATTGTGGAAACTTTTTCCCATGTTGAATTTTCTTCAGTTCCATCCTTCCATTTTACTAAGCACTCTTCATACAAGTGGCTTCTTGTACGTTTATCTCGGGTGCGAAGTATCATTTCAGGTTCATGAGGAACTGTTTCATTTACGGGAATAGGAAGTATAACCTGTTGTCCAACTAGATTATCTGAATCTGTTAGACTCTTCCTAAGCCGACTAACATGGAACACTGGATGAATCCAACTATCGTCTGGAAGGTGTAGTTCATAAGCCCACAAACCAACTTTCTTGGTGATTGGAAAAGGACCGCAATATCTAGGCGACAACTTGGCGCATTGACCAGTTTTGAACTTTTCCGATCTTTCAGGGATACGAAGATAAACTTGATCGCCAACCTGAAAAGTAACATTTCTTCGCTTCGGATCGGCATAAGCCTTTGCACGATCTTGAGCTTTCTTTAGGTTTTCTTTAGCTAACTTGAGCTTAAAGTTCATGTCTTGAAGGAACTCTTGAGCTGTTTGAACTCGTTCATTTTGTAGTCCTACTGCATAAGGAGACCTAGGCTGGAAACCATACATCAACATGAATGGACTAAATTCAGTTGATGAATTCTTGGCACTGTTATAGGCAAACTCTGCTAATGGAAGATAATCTTCCCAGTCAGTCTGTTTGGAAGTAACATAAGCTCTGAGTATGTCTTCCAAAATCTGATTGACTTTCTCTGTCTGTCCATCCGTCTGGGGATGTTCAGCTGTACTTAAACTTAGTTTAGTTTCAAGTCTACTAAAGACTGCTCGCCAAAAATGACTTGTAAATCGAGCATCTCTATCAGAAACTATGTCTACTGGAAGACCATAGAGTCTATAAAGTTGATTTACAAATATTTTTGCAAGTTCTGGAGTCTTATAATAGTCTTGACTGGTATAAACTGAGCAAGTTTAGTCAATCGATCAACTACAACCCAGACTGAATCAAAGCCCTTCTGAGTGCGGGGTAATCCAGAAATGAAATCCATGGAAATGCTTTCCCACTTTCCTTTGGGAATTTCCAAAGGATGTAGCAATCCTCCAACTTTAAGTCGTTCAAACTTATTTACTTGACATTTATGGCACTTAGACACATAGTTTTGCACATCACGATGCAAACTAGGCCAATAAAAATGTCTTTTCACTAACTCATAGGTTCCGTTAATACCAGGATGTCCTGCACTTGGAGCATCATGGCATTCGAAAAGTACTTGATTTCGTATGTCCAAGGTACTTGGAACACAAACCTTACCTTTATAAAGCAAATATTCATCTTGGAGAGAATAGTGTTTAAACTTTCTTTCAGAAGTACTTGCTTCATTTTGTTTATCTTGTTCAGCTGCTTTCCATGCTTGACTGAAGCTTGGATCCTCTTTGCAGCTTCCTTTCAAAGTTGAAATAAATTCACTTTGAATTTGTACAAAACTTAGATTGTTCAGCATAGGCATCCGACTTAAGGCGTCTGCCACTGCGTTGAACTTTCCTTTTCTATACCTGAGTTCATAATCGAACTCTTGCAACTGCTCGGCCCACCTCGCTTTTCTACCTCTTAGATCAGGTTGGTTTGCAAACCACTTTATGCTCTCTTGATCAAAAACTATGGTCAACTTTGATCCATATAGATAATGGCGCCATTTCTTTAGAGCATTTATAATAGCGAACATCTCTCACTCATAGGTAGAGTAGTTTTGCTGAGCAGGACTTAGCTTTCTACTCTCGAAAGCTATTGGTCGACCATCTTGGCTTAGTACTGCTCCTACTGCAGATGAACTTGCATCTGTCTCTAATTGGAAAGGCTTGTTCGGATCTATGATCTGTAGAACCGGGGCCGATGCTAAAGCAAGTTTAAGTTCTTGAAAACTCTTTGCTTGCTCTTCTTTCCAATTTAACTTTTGATGCTTCCCTTTGAGTTGATCCGTCAAAGGTACTGCAATCTTGGCATATCTAGCCACAAACTTCCGATAATATCCTGCCAATCCGAGAAAACTTTGTAGTTCTCGAACCGTCTTGGGCTCAGGCCATTCAAGAATCGCTTGGACCTTTTCCGGGTCAACTTTGATTCCTTCCGCGGAAATAATATGACCTAAATACTTTACTTCTGGGGTAAAGAATTCACATTTTGACTCTTTACCGTAAAAGATTATTATCGCGAAGAAGTTGAAAAACTTTTTTCAAGTGCTCTAAGTGATTTTCATGATCTTTACTGTAGATCAGAATATCATCGAGAAAATCTACAACAAATTTTCCCAAATACGGCTTAAGCACTTGATTCATCAAAGTCATAAATGTTGCGGGTGCGTTTGTCAACCCGAACGGCATCACTAAAAACTCGTAGTGACCAAACTTTGTTCGAAAGGCTGTTTTAGGAATATCATCATCTTTGATCCTGATCTGATGATAACCTTGGCGTAAATCAATCTTAGAAAAGACTGTAGCCCCCTTTAAACTATCAAAAAGATCTTCGACTAGTGGCATGGGATACTTGTTCTTTATCGTAAGATTGTTTAACGCCCTATAATCTACGCACAGCCTCATAGTTCCATCTTTCTTTTTCACTAGAAGGATGGGTGCTGCCCATGGAGACTGGCTTGGGCGGATAAATCCTTTATCCAAATACTCTTGGATTTGATTTTCTACTTCTTGATTCTCGACATAGGGGAGGCGGTATGGGTTTTGAGATTTTGGCTTGGTACCCGGAAACAGATCTATACTGTGATCAATGTTTCCACGAGAGGGTGGCAAGCCGTAGGGGAGTTCCTTAGGGAACACATCTTTAAATTCCTTCATTAAATTGTTAAATTTAACATAAACTTCTCGAGGAATAAAGGACGAGACATAAGAAACTTGATTTATATTATCAGAATCTATTACATCGGTGCCAAGGACAAGAAAAGCTTGAGTCCTGGCTTCTTTATTGACAAGTTTCTGAAGTTCAGTGTATGATATCAAAGGGATACTTGGAACATCATGCTCACCCTTGATTTTATACACTACACCGTCACGCTGGAATTCCAAAGTATTTGTAAAATAACACCTGGTCAATGAAGGTCCTAGACTCCATAGCCACTCTCTCCCTAAAACAAGATCTACCCGATCCATGTTCATTATTTGGAAGTCCAAGGTATCTTTAAATCCTTGGATTTCTAGTTCCAAATTACATATCATTGTGTCCCAAACACGGGTGTCTTGACCGTGCATCATGGAGACAATGTATTTATGAGGAGATGGTTCCTGAGGAAGAGCCAGTTTTTTTACTAACGCATAATTGATAAAATTATGCGTAGCAGAGTCATCCACCATTATCCGGATGGTGTGCCCTTTTACTGATCCATGCAACTTGACCAAATCATGTGGACCAAACTCTTGAGGTTGCCACATGTTTTTGGAAATTTGGCATGAATGGGTACTGTCGCAATGCATAATCTGAACCTTCTTTGCACTAGAACTTGCATCCAAGTCCAAAGAGTGAATCAGATTGATTTGCTGCTTACCCTTTCCCTTTCTTTCTCTTCCGACTGGACAGGCACGGCTTCGATGTCCAGGCTTGAGACATTTAAAGCACAAGTTTTCTTTTTGCGCTTTATCATGATCTTCTGGAGAAAGGATGTGTCTAAAAACACGAGGTTTTTTAGACACTCTTTCATTAGATCTAGTCCCTTTGCCCTTACGCTTGAAGTTATTCTTCTGGGAATAACTGCTTTCCTGCGCGACATCCAAACGTGAATTGTCCTCATAAATCTGTGCGACCTTAATCGCCTCTTCAAGGGATTTAGGCGCATGCCTCTTAACTTCATTACGAATTCGCTGGTTAAGTCCTCTGACAAAACCGCGAAGTCGATGGAAGTCATCTAAATTCTTTAACTTCAGAATTACATCTCTGTATTCTGAAATATACACTAATAGCGGTCTACCCTTCTGCTGAATTTTATCCCAAGCTTCCCAATTGCGTTCCTCCTCATTCTCGGGGAGAAACTCTTTCTTGAAAATGTGGGAAAATTCATTCCAAGTGGTAGGTTTCTTATGAGTCTCAGAGAGACTCATCCACCATGTATAAGCTTTCGGTCCTAGCGATAAACTGGCTTCTACTACCCTCACATGATCGGGGGTATGTTTGAGTTCATAGACATCTTGCCATTTCTCTAAGAAAGTCAAAACCGCATCCTTATTCCTATCCTTATCCTCTCCAGAGAAATAAGGAGGACGGATCTCTTTTCCCAAGGAAAGATCCACGGGGCGGTTATGGCTTTCTAACATCCCTACCGAAGCAACACACAAGGGAGTAGAAGACACTAGGCTAAGACGGCTCATACTTCCCGCTAGCGGAAACATATCTATTTGGGGAGAGGATAATCCCTTATCCTTTTCCATCCTAACAGACATTGGTGAAGTTGCGATCGTATCTGTGTGACTACCTAAAATAGTCTTACTGATATCCCTAGGCGTCTGAAGTAAGTTCAAAATGGCCTTAAGGTGATCCTGGATTCCATCAACAGATTGACGGAGGACTGCAACCTCATCCGGAATACTGGACAACCGTCCAAGCTTTTGCTCAACTAGCAACATCCTACTCTCCATATCTTTCCCCTCGTTTAGAGTAGTGAGTGTTTCCCCTTTTCTCGCAGAATCCTCAACGTCTAATGCTACAATCGTCGCTTCTCTATTAAATGCATCAGACGCATGACTTGTATTTGAAACCATAGGTGCAGATGGATGCAATGCATGTGCAGCTATTGGTGGTCTAGGCATGAATGAGGATGTTACTAAAATAGGAACAGAAACAAACATTGACGTACTAGTAGTACTCGTAAGCGAGACGTGGCTAGAAGTCCCCTCCATCGCACACAAAGCGTTATTAAACTTACTAAGTATTCCTAACGCAAGTGGTGTGTGCAACAAAATCAAAAGAGCTATGCAAGAATATCACAAGAAATAGTCCCTGATGATTTGGTCCGCTGAGGTTGACTTGATTCTAGCCGATAGTGCTAGAATTATGACGAAGTTAGGCCTCCAGATCTTCACTCCACGACTCCTCTTCTTTCAAGCTTTGCGCAATCTTTGATTCTCTTTGGTTGTTTCTTTGGCTAAAAGCAGAATACTTCTCGAGTTCGGCCTGCAACAACTGATTTGGCTCCTTGAATGGATGAGAGTTGGGCTTGCACTTCTTCTCTGTTTACTGGTTTAGTAGAGTTTGCTCTGTACTCATAGGCAAAGAACACTCGTGGGCGATGTGGCTACGTGAGAAGGCTGCCAAGGAGCCCGTCTGGGTTCGATCCCTAGTAGGCGCAGCGGGCAGAGAAAGCTACTTCTTTTTTTTTTTTGTTCCTTTCGGAGATCTTCTGCAACGCTGGGTTTGAAAACAACACAAATCTCTGCAGACTTCTGAGCGTGAACACCCGTCGGCGTTATGGATAGGCGAGTGTCCTCTAGTTGGGTGGGCGGGGGTTCGAATTCCCTCTGCTTCACCAGAAAATATACTCTTTGGATCTACAAATTGAGATCTTCTCCAGCGCCCACTCTAATCACTAGCTTCTGCTGCAAATATATCTTCACGCGATCGATGTGCTCTTGTGGTTAGAGCAACGCGCTCTCAACATAGGGGCGGGAGTTCGAATCCTGCCGGCAGCATACAGAGATGATCTATTGTTTTGCTATGCGAAGCCAAGCCAAAGCGAGGGAATCGACAAGCTTCTCTGATCAACCGCGAGCAGCCTTCTACGTCGTAGAAGAGCTTATGCACACGCATATAGGAGAAAGCAAATTGATGAGCAAGATGATGAAAGACAGAGAGCTATGGAGTTAATGCTCTGATACCAATGCAACAGCGTAACGACTGCAAATGCTCATGAATGAATGACTCTCCTCCCAACCTTATGCCTGTATATATAGCTGCTTGAACTAATGAGGACCACAAATGTAACTAGAGTCCACAAGTGCATGGGCAATCTCCTCCACTCCTTTCATATCCACCACTAGAGTCTATTAGTGGCTGGAGTGATCTCGACCACTACTTTAGTACCTTCCACTAGAGTCCACTAGTGGTTGTTGTACTCACCTCTTGAGTTAAGTCCACTGGACTCAAGTTAACTCACGTTAACTTGAGTTAGAAGGCTCTAGAGCTCTTTGGGCAAAACTCTCTTCCCATGCTCCCCATGGGAGTTGAACCCAAGACCTCTTCCTTCACAACCATGAGACTTAACCACTAGGCTAAGTAGATTACTTGAATATGAGAGCACATGACTTATGCTTGAGTCTACTCTTGAGATCTTTGGTCCTATAGACGAGTGACCAAACGGTATCCGATTTCAGATCTGTCTGAAGCCATCGGATCCCTAGATCATAGACTTACTTTATTACATGTCTCAAGGCATGGACAGACCTACGGGAAGTTCAGGAGTGCCATACTTGCACAGGGTAGAAGGCCCATACAAAACGCAGTTGGAATACCTTAGGACCAACCGATTAGGTGCCAGCATCTATGAGGACGGACTAGGAAGATCTGTGGTACAGATTAAGAATCCTGATCAATCCATTGGACTAGAGCGCCCAGCTGTCAAGTTTGAAAACGGAGCATACTTGGACAAAGAAGGAACCATATACGTAGTCACCAGTCACCCAGATAGGATGGACGAATTTGGAAATGTGATCTCAGAAGCGGACTTAGGGGACCTAGAGCAAGGAAACATGGGTACAGAACCTAGAACCCCTCGAGGCAAATCGGTTCTCACTAGGATTATAACACCAGAGTGGATTCCCCAGGATAATAAGAGCATAGATTTGCTCCTCAATCGAGAAACTGACGAAGCCTTTTGGAGGTATAAATCTGATCAGCCAACTGATATAGGAACAATCATGATCTATGAGTTTAAGGATCCTGATAGCCCAAGCAGAGTGACCTACTTAGATCACGCTTCAGAGAGGATCTTTGTGGTGAGAGAAAATGATAGGCATGCTTACACTTGGAAGGGTGAATTCGTTTTCCCCCAACCAAGATCGAACGTGTCCTTTGGCCACCCAGGAGCTGGAACCTCCCACGCTCACGGAACTCAAAGAGACAGACATAGAGAAAGGCCGGAGGTGAGCTTTGCCAACCCAGTGGGCAGAGAAAGAACGAGGACGGAAACAAATAGAGTAGAACCTGAGATACTTAGAGCTCACAGGAATCAAAGAAATGCGGATGAGTTCCCTCTGCCACGACCTAGAGAGCACACAAGGACTTTGAGACCAACTCAGCTAGTTAAGTCCATGAAGAACTACTTCGATGGCACTGGAGATCCATACGATCATGTGGCTGAGTTTAGACAAGTCCTGAGAGCTGAACAAGTGGAGGATCTATTCACACAGTACAATGCTTTTGGTCTGACCCTTAGGAACACTGCCCTGACATGGTTTCAACCACTAAATGAGAGGCAGTTCAGGAGCATAGACCAACTCCTAGAGGCTTTCATTATTGAATTCTCTAAGAGTGGCATAAGGCATAATACCTCCTCGCTGATTCACAGCTTCAAGCAAACCCCTCAAGAAACCGTGAGACTTGCCGGAAGAAGATTTAGGCAATACTTAGAAAGATGCCCTGTTTCGGAGCTACCCACACCAGCTAAGCAAGTGGCTTTATTCCTGGATGGATTGCTAAGTACTAAATTGAGATCTTATGTGTACTTGAAGGACCCTAGGACCATAGAAGAGTGTGTGCGCATGTGCATTGACATCGAGGATAACCTAGGGGAGGAGTTAGAGCTTTCCAAGATATACAAAGATTCGGATAGTGCCTCTAACCTCTCTTCCACGCAATCCACATCAATCGAGGAACTTGCAGAGAAAGTAGCTCAGAAATTAGGTGTAACTAGCAAACAAATCCCAAGGTTTGCCCCTGTGAAAAGGTGCTATACTTGTGGTGGCGACCACATGGCAAACGTATGTCCCATTATGGCTCAGCCCCAAGTAAATCCTAGTAGCCAGTACTGCACCATAGAACGGAGGTACACCAATCACACCGCACAAGATTGCCCCTACAATAAGCAAACAGTTAGGCAAACTTACCCTCAACCCTATCCACCGCAGGGAAGATACCAGAACCAGTACCCTCCACAACCATATGGCAGGCCACAGCAACCTTATCAGCAACCATACCAAAACCAACAAAGACCTCAGCCTGTGTTAGCACAACAACCCCCTGCCCCAGCTAATGCGATCCCAGTAAAATATGCAGCAGTAGAAGAAAACCTGAATAGAGCTATAGTCCCTGTAACCCCACTGCTTTCCGAAAGTGACCCCAGTGACCATAGCTTTGATTCTACACATGTCGATAGTCCCCATGCTTACTACATGCAATCTCCTGAACATGGTGAGTCCTACTACAGTGAGGAACCGAGTGAACCTAGTTGGGAGTCAGATTACACAAACGTCATGTATACGAACCCCAATCCTAAGCCTCAACCTAGGTAGGTAAGACCCCCATTCCCTAGAGGACCATGCTACAGATGTCAGGGAGATCACCTCATTCGTGATTGTCCCTTCCCTCCACCTACACAACCCCAGTCAGTGACGATTCAGGGTTTTTGCCAAGAATGTGGAAAGGAGCATCTCTTACGAGACTGCCCTAAGAATCCTAATAATATGCCAAAAATCACTCCTATTAACGTTATTGGGTTGGTGGTAGATTCCACAGGAAGTGTCACTTCCACTGCACCCGTACAGGTAGTGACTAGAGCTCAGGCATTGCAGCAGAACCAAGGGGTAAACCAGGATAAGAACCCAGAGGCTAGTGAAACCGAGAGCATGACAAAGAAAAGGACTAGAGCATGGAAAGATAGTCGGGAAAGAATGAAAAGACAATGGGCTAAAAAGATGAGTGAACTTGAGGAAAGCATAAGAGAAACCAAAGCCAGGATAACTGAACTCACATCTCAAACCCCCTCTCACACTACCCCACCACCACCATTCCCATCGCCATCCAACCCGCCACCTTCCAACCCACCTCATACGATTCCACCACCCCCTAGAGTAGGATCAGTATTAGCTGACCCCACTCCTGAAGACATAGACATGATGCTTAAAGCATATCAGGCCAGAATCCAAGAAGGGCCAAATGTCACGGATCATGACAAGTGTTACCCTAGAGCTAACCTAGAGATAGAAAGAACCAAGCTTTGCGCGAAAATGGTCGCATTGGCTCAGACTATGTTTGAAGCCAGTCGCCTTTTCAATTACTCGGGCTCAGCCAAGACGCAATTACACTTGGATGGACTTCTAGAGAAGTTAGAGGGCATAATTGCAAGATCTGCCAAGGAAGAAGAAAATCAAGAAAGAGATAACGCAAGCAAAAACATGACCCATCCCCCACCGAAAGCTTATGTGCCCAATTCCACTGAACCAGACAACCCCCCCTCCCTAGAAAGAATAGAGAATCTAATGGCACAATCACAAAAGGAACTCGCCCCTCAACACCATGACAAGGCTAGTGAAAGAGCAGGTCTTCCTACCCAGAAAGCCTATGTGCCTGAAGCCTACGTGCCTAACTCTACGAAGCCAGACACATCATCTTCTATGAATCGGTTCACACCAGAATTCCTACGCGAGATTCAAGAAGACAAATGGGCTAAAGAAAGTGAAGACCCTCCTCCCATTGAACTTGTGGATGAGGCACATGACCAATTCCCACAAGACATCCCATCCATTTATGGAGAACAGGAGAGTGCCCAATCTCAAGACAGATTAGACTTCGAGTCTAATTCTTTACAAGAACTACCCCATTTCACAGGCCTATGAGAGCACCTACAGTCATGGTAAGAAACGAAGATTCAGTCTTACCTAGGAACACAGAGGTAGTGAAAAACACTAAAGTGCGCCTGTAGCACTTAGGTGTTACGACCAAAGTCAATCTTAAGGATTACTCTCATAGAGATGTACCACCTATTCAATGGAATCCCATCCATAGAGCCAAAGATGAGACTGAGTCTGTGCATTCCATAGAATCCGGATCCTCGTGGATGCATGAAGACACCCACTTATGGATGTGTAAGGTAGCAGTAGAAGAAGAGAAGAGAGAGAAAGCCAGAGAGGTAGGTGCAAAAGAAAACCATAGATCAATTCAAGACCCAGCCTATGCACCTGTAGTCTTTTCTGATGAGGAATTTGAACCCCATGGCTGGGCAGAAATCCTAGCAACAATGGATGTAGCCATCAATGAAGAACAATGGACACCCCACTGTGATGAGGATGGCTATGACATTTTAGTCTTCTCCATAGAGCCAATCATGGGAGAGGCAGTTCTAGAAGAATGCGAACCTAGCCCTGATGCATTTGAGGATGAAAGTGACTCCGATTTAGAGTCAATCATTATGGACCCACCTTTTGCATCAGATGAAGAATACTTCCATGAAGTAGAATTTCAACCCCAGAGGCATGGAGAGCTTACAAACGATGTAAGATTAGCCACACATGTGACCCCGAAGGAAGAAGGAAAGAAACGAAAGAAGAGAGAAGTCTCACCAGAAGAGGAAGAATCTTTGTTTGAGGTCCCAGAAAATTTTAAGAATTATGAGATAGATGACAGGAGGGTCATGATAAGAATGCCTAAACGAGAGGCACAATCAGGAGAGGCCTATGATAACAAAGAAACCACCAAGAAAATAGTAGTGGCCCTAGAAGAAGGAGAGGAGAGATGCACGTACATAGGCCATGACCTAACAGAGGAAGAAGAGCATGCGTTAATAGCCTTGCTAAGAGAATACAGAGATGTATTCGCTTGGAGTTACAAGGATTTGAAGGGTGTTGACCCAGACATATGCTCACACACCATCCCCATGACTTCAGATGCCAAACCCTCTAAGCAAAAGCCCTATACATATAACGATAATTACGCTGCTAAGATCAAAGAGGAGATAGATAGACTGGTTGAAGCTGGATTTATCTATGAAATTGAGCACACTGAGTGGGTATCCCCCATCGTAGTGGTGCCCAAGAAAAATGGAAAGCTGCGCGTATGCATTAACTTGAAGAAGGTCAATGCAGCCACAATTCGAGATAACTATCCGCTTCCCATCACAGAACATCTCTTAGAAAGAGTAGCAGGCAAGGAAGTGTACAGCTTCCTTGATGGATTTTCGGGCTACATTCAAGTAGCCATAGCTCCAGAAGATCAGCATAAAACAGCTTTTGCCACAGAGTGGGGTATATTTGCCTTTCGTGTAATGCCATTTGGGCTTACCAATGCACCAGCTACCTTCCAGAGACTAATGTGCCATGTATTTAAGGAGTTCCTGAGGAAAAACTTAGAAGTCTATGTTGATGATCTTTGTGCTCATTCCAACATTAGACAAACCCATATTCCTGAACTCAGACAAATCTTTGACAAATGTAGAGAATATCAAGTCTGCCTGAACCCAGAAAAGTGCGTCTTTATGGTCAGGCAAGGCAAGATTCTAGGACACATAGTGTCAAAGAATGGCATATCTACTGACGAAGAGAAAGTGAGAGCTATAGCAGAGCTACCTAGGCCAA
This sequence comes from Ceratopteris richardii, assembly GCA_020310875.1. Taxonomy (NCBI): domain Eukaryota; kingdom Viridiplantae; phylum Streptophyta; class Polypodiopsida; order Polypodiales; family Pteridaceae; genus Ceratopteris; species Ceratopteris richardii. Next base: position 23,136,349 of record CM035423.1, on the reverse strand, counting down.
GGAATGTCAAGGAAGTACAAGCTTTCATGGGACATTGTGGTTACTACCGTCGGTTCATTCACATGTATGCTGTCATTGCAAAGCCCATGTACGGACTTCTGACAAACTTTGAGTGGACTGAGGAATGTGAGAATTCCTTCAATGAGCTTAAACGGCGATTATGTTCAGCACCAATCTTAACCACACCGGATTGGAATAAGCCTTTCCATGTTCATGTGGATGCATCCAATTATGCCATTGGATGTGTGCTTGCACAACCTACTGGTGAAGGTAATATGGATCTTCCAATTGCCTATGCTAGTCGACAATTGAATGCAGCTGAACGAAATTACACCACTACTGAGAGAGAAGGCTTAGGCATGATATATGCAGTTAAGAAATTTAGACACTATTTGCTTGCAAATAAGTTTAAATTTTTTACTGATCATCAGGCATTGCTATACCTCGTAAACAAGCCATGCAATACAGGAAGATTAGTAAGATGGTTTCTCTTGCTAATGGAATACGATTTTGAGGTAGTGGTGAGAAAAGGGAGGACTCATTTGAGAGCAGATCATCTCTCTAGGCTCACATCTGGAGAAGCCCCACAAGGAGTATCAGATGACCTTCCTGATGCTTACTTGTTTAATTTGGAAGTGGTGCCGCAGTGAGCTAAGCCATTGGTACCAGTATTGACATACGGGCCTAACCATCCAATAGTAAACACACAGAATAGAGAGGTTGTGAAAGCCCAAAAGTACCACATCATGGCAGGAAGCATGTACAAGCACACGGATCAAGGAATCTTGGCTTGTTGTGTAGAAGAGGATGAGTATGCGAAGTGGTTGCAATTAGCACATGTAGGTGCATTAGAGCAACACTACTCAAAGCAACGAACCTTACAGACACTAAGGAGACTCCGAGTACATTGGCCAACTATGGAAGCTGATGTCCAAAGGTTGTGCAAGGAATGCCCAATCTGTTGCACTAAACCACCTGTGGAACACGCCACTCTTTATCAAGTGTCCATAGTGCCAGATTGGAGTGAACCACTAGTATCCTTCCTGAGGACGAAAACATTCCCTACAGACATGACTCTGGCTAGGAAAAGGAGTTTAGAACAAGAAGCCCAGGATTACTCACTCATTGGTGATAATCTATACAAGCGTGGTAAAGATGGTTACCTGAGGCTATGTGTCCATGAAATTGAATATCTTAAGATCTTGGAAACTGCTCACCAAGGTGTAGCAGGAGGACACTTTGGACCAGATCGGGTGATCAAGGCAATACTATTTGCGGGCTTCTGGTGGCCGACCCTTCACATGGATGCACATACCTATGTGAAACGATGTGATGTCTGTCAGAGAACTCAGTATCCTATACTTAAAGATGAGATGCCACTGAAACCTATGATGGGTGGACGTGCATTCTCTAAGTGGGGAATAGACTTCGTAGGTCCTATTAATCCCCCAGCTAAGGGTTCCCATGCAAAATATATCATTGTTGCAACAGACTATCTAACTAAGTGGGTAGAGGTAAAAGCCACAACGAAGAACGATGCTCAAACAACTGCTAAATTCTTGTTTGAAAATGTATTCACAAGATATGGGCTACCTATAGAGCTAGTTAGTGATAGAGGCACTCACTTCTTGAATGAAGTTATTGAAGATCTGCTCCAAGAATTGATGGTAGTTCATAAGAAATCTGTCCCCTATCACCCTCAAGCAAATGGTCAGGCTGAGAGCACCAACAAGATCTTATGCAATGTACTGACGAAATTAGTGAACAATAAACGCTCTGATTGGGATAAACAGCTACACCATGCTGTTTGGGCATACCGAGTTGCCTACAAAACGGTACTCCAAGCCACTCCCTTTCAAATGGTGTTTGGTCAAAATGTTGTGCTACCTTTAGACTTTTTGATACCTACATTGAAAGTGGCACAAGAGCATGAATGGACGGGTCATGAACTCTCCTCTAGACTTTTTGACCTTGAACGATTAGGAGAAGCAAGACTGAGAGCAGCTGTAGGGATATATGCAGCTAAGAAACGACAGAAGGCCTACTTTGATGCCCACGTTAAGGATAAAGGTTTAAAGGCAGGCGACTTAGTTTTAGTCTACACATTGAAGCAACATGCGAGGAAACTGGAGAAGAGAGGCTACGGACCCATGATCATTAACAGAATCTCAACAAGTGGAGCAGTACAACTAGCCACATTAGAGGGTGATGTTCTCCCAAACTATATTAGCGGATGCAGAGTCAAGTTGTATCAAGAACCTCTCACAGAGGAAATGCTAAGTCGACTCAATACTGCTAAGCAACGTAAAGAGGAGGAAAAACGAATTTGAGAAGAAGCTCAAGCAGAAGCCCTAGAGCGCATACGGAGAATGAAATTAAGAAGACAAGGTAGAGAGCACCCTAGGCAAGATGCATATGCAGATCAAGGATATGACGTAGCTATGTGTGAAGTTTCCGGTGTTAGCTCACGTAGAATAACTGATCGACGTCCTTTCATAACCTTAGATATAGGACAAGGAAAGAGTGCAAGGACTGTAAGAGCCTTGATTGACTCAGGTGCAGCTACTAGTGCTGTTAAATTGTCTTACTGTCAAGAGTTGCAATTAACTGTCAATCCTGTGGAAGCATATCTCATAGGATTGGGAGGCGTGGAAACCCCTTGCATGGGCGAGGTGGAACTTCCCCTCTATATTCATGATGAGGCAATGACAGTTAAAGTGCTAGTATGTCAAGATGAGGACCTCACTGAACCCCTTGTCCTGGGTCAAGACTGGATTTATGACCAAGCAGTCAACTTAAACCTAAGAAGTGGACTTCTTCAGGTATGGGTGAATCAGACTAGAATTACAATGGAGTTAAATAATGGAGCACTCAAGGAACTAGGAAAGGCACAGACTCCTGGTCCCTCCAGGGGTGCACATGAAGTTGACCATGCTGTTCTTGTCCAAGGCTATGTGATGCAGAAGAATGAAGATCTCAAAAAAGGAGTCAGAACCACAATGGAACTCCCTTCTTTTCCAAAGGCCAGAAGGAGGCAGCAACTAAGGGCAGATCAATCACTGAAGACTCTCCAAGCGAGAGACCAAAAGAACGCGCGAAGCAGAACAACTCAGCCGATGAAACAAATGTGGGTGCAAAAAGACGAGCTGCCGACCGTAACTAAGTCGCAACAACGGTCTCAACTTCCTATTAGTAACCAACGACTTGATGCTAATAAAAGGACTCCTAAAACCTCTGTTGAGAAAGTGAAATCCATTTGGGTACCCAAGAAGTCGATGAAGGCTGACCCACAATCAAGACAAATTTGGGTGCCTAAGGCTTGCTTGCGGGCTCAACTATCCCCACACAATTCACATCATACACGACAGGGTTCACTCGCTCAAGCAGGCGCCACCCACTCTTGTCTGATACACTCCAACACACTACCACCTAGAAGCACGCACAGACTCACTCGTAAATGGGTCCCAATGACACAAAAACTCCCAGCAGAATTGTTGGAGGATAAACACTCCTATGTGCACAACAAAAGCAAATGAACCCTCCTAGGATCCTGAAATTTTTCAAACATAAGCTCTGTATTTTCTGAGTTTCTCTGAGTATATGCAAAGACTGAAAATGAAATTTTGCAGGCATAAACTAGACTTTAAGATCTTTCAAATGAGAGTAAAATCACTCCATTTAGACACTGGATGATGCCTCAACTAGCTGCAACAAAACAGATAACTTGATCTCTTCACACAGTATGAGCTAACTAGACAGACACTGTTCTGGTCATTTCTCTGCACATGTGCAGGCACTGAACCTGAGACTTATACCAGCCAAATTAGAACTTATAAGCTTTCCAACAAGACAAAAATCATTGCAAATGGATTCCGGATGAAGGAGAAACAACAATTACAAGACCGGGGGGTCTGCCAAAAACATCTAGATAGATAGTGTGTGTAAAAGTGAAATTTCTACAAAATATGCAGAGAACAGCTAGTAAGGGGTGTGCTTAAGCAAGGGGGCAGCATGGGCACGTATTTCCACGACTCTAAGTCATAATACAACTCATTAGAGGTTTTAAAGACCTCATACTAACCTCTTTAACCAATCAAAAGCATATACATGTCAAAAGTGAGGTCCAATCACATCAAGAGGTGAGCTAAATCTTCTCTAATCAAATTCTTTCCATTATGGGCATGATTTGATGCCTCCAACTCGTGGAAATCAGCCTCCTTTGATTGTGGATGATGTGGAAGGTTCAATTTGGGGCATGTTCCCACACACTTGAGCTTGAAAAACTTTCAACACTCCCCCTCAAGCTCAAGTCTTTTTCCTTCGTTGCTTCAACCTATGTCTCTTATGTTGATTGCTTCCTTGAATCCTCCAAGCTTTATACCTTCAAGAAACTTTGTCATCATGTCTGCAACCTGCATATTAGTGTTCACATACATTATATCTAGCTCTTTTGCCATCACCTTTTCTCTAACGAAGTGGTCATGAACCTCTATGTGCTTGCTCCTTGCATGAAACATGGGATTGTTAGCTAGATAGATGCTTGAAATGTTGTCTCCATAAAGAGGAAACTCCTCCACTTCTACTTCCAAGTCCTTAAGTAGCTTCTTAAGCCATAATAGCTCACATGTAGCCAATGCTAAACCTCTGTACTCAGCCTCTGTGGATGAAAGAGCAACAGTGGGTTGCTTCTTAGAGCTCCAAGAGATCACTTTTGTACCTATCATGAAAACATAACCCAATGTACTCCTTCGATCATCCTTGCTACCTGCCCAATCAGCATCACTATATGCTTTGACACTTAGATCAGCATCATATGAGTAAAATAGACCTTGGTTGATGGTGTGCTTGATGTAACGAAGCACCTTTCTTGCCGCCATAAGATGATCATGAGTAGGTGCATGCAAAAATTGAGAGAGAACACCTACTACATATGCAAGATCAGGTCTAGTGAATGTAGAATAAATTAATGAACCAATTATGCTTCTATATAGTGTAATATCTTGTATAGCCTCTCCTTGACCTGCAACCAACTTTGTATTGGGGTCCATGGGCTGAGAAAGTGGCTTACAACCACTCATACCAAACCTGTATAGCACATCCAACAAGTATTTTCTTTGAATCAAGAAGATGCCATTGTGTGCATAGATTACCTCTATTCCCAAGAAGTATTTTAGTGTTCCAAGATCAGATATCTTGAACTCCTTTCCTAGCTTTGATTTGATATCTTTAATACCTGCAATATCACTTCCTGTGATGATCAAATCGTCCACATAGATGCATATGTATACCGTCTTGTCTCCTTGCTTCTTCATGTAAAGTGATGGATCTGCAACACTTTCTTTGTATCCACAGCTTGATAAATAATCCACTAACCTCTGATTCTAGGCCCTTGGGGCTTGCTTTAGTCCATATAGTGCTTTCCTTAGCTTGCAAACATGATTTGGGTACCTCATACTAGCGAATCCTTGAGGTTGGCTCATGTAGACTACTTCTTCAAGCTCTCCATTGAGGAAGGCATTCTTCACATCCAACTGATATAAGCTCCATTTCCTTGATGTGGCCACTGCAATCAAAGTCCTAATTGTTGGCATCTTGGCTACGGGGCTGAAAGTTTCATCATAATCTATCCCGTAGCTTTGGGAGAAGCCTTTCGCCACCAACCTTGCTTTGTACCTAGCAATGGAACCATCTGAATTTCTTTTAATTTTGTAAACCCACTTATTACCTATCACCTTCATGCCTTCTTGAGCTAGTACCAAGCTCCAAGTATGGTTCTCATCAAGTGCTTTGAGTTCTTCCTTCATTGCCTCTTGCCATTCCTTGCAATCCTTAGCTTCTTCATAACTAGTTGGTTCTTTGTCCTTGATTACCTGAGTCATGTATGCATAATGCTTTGCAATGAAATTATCATATGTTAACCTTTGTACTGGATATCTTACTCTTGAAGACCTTCTTTCACTTCCTTTGGGTGTGGTTGCCATCTTCTTTCTTTGTTTAGCCACTCCTGGAGTTTGAACTTCTTCTATCTCTTCATCTTCCAACATGCTCTCGTCCACATAGCTTCCTTCTTCAACTGAAATCTTCTCTTTGCCTTTGACTTTGCTTTCTTCAGAGCTGGTCTCTCTTTCCCTAAGCCTTCCACTCCATGGTGAGGGTGTCCTTGTGTTGCATGAGTTGCTTGGACCACTCAAATCCATGCTTTCTTGAACTCTATCATCATTCTTCAAATCTGTCTCACCTATGTCTTCAACCTGCAATGGACTTGTGCATGCATACCAAGGCTTCAACTCATCAAAGATAACATCCCTACTTACCTTCAGCTCCTTGGTGATGGGATTATAGCATTTATACCCCTTTTGTTCCATAGAATATCCCAAACAAATACACCTTTCAGATTTGGCATCTAACTTTGACCTCAACTCTTGAGGTACATGTACATAGCATATACAACCAAAGATTCTAAGATGTGAAATGCAAGGTTTTCTTCCACTCCATGCTTCCTCAGGGGTTAGATGATGTATACCTGATGTAGGACATCTATTCATGATGTATGTGGCTATATATGTAGCCTCTCCCCAATAACAATGCGGCATATTCATTTTGTTGAGCATACACCTTGCTACCTCTGCTATGTGTCTGTTCTTTCTCTCTGCTACCCCATTTTGTTGAGGGGTATACCTGCATGTAAATTGTCTTTTGATGCCATTGACCTGCAAAAATTCAGAAAATTCATGGGAGAAATACTCTCCCCCTCCATCGGATCTCAAAGTTTTGATAAACTTGCCAGATTCCTTTTCCACCTATGCTTTGAATTTCTTGAAGTAGTGGAACACATCTGATTTGTTTCTAATGCAATACAACCACACTTTCCTTGAAAAGTCATCAATGAAGGTTACAAAATACCTATTTCCAGCAAGGGATGCTTCTCTTGTTGGACCCCAAACATCCGTGTGAATGAGGTCTAAAACATTTGCACTTACATAGGTACTCTTCTTGAAGGGCAGCCTTGATTGTTTTCCTTGTTGGCAAGCTACACAAATTTCATGCAACATTTTAGATGTAAAATTTGGTAGGCCTCTTACCAAGCTCCTCCTTTGCATGTCCTTGAGCTTTTGTAGGTTGATGTGACCTATTCGTTTATGCCATAGATCCAAATTTGCTATCCTCTTGTCTCCATATGTGACATACATTGAATGGTGTGGCTGATTTATGTCCATTGTGAACATTCTCCCTTGCTTTTTTCCTTTTGCTATGAGCTTGAAACTTGCCCTTGGATCCTCAACAAAACATCCTCTTTCATTGAATCTAACTTGATAGCCTTTTTCTACCATTTGGCCTACCGAAATCAAGTTTTTGGTAATAGTAGGGACATGTAATACCTCTGATAAGCACTTTGCTCTTTGATTTCCTTCCAAACTGATATCTCCCACATGTTGAATGATATGCTCTGAGTTATCACCTGTTTCCACATGCCCTTGATGCTTTGGGACCTGCAAATTACTAAAAAAATCCTTTCGACATGACATATGATTGCTACATCCACTGTCTACATACCATACATCTTCACTAGCTTGAGTTGTATCTTCACCATACCTCATGGCAAGTAAATAATCATTCCCTTGGCTGGATGATGTGTTTGCATAATTACCTTGCCCTCTATAATTGTTGTTGTTGTTTTGATTCCCTTGTCTTTGAGCTCTATGATAGCATTCATTTGCAAAATGACCGGGCTTACCGCATACAAAGCATCCATTTGAAGTGGCTTGTCCTCTTCCACCAAATCTTGCACCTCTTCCTCTATTTGTGGCTCTTCCACCTCTTTGACCTACATTTTCTTGTTGTCCTTGACCTCCTTGGTTGCTTTGATATCTTCCTCTTCCTCTTGAAGCACCTCGGTTGTGTCTTCCTCTTCCTCTACCTGCATACAACAATTGCCCTTGGCTATCCTTGGCGTTATGACCAGCAAGGTTCATCTCCTCTGTCACCATGAGAGTGATTAGTTGATCAAAATCAGGAAGAGAGTCCCTTACATACACTGAAGTTGTGAAAGCCCTCCATTTTTCATCATCCCTAAGTCCATTTAGGGTGTGGGCGACAAGATCGTCATCATCTAGGGCACAACCGATTGACCCTAGTGCATCTGCAAGCTCTTTAACCTTTAATATGTAATCATTAGCACCTTGAGAGGGGCTTTTCCTAAGATTATTTAGCTCATTCTTGAGCTGAATTTTTCTAGCTTTTGTGGAGGTTGAGTACAATCTCTCCAAGCACTCCCACACCTTCTTCGATGTATCCAAATCTTGAATATGCCCTACCATAGAGTTGCTAATATGTTGAGATAAAATGAAAATGACCCTTTTGTCCCTTTCATCCCACTCTCTTACTGCTCTTCTCTGGTCATTGGTTGGATTTACCTCATCTATGTAGGGTTTTGGCTCTCCACCACTCACAAGTCCCCACAAACCTTTCCCCATCAAAAAATTGCTTATTCTAAATCGCCACGGTTGGTAGTTTCCTTTTTCGAGCTTCTCAATCTGAGCATTGAGATCAGCCATGGTGCCTCCTAACTCTTTTGAACCTCCCCCTTGATGCAATGAAGTTGAAAAGGATGGCTTTTACCTCAAAAAATAGAGCTACTCCTCTTGATGAAGCTTCGTCTTTGATTTGATGATGTATTTGCTTCCCCTTGTTGTTGACGTGCCCGTTCTTTGCTTCCTTCCTTCAAACTTTGATGAAGTCTTTACTTCACTTCAGTAGCTCCTTCTTCTCTCTTTGATACTCCACTTATAGCTCTGATACCACTGTTGGAGGATAAACACTCCTATGTGCACAACAAAAGCAAATGAACCCTCCTAGGATCCTGAAATTTTTCAGACATAAGCTCTGTATTTTCTGAGTTTCTTTGAGTATATGGAGAGACTGAAAATGAAATTTTTCAGGCATAAACTAGACTTTACGATCTTTCAAATGAGAGTAAAATCACTCCATTTGGACACTGGATGATGCCTCAACTAGCTGCAACAAAACAGATAACTTGATCTCTTCACACAGTATGAGCTAACTAGACAGACACTGTTCTGGTCATTTCTCTGCACATGTGCAGGCACTAAACCTGAGACTTATACCAGCCAAATTAGAACTTATAAGCTTTCCAACAAGACAAAAATCATTGCAAATGGATTCCGGATGAAGGAGAAACAACAATTACAAGACCGGGGAGTCTGCCAAAAACATCTAGATAGATAGTGTGTGTAAAAGTGAAATTTCTACAAAATATGCAGAGAACAGCTAGTAGGGGGTGTGCTTAAGCAAGGGGGCAGCTTGGGCACGTATTTCCACGACTCTAAGTCATAATACAACTCATTAGAGGTTTTAAAGACCTCATACTAACCTCTTTAACCAATCAAAAGCATATACATGTCAAAAGTGAGGTCCAATCACATCAAGAGGTGAGCTAAATCTTCTCTAATCAAATTCTTTCCATTATGGGCATGATTTGATGCCTCCAACTCGTGGAAATCAGCCTCCTTTGATTGTGGATGATGTGGAAGGTTCAATTTGGGGCATGTTCCCACACTCTTGAGCTTGAAAAACTTTCAACAAGAATTACCCATGCGACCCTCCCGAATCTCCACAAAACCAAGACCAAAAGCCATCCATGGTGTTTGGCAACCTAAGACTTGTAATAAACCCCCGGACCCCAATCTGTGAATTCATCTCCACTTACTAACTGCATTAGTCAGACAGTGCATCTTTCCATCCAACTCTTAGGACTATCCAGGCATTAACTACACACACTGTCATCGTGCACTTACTGACCACTGACTCATCATCTACCGCATGTTAATGTTGTAACGGGGACAACAACGGGTTTATTCTGTCCATTACGATGTTAACACCTGGTTCTATATTCTCACAGAACCAACAGCGAGCAGGGCCATGGCAGAAGCCGGAGGTGCCAGTTCTCACGCTGGATCCAACGCACAGATTGTGGATATAGAAACACTCCTCCTCGAACCACATCTCACCGAAAGACTGCAAGAACTTCAAGCTGTGCATGTGCTCCCAATTCAGGATCCTCCTCAGGGACACACCTCTCAGGTGGGCAAACACGCTCATGGGTTTAGTGATGTTGCAGGACCATTGGGTGATGGAACCTATTTTTGGGAAGCTGAATTGGAGTTTAATGGTAAATGGGGACGCTACCATTTTTTCACGCGCGAATTTGAGAGCTATCAGAATGCCGAAGTAATGCGTTCAGTATGGACCAAAGCTGGCTTGGACAGTTATTTCAGGGCCCACTTACCAAAGCCAGATTTCTTACGTTGTTCTTATCTTATCAGCACCATCACTCCTAGCAGGGCCAAGGGAGGCGACAACACTTTTTTGTTACCCTCACTATTGCCGGGCCACGAACTTAAAAGATTCAAACTGACCCTCAATCTGGTACGAGAAGCATTGGGCATGTATGGTATGCACATTCCTACTGAAAAGGAAACAATGGTTCCAGGCAGAATGAAACATAAAGATCTCAATAAGCTGAAGGATATGGTAGCAATGACACCGACCATCGCTCTTCACCTACGGACCGTCATGCAGCATTTTTCTTTCCCCGCCCAGGAAAGATTCACCATGCCCCCAAAGAAGATATGGTTTAGCTTGTATTTGGCGGAAACAGAAAGCCTCCCTATCAACGTACCACATTGGATCATAGATCAGATTCACCTAGCCCATCAACGATGGAACAAGAAGCAGAAAAATGTGCTTCACGGATGTTGTGCTCTAACCAAGATAATCTATCGATGTCTAGCCTATGACGTGCCTATTCAGCGGGCACTCGTATGGTCCCGGGCCCAGGAATTCCAGAGAAGGCTATCAGCGGCAGGTCCTCCATCAAAGAAGATGAGAGGGGGAGTCCAATTACCCTACGCTCAACCAAGGGGAGCCACCACTACACCAGAGATTACCCCTCCCCAGACACGACGCATTAGACCATTCACCATTTGGCTACCAAGACCAAGTACAGAGGGACCCAATCTGGTGTTTCCACCCGTCCCATCGGACTTGGAATTTCCATAGGGCTTTACTCTCAATGATCTCACTGATGAAGAAGTGGCTAGACTAATCTATGACTCTAATCTCGAAACGGAAACAGAGCGAGCTCAGGAACCACAAACCCATACAACAACGTCAGCCCCCACCCAACCGCAAGTTGTAGAAGTCGACGTCGAGGAACAAGAGACCGAACAAGAGGAAGAAGCCTACGAGGAACAAGAGTATGACGAACTTTCAGAGTTAGCAAGTGCCCCTGCGTATTCGGCACAAATAAAAAGACTATATCGAACCATGCAGCTAGTTCAAGAACAGCATAAAATGTCACTTGAAGCAGGCAAGAAACTCATGAACCAATTGCTGGCGGAGGAAGGCGTGGATGACATGTTCATCGAGTCCATAAACCTACACGCCGACGCAGTAGGATTGGATGAGGCCATTCATGAGGCAATGGCCTACATTCACCGATTTGAGAAAAGAGTTCCCGCCCATCCCATGAGGTCCGGGTAACAAATTCATATCAACGTATCAGCACCAGGAGATACAACGCAAGCAGACGAACATCAGGAAGCACCACTGTCACCACCCTCCCCACCTCTCACTACACAACTCACTCCACCACATGACACTATCACCACCACATCCACTACCACCACAATCGTCATGGGAATTCCACTGTCTCCGGGAATCCAATTTGGGGGAGTCACCATGCCCACTTTCACCACTCTCTTCACTAACGTCACATCCACCCCACCCACGATCCCCATCTACACGGTCACTCAAACATTTGACACTATGGAAACATCTCCTGCCACTGCACCGCTCCCTCCCCCCATGCCACCTCCATCTCCCATACCCCCTCCACCCACATCTCCACTTGCATCCACATCATTCACAACTCCCTTTCCCGCCCCCATTCCCCCTGCATCTTCACCCCTCCCTGCATTATTTAATGTAAATAGTATATTTCTAGCATTAAATCAATGTGTATATCAGCTTCAGAATGAGTACAGAGCTCTTGACGACCGATATCAACAACTGACAACAAATCACCAGAACTTACAAAGGCAACTTACAATTCTTGAAGAGGAAAATGCAGATGTGAATCAACGTTATACAACGCTTGAGCAGGCTCACCAAACACTACTGGAGGCACCCCAACCATCGAAAGAATCAGGCGTCAAACAACTAGAAGCCTTGCTCGAAGTATACCAGGCCGATAACCTACGAGTCAGACGTAACTTGGCATTACTCAGGAAACATATGGCCACAACACTTGAAGAGAACAAGAGACTGCAGAAACACAATGAAGAGAATCTGGAGGCGGCAATGGAAGGCTCTCCCCACGAGATAGATCCAGAGTAGTTCAAAGCAGTTCCCTCAGTGACGATGAAAACCATTTTGGAAAGCTATGCAGATCTTCTGGAAGCCCATGATGACTTGGAAATAGAACGTGACACACTACGGAGAAGACTTAAGGAACAGGAAGAACAACCGAAGAGTGTCCCATCAACCTCTACCTCAGACGAGGTAAAGGCCTTAACTGAGCAGGTGGCAGAATTACAAAAGAGGTTACTGACATACGAGAGGCAGCCCTCTCCAGTAGTAGAACCAGAGCCAGAAGAGTTGGTCCCTATTGAGGTAGATGATTCGTACGAAGAACCGTATGTTCCTATGCCAATGCCAGGAGGGCAACGAACCTCAGAGGGACTAGACACCTTGGAAGTGGAAGCACCCGAGTGGTTTCAGACACTGGAAAAGACAGCGAACACCCACGAAGAACGGGTGGCCATTCAGATCCAATCACTAGCGAACCTAGAAGAAACTGTCATAAAGTCAGAATATTTCAGAAGCATGTCTCATCATAGATGGATCGGCACCAATAATGACCAATATGTGCCATACTGCATACTTTTGGCCGATTACAACGCCGAGATTCAACGACGATGCGGCAAGCCTCCCACATTTGCTACACAATTTGGTCCAGATGATATACCGGAAAGTGCTAAGCGTGGGTCCATCCATCAACCCACCTGGAGGATCAGGCTTTTGGAAACATATCCTGAAATGGTCCGAACCTGGAATAATATGCCGTTGTTTATTAAATATAATCCTTGTTATGTTCCAGTTCTTCCAAGACGCACCTGGCCTGAATTCACTATTGCCGTCAAAGACATCAAAGCCTGCGCAAAATGGTTAAATTACGTTTATCTAGCACCTCCACGAGGACCCCCCACGGTGAACTACATGATTTCTACAATCCGTCACTGGAGCATTCGGCTACGCAATAATCCCGATGTGATGGCCCAGATGTGTATGAAAATATTTGAATTAATGCTTATCACTTTCAGGACGTTTAAGAACATTAAGGACCCCCACTTCTCAGGAGCAGGCTTCGTGACAGGAAACCAGGATCTGGTGTACGATATGAGTACCACCCCATCAATTGAAGTAATATATGCTTGGCACGCCAGAATCAAGTACCTCCCAGCCTGCTTTAAACAGACATTTGAGGAGATGTTCATCACAGGATTCTGGGAATATCACTCCGAAATCTTTATACCCAGACCATCACATCTCCTCCAATTATTTGCTGTGGAGAGAACTATTCACTCAGAACAATTGAGGGTGCCTCATCCACATGTTCCCGGACCTGTGAATTGGGATGATTTGCTCACAGATCTAGCACGCGGCTTACGACTCGAAGAACACCACCTAGCCTCCGATGTCGTCCAATATTATGTTCAAAAATCCTCTAGACAAGGGTCTGTCAGGGGCGACAGACGCGAGAGTGGGGGGGGGGTGTTGGCAGCAGTCAGGGAACCGAAGGAGCCACAAGACGAAGAGGAACAGAGCGAAGAGCACAAGCAGACATGGCAGTCAAAGAAGATCTGGCAAGTAGGCCATCTAATTTTTCAGACATCAAGGAGTTGAGCACACAAGAAGAAAGAGCAAGTAGGGAGCTCAAAGAGGTGTATGACAAATCAACAGAGAAAATCCCTACACAAATAGTGATTTTCATCACTAAAAACCATTGTAAATATCATTTCGTATTTTTGTAGCTCCATTTTGTGCAAGCCAAGGAGTCCTTGAGCTTGAGGAGCTTTAGAAGTATCTACCTGCCAATTTTCATATTTTTTAGATCTCGTTTGAGCCCTCTAATAAGCCCTAGAACCTAATTTTTAACTAGGCCGGACACTAGGTCTGAACAGGGCCAAAGCTAGTCAAAAACTATAAAAGGAGCTAGAGAGCTCATTTTTGAGGTTGGATTGTAATTGAAACGAACTTGTAAGAGCTTTTTGAAAGTAATCTAAGAACTCCATTGCTTCTCACTCTTTCTCTTGCCGTGTGTGCGCGTGTGTGTGTATGCGTGTGCATGCTTGTGTGCTTCTCACTCACACACTTGTGCCTCCACTTGCTCGAGGTCTTCATACCATCCTCACGTCTTCCCGGATTGACATTAAAGGAGGTGCTACTCATCACTGAACTACACTTGCACAATTTGCATTTGTCTCATAAATGGTCTTCATAGGATAATTTCATATGACGTGGATTCTGGAAATTCAACTATGGCAAAAGTATGCTCTATTTCTATTCCACATATGTCCACAATCACCTTTTCTCATATTCCTAGGGGTTTTTCTATGTGTCCATCTGCAAGTTGCAATCTCATTTTAGTGGGTATTAATTCATTTTTTCCCCATTTTTCCCAAGTTTGTTTAGTCATGATAGCCACACCTGATCCACTATCCAATATAGCTTTGGCATAATTTTTACCAAATTGTATTTTTAGGGTTGATTTTCCCTCTTCTCCTTCACAATATCCTCCTATCTTATCAATATGAATGTACCACAATTCCTCCAATTCTTGTGGTTGTGGATCAAGATTCTCTGGTATTGCTTCCCATTTTTTCATTTTGTATTGTAAGTGAGGATTCTGTTTCACCAATTCCTCCATTGTGGTGTGGTATAAAATTGTACATTGTTTATCTATATTTACCTGGAATGTAATTTGTGGGTTATCTTCTTGATTAATAGTTTCTCTTGTTCTTGTTGCCTTTGATTCCCCAACTGTTGTTTGAGAATTGTCTAATTCCCCCAGTTTGAGTTGTGCTTCTTGTATGATTTGTTTGCATTTTTGCATCCTTTCATGTTCTATTTCTGGCATAGGATAAGCCATTACATGGTCTATAGGATTTGGTCCCTCTTGAATTCTTCCCTTGTATGCTTTTATCAAGGTGTCTAGACTCTGTGAATTTCCTATCCCTGAGTGGGTTTGTGTCTTTTGAGGAGGAGTATGGTTTGATTGTTCCATACTCTCTTCTTCCAAACTTTTACCCATTCTCATTTTCGTTTCCCATTTCCCCTTTTGTCTTTTTTTCTTCACCTTTGAAACTAAACTCTTATTTTGTTCTTTAGTTGTTTCTTGTTGTTTAGCTTGTGCCCTTGTTATAGCATTTACATTTACTTGGTCAAGGTCACTCAATTCTTCTTGTTCCATGATGTTGATTGTTTTCAATGGTATGTTATTAGATGTGTTTTGTTGTTTTTGAGGATTTCTTGGACAATCCTTTATTAAATGTTCCCTGCCACAATCCTTGCAATAGGCTCCTTCTATTCTTAATGTAGGAGGTTGTGGACAGTCTCTAATGAAATGTTCTCCCCCACATCTATAACAAGTTATCTTTTGGCTCCCTTTGAACTGAGGTTTCTGATTGGACATATAATTATTGGTTATATACATGAATGTGGCTGTATCCATCTCAATTCTCCCATTTCCCAAATCTAGGGCTTGTAGTTCTGGTTGTACCACATTTGTTGGTAATGGATGTTGTTGCCCAAGTACAGGTCTTGGTTGTTCAATAAATCCAGGTTCTCTTTGGTTTGCATAATCTCTCTCCTTAATGGGTTGTTTATTGTAGAAGCATTCTTCTCTGGTATGATTTGTCCATTTTCTTTCTAGTGTACAGTATTTGAGTGTTTTTCTATCTTGTAAATGTTGTGGTTTTTGATATGGACATTGTTGTACCAAATGATTTTCTCCACAATTATAGCATTTTTTATTTGTTGTTATCTTGGTGTTTATCAAATTGGTTTTGGTGCTAACTTCTAGGGCTTTAGCAATGGCTTGTGCCAATTCTTCTGTTGGTGGAATTTTATCTTCATTTATTCTAGGTTGATCAAATGCTAACAGGTCTTGTCCTTTGTTATCTTCCAAATCTATTGCCTCTTTCACACATGCTCCTAGGTCAGGGCATCTCCTATAATACACCAGGGTTCTTAATTGGGCACTTCTTAATCCTCCTATGAATAGGGATACTTGTCTTGCCATGGAAGGTACTTCTTTTCTAGGACATCTGTCAATGTACTGCTTGAATCTCCTAGCTGCCTCTGTGACATTTTCATCTTTTTGTTGTTTAAAGCTATGTATCAATGTAGTTGTACTATGTTTTATTCCAGTTTTTGAGAATTCCCCAATGAAGGCTTCTATGAAAGATTCAATATCTAGATACATTTCCTTTCTCAAGGGAATGAACCAAGATAATGTAGGTCCTGTTAGAGTTAGACCAGATGCCTCAAATTGGACTTTGTAATCCTCTACTTCTTCTACTCTAATTAATTGTCTAAATTCAGCAGCATGGGCCTGAGGATCAAAATATCCTTCATATTGATTTTTCATGCATTTGGCTACTTGATAGGGTCTAAGCATTCTGCCCTGATTTTGCCAATTATGTCTTCTCAATGGAAAATCTAAATCCTTCTGCTTCTTTTTCAAAAGGATTTGGAAAAGTATGTGTTCTCCTACCTTGTTGTTGTTCACCACTATTGTGAATTTCATGTGGTCTTGGCAAGTTTGATTGCCCTAGGTTCTGTTCCCAAGGTCTCTTGTCTGCACATTGACCTAAGTCATTAGAATTTTCTGGGTCTTGTGAGAAGATGTATACACATCCCTGCCTATCCTCATATCTACCATCCTTAAATTGTGCTACTGGTGTTATATTCAAGGGAACCTCTAAGTTTCTCAATCTAATGAGAAACTTGTGCATTCCATCCTGATATACATAAGTTCCAAACCTATTTGTATACATGTATCTGAGAATGTTTCTATAATCACCAGCTTCAGAGGATTCATTGGTTTCATTTAAATTCTCCATATTACTTTCTTTCCCTAAATCTTTTTCTTGCAATTCTCCTATTACTGATTCTACCTCTTTTCTTCCTAGCTCTTGTTTAGAATGTGTGTTTACTTTATTACCAGACCTAAGGATCATTCAATTAATTTCACGATTCTGTGGAGAGAATCATGTTTTTTACGATTTTGTGGTGAGAATCGTGTTTTTCACGATTTTATGGTGAGAATCGTGTTTTTCACGATTCTGAGGAGGGAATCGTGTTTTTCACGATTCTGTGGTGAGAATCATGTTTTTCACGATTCTGTGGAGAGAATCGTGTTTTTCACGATTTTGTGGAGAGAATCGTGTTTTTCACGATTTTATGGAGAGAAACGTGTTTTTCACGATTCTATGGAGAGAATCGTGTTTTCCATGATTCTGTTGAGAGAATCGTGTTTTTCACGATTCTGTGGTGAGAATCGTGTTTTTCACGATTCTGTGGAGAGAATCGTGTTTTTCACGATTCTGTGGTGAGAATCATGTTTTTCACGATTCTGTGGAGAGAATCGTGTTTTTCACGATTTTGTGGTGAGAATCGTGTTTTTCACGATTTTGTTCCCGGACAATCGTGATTGCTCACAATCATTAAAAAACACGATTCTCTTATGAAAATCGTGCTCTGGGAATCGCGATTTTGTGCTTTAATTCAGAGAATCGCGATTTCGTATTTGACTACAGAATCGCGATTCTGTGCAGATTTTTAAAATTTTTTGAAGTTCTTGTTTTCTGAATTTTTCTTCCTACAATAGAGTCGCTTTATTAAACTTTTAACATGCAATAAAAGAGTTTATCAAAAAATGATTATCTTTTCACTGAAAACTCAAAAAATCAAAACATCGCGATTCCATGTTTTCACTGATTTTTGAGTTTTTTATGTTCCATACTTGATATAAAAACTTGATTAGATGCAAAAATTTGTTGGAAAGTCCTTACCTTGCTTGGTTGATAAAAAAATGTCCAAAAACTTGTGTTTGTAGACGATTGCGATACTGTCCACTCTCTCTCTCTCTCACTCAAATGAGTTTCTTTTTGAGATTTCAGGGTTTTATAGATTTCACACAATCGCGATTTTGTTCAATATTTTCAAGATCTTAACTTTTCACTTGTTCAAGTTTTTATCTTTCACAATTTATGATGTAAAGTCCCCATTTCTAACTTTTTATCACAATTTTCTCCCTTTATCCAATTGGTGAAAATCGCGATTCTGTACTTCTTTTCCACTTTACCCACTTGATGCTAAAACCTCACTGATTTTTAGAATTTGACTTCCTTTGCTTACTCAACTTAATGAATTCTCTTCCAATTACCTTTCTCAAAAACCCAAATATGCTTAATATTTCAAAAATTTTTCCTCTTACACAGAATCGCGATCCTGTGCAGAGAATCGTATTTTTTTGAACTTCTTGTTCTTTTGCAATTTGGATTCTTCTTTCTTCTTACTCCTCTTCCAGATTCTTCACCACTCCAAGTCACTTGTCACCTGCAATTTTACATCATGAACAAGAAATTAACCAGACAATCGTGATCCTGTGAAGAGAATCGTATTTTTCTGATTTTCTAGTTTTTAGCAATTTTTTTGCTTTCTTTCCACTTGGTCTCCCTTACTCTTAACAACAACACTTCAGTCCAACTTCCTAAGGAGAAACGAAATTTGTTTGAATGTTTTAATGAATTTTATGAATTTTTTTAGTACTTTGCCCCAAATTAAGGTAAACACTTCACTTAGGGTTTCTTGTTTAGTGATCTATTGATCCTGTGTTCCTTGATTGGTTATACTCTTTTATGCTTTGCTATCAAAACAATTCATGATCAAAACTTCCCAAAGAAAAATGTGCTAAGAAGTGCAAATATTAATTTTTGCAAAGATAAACTCAAACATTTTTCTTTTCAAGATGCAAATAAACTTTTTCTCAAGATTATTGCTTTGACTTGGTTAACAAATGGATCCTATCTACTTGCAACTAGCTACTTTACTTGACTTTCCACAATGCAATCATGTCATCTTCCCAAGATCAACAATTTTGCTTAGTACTTGGTCAAAAAGCATTCTACAAATGCAAAGATAGACACATTTTACCTTATCTTCAGCTTTCTTGATTCAGTTTTTTTCACACACTTGCACTTTACTTCCAAAAAATGATATGAGCAACTATCAATTTGCAAGAATTTCAACACTTCTTATTCTCAAAAGATTATCTATTGCTTTCTTTTCACAAAAGACAAACAAAAAAAAATCTACCATTTCATGTTTCCATTTCTTGATTAAAGAGTATTACCTTTTCAATGTGTTCAATACCATCAACAATAGAAGATCCAGCAAGGTCCAACTTCAATGAAGCTTTTGCTATACTCCTCGGCAACGGAGCCAAAAAATGTTTGTTGTTACCCTTTGGAGTTGTCCTCTCCAATCATTTAGCATAAAGAATCAACAATACATCTTATATTTGTCAATCCTATAAGTATATATGAGACTACAGCCCCTTCTACATGATAGAATCCAAGAAATAAGAGAAAACTGGATGGATTTCTGAGAAATAATGAAAATGAAGAGGAATTTCTAGGGTTTGGATTATCTTGAGCAATACTCTATCATTTTCAATAATCTTGGTGTCTAAAGTGTGTTATTTTCTCAGTAGAACACAATCATAAATTCAAAACTCAAAAATGATACCTGTAACCTTCAGACGAGACAATCACGATTCTGTAAAATCTGACGATTTTCATCTCCAGCACCATTCTTCATCAATTTCTCACTCAACACATCAGGAATCAACTCTCTTCATACACATTCATCAGAAATACACAATAGAAGCTTGCAAATTTCCATGGATACACATAGAATAGACTCAACAAATCAAAGAAATTCACACAAAAGGAAGAATCACGATTTTCTGTAGGAAATTTCTCTCTTTGCTTGGATAGCATCAATTACAAATAACCAACCCTCTCAAAATAGAGGAAATTGTCTTTTATACATTCTCAAGTGTCCCTTTTCACACTTGAATTTTGGTCCTTTTCCCTTCTAATCTAAAAATATGCTATCTAGGAGTTTCCAAAAATTCGAGAAAAAATACATATGATTCTAATCTATATGAAGAAGACCCTTCCTTATTTTTACATCATTTGCATAAATATTTTTACAATTTTTTGGCATTTTATAATTATTTTTCCATAAAAAATACTTCAAAAATACTTCTTCCAATAGTGCTTCACATATTTTAGCACTCATTTGGCTTCATTTTAATGTTGACTTGTTGGAGTTTGCATACATTGAGAAATAACTCCAACGATATAACATAAATCTGCTCTTCTGATCATAGCATAGATCAATGAACCTATAATACTCCAATATGTAGTTACATCGTGTAACTTCTCTCCATCATTTGAGCATAGCTTCACATTTATGTCCATAGGTTGAGTGAGTGGTTTGCACTCACTCATTCCAAATCTGAAAAGAACATCCACCAGGTACTTTCTTTGCATCAAGTAGATGCCATTTTTCGATAGAATACCTCAATGCCTAAAAAATATTTCAGATCATCAAGATTTGAAATTTTAAACTCCTTATCGAGTTTTCTTTTTATCTCTTGTATTCCTACAACACTACTTCCTATTATGATGAGATCATCAACACATATGTAGATGTATACCTGCTAGCCATCTTCTTTCTTCATGTAGAGAGAAGGATCTGCACTATTTGGACTATACCCACACCTTGTGAGGTACTCAACTAATCTTTGGTTCCAAGCCCATGGTGCTTCCTTCAACCCATACAAAGCTTTCTTCAATCTACAAACAAACTCTAGATGCTTTTTATCTTCAATTCCAATTGGTTGACTCATGTATACCTCTTCTTGAAGTTCACCATAGAGAAAAACATTTTTTATGTCAAGTTGGTACAATGGCCACATCCTTGTTGCACTTACTATAATCAAGGTTCTAATTGTTCCCATCTTTGCAACGAGGTTGAAAGTCTCTTCATAGTCGATGTTGTGAGTCTGCTTGAACCCTTTTGCTACTAGTCTAGCTTTATGCCTAGTCAGTGAACCAAAAGCATTTCTCTTTATTTTAAACACCCATTTATTTGCAACAATCCTCATACCTTTAGCCTTTGGAACTAGCTTCCATGTGTGGTTGTCCTTGAGAGCTTTTATCTCTTCTTCCATAGCGTGCTGCCATTCCTTTTGTGTACATGCTTCTTCATATGCACACGGTTCTTTGTATTTGAGCAAAATGCTTCGCAAAATGTTGTCTCATATATGCAAAATGCTTTGCCAAAAAACTATCATAGCTAAGCCTTTGAATTGTATACCTTGTTCTTGAAGAGTGTTGAAGCTCAAAGTCAAGGATAAAGCATGGAAGCACATCAAAAGGTGGACAGACAAGGAAAGGGAGCAAGTAGGGAGCTCCAAGAAGTGTATGTCAAATTTTTAGAAGAATCCCCTACAAAAATAGTGATTTTCATCACTAAAAACCATTGTAAATACCATGATCTATTTTTATAACTCCATTTTGTTCAAGCCGAGGAGTCCTCGAGCTTGAGGAGTATTAGAAGTACCATCCTACCAATTTTCATAATTTTTAGACTTCGTTTGAGCCCTCAAATAAGCCCTGGAACCTAATTTTTAACTAGGCCGGACACTAGGTCTGGACAGGGCCAAAACTAGTCAAAAAACTATAAAAAGAGCTAGAGAGCTCATTTTTGGGGTGAGCTTGTTAGAGAATAGAACTTTTGTAAGAGAACTCTTTTGCAATCTAAGCTTTCCATTGTTCCTCTCTTTGATCTTACTTTGTGCGCGTGTGTGTGTATGTGTGTGCATGTTTGTGTGCTTTCACTCACGCACTTGTGCCTTCACTTGCTCGTGGTCTTCATACCGGTCCTCACGTCTCCGCGGATTGACAAGTAAAGGAGGTGGTGCTTACGCTTGAGCTACATCAAATTTTGGTGCCGTTACCGAGGAGAGAGCTTCGAGGACGAGCGTTCTGATGGTAAGATCGTAGATTTGCGACGTTGGAAGGTAAAAAAACTATCATTTTGGTTCATTTTCTGTTTTTTTTCCTCTTCATCTTCATCATCATCATCATCTCCACCTTCTTCCATCTTCTTCTTCATAGAAATTTCTTGTTTTTTAGTGCATTTTCACCATTTTCATACCATTTTTCATGCATTATTGTGTGGGAAGCAGTTAGGTGATGCAAAGGAGAGCAAGCGCCTGTGTTTTTTCATGATTTTCTGCACATACGGAGCTCGCCATTGCTCGACGCTCAGAAATTCGAAGTTCCCGCCAAAAAACGCGATTCTGTGATGAAAATCGCGATTCCGTGAAAATTCAAATTTTTTTGAAAATCGCGATTTTCTGTTTTCCCGCCTAAAAGTTGGCTGAAAGAATCACGCTTCTGTGGTCATTCTCAGAATCGCGATTCTGTGATTGTGCTTAAAATCGCGATTCTCACAAATCACGATTTTCAGCCAAAAAACACGATTTTGAGAAAACACGATTTTGTGATTGTGCTTAAAAACGCGATTCTCACAAATCACGATTTTCAGCCAAAAAACACGATTTTGAGAAAACACGATTCTGTGATTGTGTTCAAAATCGTGATTCTCACCAATCACGATTTTCAGCAAAAAATCACGATTTTCAGTAAAAACACGATTTTGTGAAAAAGGCGATTCTATGGTTGTGCTCAAAATCGCGATTCTCACAAATCACGATTTTCAGCCAAAAAACACGATTTTGTGAAAACACGATTCTCTGAGACAAAATCACGATTTTCATGTCAAAAAATGCGATTTTCTAAAAACACGATTCTGTGCTCAAAATCGCGATTTTCATGTCAAAAAACGCGATTTTCTAAACACACGATTCTGTGCTCAAAATCGCGATTTTCATGTCAAAAAACACGATTTTCTAAAACACGATTCTGTGCTCAAAATCGCGATTTTCATGTCAAAAAACACGATTCTCTAAAACACGATTCTGTGCTCAAAATCGCAATTTTCTGAAACACGATTTTGTGCTCAACATCGCGATTTTCAGAAACACGATTTTGTGCTCAACATCGCGATTCTCTTGAGATTCACAAAATCGCGAATTTTTCCAAAAGGTCCTGTTTGCCTGTTTTGAACCCTAGGAGCCTGATTTGGCATAACTTTTTCATCCAAAGTCCATTTTTTGAGCTCTATAGCTCGTTGGAAAGCTCGTTTCAAATTCTACACGATCTCAATTGTTTTTTTCAAGAATAACGCGTTGATTTTGAGATAGGATAATTTGAAGTTGACCCTCAAGTGGGACTAGGGAACCAAGGGGGCTCCAAAGAATTTTGAACCATACCGAAGGGAAAATTTGGACTCTTGACTAAAGCTTATGAACCTGAGATCTAGTAGACACTTAGGCAAGGATAAACAAAGCATTAGATCTTCTGAGGCTAGTGTCGACCATACAGCTAAGTCTTGGGCACAACAACTAAGTGGTCATCCTTACGGACTAAGTTCAGACACAAGTGACTCAGAAATGTCTTTTAGCATGGGGAAACCTGCAGGTGGCTCAGGGACTGCCCATCTACAAACACCAGAAGGTCCCTATAAGACACAGTTGGAATATATTCGGACCAACCGATTAGGTGCTCGCATCTATGAGGATGGCTTGAGGCGATCAGTGGTCCAACTCAAATCCATATCAATCCTTTGGACTTGAACACCCAGTGGTCAAGTTCGAACAGGGGTCATACATTGATAAGGAAGGAACCATGTATGTGGTTACCAACCAACCAGATAGGACCGATGAGTTTGGAAATATCATTCATGAGAATGAGATAGGAGACCTAGAACAAGGAAATGTAGGACAAGGACCCTAGACTCCTAGAGGCAACTCAGTTTTGACCAGAGTGATCACTCCAGACTGGATCCCTCAAGACAACAAAAGCATAGAACTATTTTTGAATAGAGAAACAGAGGAAGCCTTTTGGAGATTCAAGCCAGATCAACCTAGCCAATTGGGCATAGTTATCATCTATGAATTCAAAGATCCTAAGATACCAGGCAAAGTTGTCTACCTAGATAACATGTCAGAGAAAATTTTCTTGGTAATAGAACATGATAGACATGCATATACTTGGAAGAATGAATTGATTTTTCCTCCACCAAGATCCAATGTTTCCCATGGCCTCCAAGGAGTAGGATCATCCCAAGCTCATGAAGCCCAGAGAGAAAGAACTAGGGAGAGACCGGAGGTAAGTTTTGCACACACAGTGGGCAGGAATAGGTCAGGATTTGAAAATGAAAGACTTGAAAGAGAGAGATATCAAGCACATAGGCAACAAAGAAATGAACAGGATTTTCCATTGCCCAGACCCCGAGAGCACACAAGAACCCTTAGACCCACTCAAGTGATCAAGGCAATGAAGAATTATTTTGACGGGTAAGGAGATCCTTATGATCATGTGGCCAAGTTCAAACAAGTGTTAAGAGCTGAACAGGTTGAGGATTTGTTCACCCAGTACGAGGCATTTGGTTTGACTCTTAAGGGCACTGCCTTAGCTTGGTTTCAGCCACTGAGTAGTCGCAACTATCACGATATCGGTCAACTGCTAGACGAATTCATTGTAGAATTTTCCAAGAGTGGTATCAGGCATAACACATCATCCCTGATCCACAGCTTCAAGCAGACACCCCAAGAAACAGTGCGACTAGCAGGTAGAAGGTTCAGACAGTACCTAGAAAGATGCCCTGCTCCCGAGTTACCCACACCAGCCAAACAAGTGGCCTTGTTCTTAGATGGCTTACTGAGCACAAAGTTGAGATCATATGTGTACTTGAAAGAGCCTAGATCCATAGAAGAGTGTGTGTAGACGTGCATTGACATAGAAGATAACTTGGGTGAGGAGTTAGGATTGTCCAAACTCTATAAGGATTCTGATGGTTCTACTAGTCATACTTCAAAAATCTCCACGGAAATAGATGAGATAGCTGAGCAAGTTGCCAAGAAGCTGGGAGTCCAAAATAGACAAACACAAAGAGTCACCCCATTGAACCGATGTTATACTTGTGGAGGGGACCACAAGGCTAATGTATGCCCAATGCAAAACCAAAACATTAGAGAAAGGAATGCTCCATATTGCACTATTGAGAGAAAATACACAAACCACACGGCTCAAGATTGTCCCTACAATAGGCAGGCTGTTAGACAAACTTATCAGCATCCTTACCAACCAGGTAGGTATCAGAACCAATACCAACACCCATATTATAGACCACAACAGCAATATCAGGCACCATATAGGCCACAACCTATCTTGGGAAACCAACCACCAACTCCTGCCAATGTGATTCCAGTCAAATATGCTGTGGAAGAGGAAAATCCAAATAGAGCATTGGTGCCACTAACCCCATTGATATCAGAGAATGACTCTCATGCTTAGAGTTCAGACTACTCCCATGAAGGTAGTCCACATGCTTATTACACAGAGTCACCTGAACATAGTGAGATTTATCCATATCAATATGAGGCACCACTTATGGAACAAAATTGGGAGCCTGAATACTCAAATCTCATGTACACAAATGCTAACCCTAAGCCCCAATTGAGACAAATGAGACCACAAGCCCCTAGAAGATCTTGTTTCAGATGTCAAGGTGACCATTTTATTCGTGATTGTCCCCACCCACCATCTCCAAGTCAAGGACAGGCTATCATAATATAGGCTTTTTGTCCTGATTGTGGCAAAGACCATCTCCCCAGAGATTGTCCAAGAAACCCCTCCAGTGCACCCAAGATTACACCCATTAATGTGGTAGGCTTAGTGGCAGATTCAAGTTCAAGTAGTAGCAATGTGGCTCCTATACAAGCTGTCACTAGAGCACAAGCCTTAAAACATGATAAATCAGTAGAACAATCAGAGTGGAGTGAATCAGGAGAGCCTAGTAAGAGGAAAACAAGAACATGGAAGGATACCAGAGAGAAGGCCAATCGCAAGTGGAATAAAAAGTTATCAGAACTAGAAGAAAGCTTAAAGGAAGCGAAAACAAAAATAGAAGACATTGCATCTCAAAGCCCCTCGCATGCCAAAACTCCATCCACTCCACCTCATCCCACCCCACCACCCATTGTAAATAGATCGCAACCAGGGTCTGTTCTTGCAGATCCAACCCCAGAAGGCTTGGACATGATGTTCAAGGCCTACCAGGCTCGACTTCAAGAAGGGCCTACAGCTGCAAACCTAGACAAGAGTTACCCTAGAGCAGATTTAGAGATTGAACGGATGAAAATGTGCATGAAAATGGTAGAACAAGATCAAGCTATACTCGAGACTAGTCAAAAGTTCAATCAGACAAACTCTGTCAAACCGGATTTTCATTTCCAAGGCTTACTAGAAAGATTAGAGCAATTGGTAAACAAACCACAAGTTTCTTTACCTCCACAGGCTCAACCAGTTATTGAAAGAGGAAGCTTACCACCAATGGGAGCTTATGTTCCTAATTCCACAGATGCTGGAATACCTCCTTCAATTCAACAGTACTCTCAAGAGTTCTTCCGGGAAATACAAGAAGATAAATGGGCCAAGGAGAAGGGTAATTCCCCTCCTATTCCTGAGATTGATGATCTTCATGATCAATTTCCCCAAGCCATTCCATCTATTTACGGAGATGAATCAGAACAACAAGAAGACGAAAGGTTAGATTTTGAATCTAATACCTTAGAAGAACTGCCTCAATTCCCAGGCCCATGGGAATCTGAATCTCTCCAGATTAGAGATCCGACAATACTAGTAAGAAATGAAGACTCAGTGGTTCCAAGGAACACGGATGTCGTGAAGAACACTAAGGTTCAGTGTCATCTCACTGTAGAAGAGCTGCTCAAAGCAAAACTTGAGCTATGGGATCATGTGAAGGATCAGGTTCCAGGACTTGATTCCAACATGCCAAAAGCAGGCTCCAAGCAAAGGGTACCAGAGATACCTCTAGACAAAATAAGGGACATGTGTGAGGGTGAAGAAGGTCATACTTATCTTCCAATCACTTACCAAGGTTACACAACCAAAGCAATCATAGATTCAGGTGTTGGTGTTGCCATTGCGACCACCTCCTTGTGGAAGCAATGGGGCAAACCCACATTAAGACCAACTAGAATGAAGCTTCAAATGGCTGATGGTCATTTTGAAAGACCTCTAGGATTGCTAGAAGGGATAACTCTAACCACTTGTGGTGTAGAGTTTGAGCACACATTTGCTATATGTGACTTTGAGAAAAATAATGTTTATGAGATGATCCTAGGAAGACCCTTCCTACGACAATTGCAAATAGTAAAGGATTGGGGAACCAACTCCTTGTACTTACAACACTTAGGGGTCACCACCAAGGTCGATTTGCAGGATTACACCTTCAGAGATGTACCACCCCTACAGTGGAATTCTATCCACAAAGCGAAAGAAGATTCCATCTCTATGCATTATGAAAGTTCACCTGATCCATCATGGCTGCATGAAGATACTCATTTGTGGATGTGCAAGGTCGCAGAGGAAGAGGTAAAACGTTTAAAGGCAAGAGAAGAAGGAACTTCGCCAGGAGATAGACCAATTAAAGACCCAGCCTATACACCGATGATCTTTCCTGATGAGGAATTTTAGCCTCATGGATGGCCAGAAATCTTAGCCACCATGGACACCTCATTGTGATGAGGAGGCTTATGATATCTCAGTGTTCATGTGTCAGCCCTTGCTAGAAGAATGTGACCCTAGTGAAGTCATAGAAGAAGAAGAGAATGACGATGATATAGAGTCCATTGTGATGGATAGTTGCTTTAACTCAGAGCAGCACTATCTAGAAGATATAGGAGTGTTCACCCAAAAAGAAGAAGAACCTCTCACAAGTATTAAAACGGTAAATTCAAAGGATGGAAGTGAGAGTAGTCAAAAGAAAAAGAAAAGAAAAGCAGTGAAACAAGAAGAGGAGGAATCATTGTTTGAAGTACCAGAAAACTTCAAGAAATATGAAGTGGACGACCGCAAAATTTTGGTACGAATGCCTAAGAGAGAGGCCATCATAGGAGAATCATATGATAATAAAGAAAAGACCAAGAAGATTGTAGTGACCATTGAAGAGAATGAAGAGAGATGCACATATATAGGAGATGACCTAAGTGCAAGAGAAGAAATGGAGCTTGTAGCTCTATTAAGGGAATATAGGGATGTGTTTGCGTGGCACTATAGAGACTTGAAAGGGGTAGATCCAAGAATTTGTTCTCATACTATCCCCATGACTGTTGATGCCAAGCCCACCAAACAGAAGCCCTACACATATAATGATACATATGCAGCCAAAATAAAAGAAGAAATTGATAGGTTGATTGAAGCTGGATTCATCTATGAGATTGAGCATACTGAATGGGTGTCCCCCATTGTAGTGGTACCCAAGAAGAACGGGAAGTTGCGAGTGTGTATTAACCTTAAAAAAGTTAATGCCGCAACGATCAGAGATAGTTATCCACTTCCAATCACAGAACATCTATTGGAGCGTGTTGCAGGCAAGGAAGTTTATAGCTTCCTTGATGGGTTTTCAGGTTACAATCAAGTAGCCATTGCCCCAGAAGATCAACACAAAACAGCTTTTGCTACAGAGTGGGGAATCTTTGCATTTCGTGTGATGCCATTTGGGCTCACCAATGCACCTGCAACATTCCAAAAGGCTCATGTGTCATGTCTTCAAAGAGTTCTTGCGAAAGAGCTTAGAAGTGTATGTGGATGATTTATGTGCTCATTCCCAAGAAAGAAGATTTCACATCCCTGAGCTCAGACAAATCTTCAACAAGTGTAGAGAATATCGAGTGTGTCTGAACCCAGAAAAGTGTGTGTTCATGGTGCGTCAAGGTAAAATCCTAGGTCATATTGTTTCTAAGAATGGAATTTCAACAGATGAAGATAAGGTACGAGCCATAGCGGAGCTACCAAGGCCAAGGAATGTTAAAGAGGTACAAGCCTTTATGGGCCATTGTGGATATTACCGTAGGTTTATCCACATGTACGCGATCATAGCTAGACCCCTTTATGCCTTGTTGTCTAATTTTGAGTGGAACGACGAATGTGAGAATTCTTTCAATGAACTGAAGAAACGTTTGTGCACAGCACCAATACTGACCACTCTTGATTGGAATAAACCATTCCATGTCCATGTGGATGCATCCAATCATGCCATCGGATGTGTGCTTGCACAACCCACAAGTGAAGGAAACTTAGATTTGCCCATAGCATATGCTAGTAGACAGCTCACTACAGCTGAACGGAACTATACCACAACTGAGCGAGAGGGCTTAGGCATGGTATATGCTGTGAAGAAGTTTAGACACTATTTATTGGCCAACAAGTTCAAGTTTTTCACTGATCATCAAGCTTTGTTATATTTGGTCAATAAACCTTGCAATACTGGACGCTTAGTAAGATGGTTCCTCTTACTAATGGAATATGACTTTGAAGTTGTTGTCAGGAAAGGTAGAACCCACCTTCGGGCAGATCACCTTTCTCGCATCACTTCAGGAGAGTCACCGCAAGGAGTGTCTGATGAATTACCCGATGCTTATCTGTTCAATTTAGAAGTTGTTCCTAAATGGGCAAATAAGTTGGTACCAGTCCTAACCTTCGGCCCTGCAAATAAGAACGTGAAAACATCACAAGAAGAAATTGTTAAATCACAAAAATATCACATACTGGCAGGAAGCATGTACAAACAAGACACTGAGGGTGTATTAGCTTGTTGTGTTCAGGACGATGAACATAGTAGTTGGTTGCAACAAGCTCATGAAGGATTGCTAGGAAATCATTATTCTAAACAATGCACATTACAAAATCTGAAACGTTTAGGAGTGTATAGGCCTAGCATGGACAAAGAAATACATGAGTGGATTAAGAATTGTCCAATGTGCAGAGAGAGACCACCAGTGGAGCATGCGACCCTTTATCAAGTGTCATTAATTCCAGATTGGAGTGCTCCATTGGTAGAGTTTATGAGGTCGAGAAGATTACCCAAAGAGGCCAGTCTAGTAAGAAGACGAAGCATGGAGCAAGAGGCTCAAGGCTATGCCTTAGTAGGAGACAATCTATACCGAAGAGGCAAAGATGGTTACTTAAGACTGTGCGTGCATGAATCAGACTATTTAAAGGTCTTAGAGACTGCACATAGTGGTGTTGCAGGTGGACACTTTGGTCCTGATCGAGTAATCAAGACCATTCTATTCTCAGGACTTTGGTGGCCCACTCTTCATATGGATGCACATACCTATGTGAAGAAATGTGACACATGCCAACGTGCACAATATCCAGTTAGAAAAGATGAGATGCCTTTGAGGCCAATGATGGGAGGGCATGCATTTTCAAAGTGGGGCATAGACTTCATAGGTCCTATTAACCCCCCAGCTAGAAACACCCATGCAGAGTATATTATTGTAGCCATAGATTACCTTACAAAGTGGGTAGAAGTGAAAGCCACAACAAAGAATGATGCTCAGACTACGGCTAAGTTCTTATTCGAGAATGTGTTCACAAGATATGGACTACCAATAGAGTTGGTGAGCGATAGAGG
This sequence comes from Ceratopteris richardii, assembly GCA_020310875.1. Taxonomy (NCBI): domain Eukaryota; kingdom Viridiplantae; phylum Streptophyta; class Polypodiopsida; order Polypodiales; family Pteridaceae; genus Ceratopteris; species Ceratopteris richardii. Next base: position 23,105,554 of record CM035423.1, on the reverse strand, counting down.
CACACACTTCTTGAATGAAGTCATTGAAAATCTTCTCCAAGAATTCTTGGTGATACATAAGAAGTCTGCCCCCTATCACCCACAAGCTAACGGACAGGCCAAGAGCACAAATAAGATCCTATGTAATGTCTTGACTAAATTGGTAAATAATAAACGCTCTGATTAGGACAAACAGCTTCATCATGCTGTTTGGGCTTACCGAGTTGCCTACAAAACAGTACTCAATGCCACCCCATTTCAGATGGTCTTTGGACAGAATGCTGTGCTACCTTTAGATTTCCTAATCCCAACATTAAAAGTAGCACAAGAGCATGAGTGGAATGGACATGAGTTGTCTTCTAGGATCTTTGATCTGGAACGCTTAGGTGAGACGAGGCTACGAGCGGCGGCAGGCATCTATGCTGCAAAGAAGAGGCAAAAGGCATACTTTGATGCACACATTAAGGATAAGGGATTGAAAGAGGGAGATCTAGTGTTGGTTTACACACTAAAACAACATGCTCATAAGTTGGAAAAAAGAGGATACGGACCCATGATCATTAATAGAATTTCCACTAGTGGTGCAGTTCAGTTGGCCACTCTAGAAGGAGATATCTTGCCAAACTATATTAGTGGCTGTAGAGTCAAGCTATATCAAGAACCTCTTACTGAGGATATGCTAATGAGACTCAACACTGCTAAGAAGCGAAAAGAAGAAGAGTTAAGAGTGAGAGAAGAAGCACAGGCAGAGGCCAGAGAGCGTATTAGGCGAAATAAGTTAAGGCGACTAGGCCTAGATGTCAACTCAAAAGCTCCAAAATATCACATGGATATGTGCCAAAAGTCAGGCATAGCGACTTCCCAAGTCATTGACCGACGTCCCTTTGTGACCATAGAGATATGATAAGGAAAAGATGCAAGGACTGTGAAAGCATTGATTGACTCAGGTGCAGCAAGTAGTGCAGTTAGACTATCCTACTGCCAAAACTTGCAGTTGAACATCAATCCCATAGAAGCTTATCTCATAGGATTGGGAGGTGTGGAAACCCCTTGTTTGGGTGAGGTGGAACTTCCCATTTACCTGCAAGATGTTCCAATGAAATTCAAAGTGCTAGTGTGTCAAGATGAGAACCTTACAGAACCACTTGTCTTAGGACAAAATTGGATTTATGACAATGCAGTCAACTTAAACCTAAGAAGTCAACTTCTTCAAGTTTGGGTCCAAGGACAATGCTTTACATTAGAACTAGAAAATGGCATGCTCACAAATCTAGATGTCACATCTTATAATTCTTCTAAGACTAATCATATGGAAGAAGATGTTGTATGTGTCAAAAGCTCTATGATGCAGAAGGAGTCAATCGTGGAAGAACAGGTTCGAAGGTGGGTGGATCTTTCTTCTTCTCCAAAGAATCAAGTAGCCACACTAGTAAGTCCACCATAGAGGCAAACACAACCGATCACGACAATTGCTACATCAAATAGAAAGACACCATTCGATAAGAAAGCAGTTGCGAGCATAAAGCAGATCTGGGTATGCAAAGGAGAGCAACCACTAGCCTTACCCCCACAAATCCCATCCAGGCAAGCCAACCAGGCCAGAAGACGAAGGCAGCAACTCGGACAAGCTCAATCACTAGGTATCCAACAAGTTTGGGTGCCTAAGAAATTAGCTGCAGCTCAACAAGGGCGATTACAGATGTGGGTACCTAAGAAGCTCTTACATCCACAACAACCTATGTTCTCCCACATGCAAAAGGTCTCAACAAAGAAGCCAAAAAGAGAAAAGGGTAAGAACCACGTACAGAGACTGAAAGAAGATCAAATCAGCCCTTCAACAATAGTAGGAAGACGTGCCAAAAGTATATGGGTTTGGAAGCCAAAAGTACAAGTAGCCTCCACCGAACCAAAGCGCCAACCACATGGGATACCACATTTCAGAAAGCATCCAAAGAGGAAGACGCCTGAAGTGATCTCTACAGTGCCAAAGGCTGTTCTAAAATGGACTCCAATAAGGAGGATTACCTCAGTTCGAGACTCAATGGATACCTCCACCAAGGTCGGCATCACCTCCGCAAATAACATCGAAAGCCTCGACGAGAGACAACCATGTGCTCCTTGCACAACCTTGCCTTTTGCACCATTCAGGTCATGCATTTCCAAAGTATGCATTAATATAGGGCCACATTACATGGCCGTGCATAGACACAGTTGAGAGTCCCATGCACAAGAGCACATTGACATATGTCAATTATTTTTTCTGATACTAACATCTCTCTTCTTGTGTGTGACATTGTAAAAAAAAAAAAAAAAAAAAAAAAAAAAAAAAAAAAAACTTATTCCCAGGTTTCGCTCATGGAACATGAATGGGTCATGCTTAGTTGAAGATTGAACCATCGATTACTGGGCATTTATCAGTTTGGATAAGAACTGTGTCTCGGCTAGCAGATGATATTATTGCTGCCTTATCTGGTAGATGGCAAGCACTTGGCATGAACATGGCTATGATTTTCTCTTACCATGGTAGGAATGAAGAGCTTGAAGGTTCGTAACTTGAGTGATGCTTAACTACTTCATGTACGAGAGCATCCAAGGAGATATCTGCAAAGGGTAGTTCTGGAGGAGAAGACTCCTGCGTTTGGTGAGCTAAAGAAAATATGTGAAACTAAGCTTGGTGTAGTTACCCAATGTTGTTTGCCAAGGAATATAAAGAAATTCAATTCTCAGTATTTGGCAAATGATGCTTTGAAAAGAGGAGATAGGATCAACCACTCACACAATCTTATCAGTGGACCATCAACACGGACATTCATCAACAACGTTCCATCCCAAAGGCCAAGTGTACAACACGAAGAGATGAACATCGGTCGACCTTCTCCATGGTAAGTATCTTTACTCTAGAATCATCATAACCTTGATAGCTTAGGAAACCTCTTCGTCGGCATACACTTGAGCACTTAGCTCAAGACCCCCAATGTTTGCACCATACTTCTTCCAATGCATTTCCCAAGTATAGGGCTACGTTACAAGGCCGTGCACAAGGCACCTATTAACCCATGCACGAACACACTTACCCATCACTCAATATGGGTTATGAGTACTTGGCATGACTACTAGAACATCAACTTTGGAAGATCTAGAAAACATCAACGGAGACTCACAGCGACACAGTCATGCTGGAATCCAAGGAAGAAGCACATACCAAGAAACTACAACTTGCAAAGACTCGCAATGATAGATGAAGAACCAGACAACCAACCCTGCCACATCTGGAAGTCAGACGACTTTTGTTCATACAGAAGGGACACTCCCTCTCAAAGGACTACTTGGCCCAACAACCACTAAAACAAGGGTCTGTCAGGGACGACAGACTCGAGGGGGGGGGAGTGTTGAAGCTCAAAGTCAAGGACAAAGCATGGAAGCACATCAAAAGGTGGACACACAAGGAAAGGGAGCAAGTAGGGAGCTCCCAGAAGTGTATGTCAAATTTTCAGAAGAATCCCCTACAAAAATAGTGATTTTCATCACTAAAAACCATTGTAAATACCATGATCTATTTTTATAACTCCATTTTGTTCAAGCCGAGGAGTCCTCGAGCTTGAGGAGTATTAGAAGTACCATCCTACCAATTTTCATAATTTTTAGACTTCGTTTGAGCCCTCAAATAAGCCCTGGAACCTAATTTTTAACTAGGCCGGACACTAGGTCTGGAAAGGGCCAAAACTAGTCAAAAAACTATAAAAAGAGCTAGAGAGCTCATTTTTGGGGTGAGCTTGTTAGAGAATAGAACTTTTGTAAGAGAACTCTTTTGCAATCTAAGATTTCCATTGTTCCTCTCTTTGATCTTACTTTGTGCGCGTGTGTGTGTATGTGTGTGCATGTTTGTGTGCTTTCACTCACGCACTTGTGCCTTCACTTGCTCGTGGTCTTCATACCGGTCCTCACGTCTCCGCGGATTAACAAGTAAAGGAGGTGGTGCTTACGCTTGAGCTACAAAGACGTCTTTTGATTTCCTTTTGAATATTTCTTCTTCAAATAGTTCAACTTTACCTTTGGTGTAATCACCTCTTCATACTCTTCTTCACTTGCATTTGAATCACTATTTTGTGCAGCATTTTTAGCTTCAACTCTTTCATAACCTGATGTTGGTGATGAGGAATGACTCTTTAGTCTCCCCTTCCATGTTGAGCTTTCTTCATGTGATGTAGAAGCTTCTTGACCTCACATTTGAGTGTTTGTTTGCTGAAATTCTTCTTGGACAGCACCCCCATCATCTTCATAATTCTTCAAGAATCTTCTCTTTCCCTTTGTCTCCAAACCATGGTCTTAGCTCATCAAATACCATATCTCTTGAGACTCATAGCTCCTTTTTCATTGGATTGTAGCACCTTTATCCTTTTTGCTCCGACTAATATCCAATGAAAATACATTTTTTTCACTTTGGCTCCATCTTTGTCCTTAGTTCTTGAGGAATGTGAACATAACACACATACACACAAAAAGAGATGTGTAAGGTCAGGTTTCCTATTGGAACAAACCTCCTTGGGAGTTAAATTATGTACTCCAGCTATTGTGCACTTGTTCATCAAATAAATAGCCGTACTAGCTGCTTCAGCCCAATAGTTTAGTGGAACTTTCATCTCATTGAGAATGCATCTTACAACTTCTATGATATGTCTATTTTTCCTTTCAGTAATTCCATTTTGTTGAGGCGTGTACCTACATGTAAATTGTTGTTTGATGCCATTTTCATAAAGAAAATCTGAAAATTCTTTGGAGAAATTTTCTCCTCCTCACATCAAACCTCAAAGTCTTTATGTACTGTCTTGTTTCCTTTTCAACCTATGCTTTAAATCTCTTAAACATAGAGAATACATCTGATATTTTTTTTATGCAGAACATCCATACTTTTCTTGAATGATCATCAATAAAAGTGATAAAATATCTATTACCTGCCATCGATGGTTGATGTGATGGTCCCCATACATCCATGTGTATCAAGTCGAGGACATTCCTTGCCACATAGTTGCTCTTCTTGAATGGTTGTCGAGTTTGCTTTCCTAGTGGCATGCTTCACAAAACTCATGTAGTCCAGCATCATTGAATTTTGGAAGATCTCTTACCACTTCATGGTTGCTCATGTCCTTGATCTTGGGAATTTTGATATTTCCAAACCTTTTGTGCCACAAATCAATTTCAGCAATCCTCTTGTTTCCAAAAGTCTGAATATACAGCACCTTTCCATGTGCTTGTTAAATGTCCATAGTGAACATCCCACCTTCTTTCCTACCTTGAGCAATGACCTTGAATCCTTCTTTTGGATTCTTTATAAAGCAACCTTTTTCATTGAAGATAACATGATATCCTTTCTCTACCATTTGTCCTACTGAAATCAAATTCTTTGCAATAGTAGGAACATGTTGAACATCAGTCAATACCTTCTTGTCTCCAAGCTTGATTTCTCCAACATGTTCAATTCTGTGTTGAGTTTCATCACCGGTCTCTACACATCCTTTTCCACTTGGAGCTTGTAGATTTGTGAATAAATCTTCTTGGCACGTCATATGATTGCTACAACCTGAATCTATAAACCATTTTTTATCACTTGATGTACTTGTCTCCTTGGCACATCATATGTTTGCTTGTCTCCTTCACTTGATGTACTCACATAGTTATTTTCACTCCTTTGGATTCCTCCATTCAGCCTTCCATTCTTTTGCCAACAATCATTTTCATAATGTCCAACTTTACCACAATGATAACATGTTATACGTTTATGTGAGAAATGGATCAACCTGGACCTCTTCCTCTATTTCTTCTTTGACCTCTTCCATGTGTGTTGTCATTTGAGTTGTCCTTGTTGTCCCCCGAGTTGTGTTGGCTGGAATTTGTGTTGTTGTAGCTTCTTCATCTTCCTCATGAGCCTCCTCTTGAGTTCCTTCCTCTACCTCGACTTGTATATAACATTTGATTATGGTTGTCGTTACCTTTGTTGCCTTCTCCTTGTTGAGCAACCTCTTTGGCCACAAAATTTGGTATAATCTCATTGAATGTTGGTAGAGGGTTTCTATAAAGAATGTGTGTAATGAGGGGCTTCCACTTCTCTTCACTCCTCAAGCCATTGAGGGTCGTTTGGACGATGTCTTTCTCTTCTATCTTGCATCCAACTAAAGCTAGCTGATCTCGAGGTTCCTTGATCTTCAATGTATAGTCACTAATGCTTTCCATTGAAAAGCATGCATGTAAAGGTTGCATTCTTGGAAAAATGCATCGTGCTTCGTTTCCAAAAGATAGTCATACACACATTACAAGAAAATTGCAGCTTGTTCATAGTGATGTATGTGGTCCCGTCAAGACTCCATCTTTTGAGAAGCATGTATATTTTGTTACCTTCATTGATGATGCTACTCGTCATACATGGGTGTATCCTATGAAAGCAAAGAATGAGGTATTTTCTTGCTTCAAAGCATTTTTAGTTATAGCTGAAAATTTTTCTTCATAAAAGCTTTTGACTCTATGCACAGATCGTGGTGGTGGATATAGCCACATGAGTTTAATGCTTTTCTTGGTGAAAGAGGTATTTCACACCAATGTATGGTGCCATATACACCTCAGAAAAATGGTGTTCTTGAGCGTAAATATAGAACTCTATTTGAAATGGCACGATGTATGGTTAAAGGAAAGCACCTTCCTGATAAGTTTTGGATGGACACGATCATGTGTGCAAACTATGAGCAGCCACTCTTCTATTCCAGTTCAGCTTTTGGATTTGGTTCTCTTTTGGCCTCCACTACTTGCTGAAATAAATGCTTCCATCATTTTTGTGTTTTTCTTCTATTTGAAGAAAATCCTTTTTGCAAAATATATACGACCTTGCTTCTTTATTTTTAACAACTTGTTCAGTTGTTTCCTTTTTTTTAATTAAAGTCTCGTAGAGTAGGCCATTTTCAAACTTCTTTTTATGCAAAAAAAAAACATTGATGGGTCTTTAGTGCTCCATCAAACAGGGATGTCCTCTTGCCCCCTTATTGTTTTTCATCGCTATGGATGGCCTCAATTGCTTGGTTGAAAAATATATTCATTTTGGATATATTAGGGGGATTTCCCTTCAGGCAAGGGGGGAGGGCGGGGGCAAAATCAAATGGTTCTTAGACTATTCGTCAATGATACCAACACCTTCCTTCATAATGACATAACATGTGTGGAGGCTTTCTAGAATTTCCTTGATACTTTTTGTGAGGTTTTTGGGTCGAGACTAAACTATTCTAAAACTTCTCTCAAGGTATTATTTGGATTGCCACCAGACTTATGTGAGGAGCTCACCTATGGCTAGCTCTTTTGTTTGTTGGGCATCCTAGTGGGCTTCAAGCTTTCCATAAGCCAACAATGTGACTAAGTGTTGGCGAAGTTTGACAAGAAGCTTTGCTACTAGAAGGGAATGCAGTTGAATGTGGCAAGGCACGAGATGGTGGTTAACACTTTCCTCCTCTCCTATATCATCTACTTTCTGACATGTTGAGTGGAGAGTGACAAGGCCTTTCAAAATATAGGAAGATGTTGTAGAAATTTCCTTTAAACGGGTGATCCAAATAGGATTTGTGTGTCAAAGATCAAATGGGATTTATGCATGGAAATCTTCCCCAAGTTATAGCTTGGAGATCCAAGATCTAATTGAAGCAATTTTTTTCTCATTTCGAAACTACATTCCTAAGCTTTAATTAACATCAAACAATGCTTCATTTGGAGGGGTTTTAGAAGGCCAAAATTTCTATGTAGTGCTTCAACAAGAGTTTGATGATTGCTCTCGTGCTTCATTTTCAATTGTTTGGTGTCCAAATTCACTTTTTTCACTTGGATTTGAATCATAGCTTTGATCTATAGGTGTTGGACCACTTTATTTTGGCTCATGAGGACCCAAAGATGATTAGGTTTGCATTTTGTGGGAATGAGCACTAGATTTTGGATCATTTTTTGAACAAATGGAGAGACCTTGGAGATCAATTCAAATTTTCTTGGAAAAGCTTCAAATCAGAGCCTCAACACTTTGAAGATCAATTCAAATTTTCTTGGAAAAGCTTGGATTATATTAGGGAAATGTTCATGTGTCATTCCTCTCTTTCTTGCTTAATAAAATTTTGTTCAATCTACTTTAGACACTCTAGTTACATAATTGGGAGGGATTCAAACATGGAAGCTAAGGGTAAATGAACTTTAGAAAACACCTTTCCACCTAGGGAACAAAATCTAGATGGATTAGACCATAGAATGGAAGAGGTTGAGTAAAAGTAAGATTATTCCGATACAAAGCTTCATGATGATTTTGTGGCTCACAAACAATTCAATGAGCTCAAAGACCAAACCCTCAGGATAGAGATAGTCATTGGTAGCATGATCTCTCTCATAGAGAAAATTAAAACTCAAATGGTCTCTTTAGAAAGTCAAGTTACTTCTTTCCTAGCTAGGAAGGAAAGAGAGATTCCTACTCTTCATACATATGAGATGGCTATGAAGGATAATTTCAAATTGGCAAACATAAAGGAGAGCGCTCTAGGGAGACTCCCCTCTTAAAAGATCTCAAACCACCAACATTTATGGGGGATAACTGTGAGAGAAATAGGAATGTGTCCCACACTTTCTTACAAAAGTGGAATTATATGCATCAATTAAAGGTCACCTCACATGAGTATCGTGTGCTTGAAGTGAGCCTTTCATTTGGCCCATGTGCTTATAAGTGGTGGATGAGTCGCAAGGATGTGAACTCCATCCCTACTAACTCGACTCAGTTTGAAAATCTTTTCTTAAAATATTTCCATCTTGAGAATGAGGAAGAAAGGAATTAGTATGAATGGGATAGGATTACACAAAGGGGTAAACCATTGTCTATCTATATATCCCACTATAGAGAGATCATTTTGAGACTTAAGGTATTAGATGAATTATAGAAGAACTAGGGGGTTTGTAAAAGGCTTACATGAGAGTATAAAGAGATAACTGATAAGAAATACACAAAAAACATATGAGGAGGCAATCAAATATGCACAAATCTATGAGGACTACAACCATCCTCAATACACTCCTATGGAGATGTGTCAGCCCCTCGAACCTCTTAGTGCCACTAAAATTCAAGAAGAACTAGTTATGGGGAAAAACAAAATTTTTATAGAGAAACAAAGATGAGAAGGGCCCAAGTTACCGACTGAGTAGTATGCAAGGGCCAAGAGGGAAACCCTACGTTTTAGGTGCTTTTCTCCTAATCATGCATAATGGAATTGTCCACTCTATAAGGGGTGAAAAAGAAAGGAGGAACAATGACCAATACGGCCCTTGATAAGGACAAAAAGGTGGTCCACCTAGTGTGAACATTATGAATACATGGCAAATCTAGCTGCAAGGAGGCAAAAGTGATGCACAAGGATATAGAGCATACCTGATGTTTAACATAGTTATTGTGGTCACCAAAGTTTGGACCACATGAATTAGTCAAGCTTCATCATAAAATTTATGGGACTAGGGTGAGAGTCATGATAGATGAAGTATCATAACTGTACCTTATGGGTTGCTTTTTGTTCCTTGTTGAGCTTCTAGCTTCTCCATTCTTTGAGTTCTCTGGTTCTTCATATTCTGGATCAAACCTTGGCATCTCTTCATTATCAATATGAGCATCAACAATCTCTTCATCATCATGAATTTGAATCTTTGATTTCCCTTTTATTTGAGTTATGACCTCTTGATCACCTACATGAACATTAATTGTACATGCATACCAAGTACCTTGCTCATGAAATGTGAGATCCTTTGACACAAGGAATTGCTTTGTGGATGGACTCCACAATCTATAACCCATCTGCTTATCATCATAACCAATGAACACATACTTTTCAGCTTTAGGTTCCAATTTATGCCTTAATTGAGATGGTACATATGCATAAGCCAAACATCCAAACACTTTGCAATGATCTAAGGTAGGTCTCTTATCCCACCATGCCTCATAAGGTTTCATCCCATTCAAATCCTTACATGGAAGTCTATTAACCAAATAAGTAGTTGTGTTCAAAGCCTCAGCCCATAAATAATTATGGCAATTTTGCTCCTTCATCATTCACCTTGCAAATTCAACAAGAGTTCTGTTTCTCCTTTCTGCTACACCATTGTGTTGAGGAGAGGACCTACAAGTAACTTCCTTTTTTATACCTACATTCCATAAGTAATCACTGAACTGATTAGGGAAATACTCTCCCCCTCCATCTGATCTTAGTCTCTTCAAATTTTGCCCTATGATTCTCTCTGCATACATATGATAATGTTTAAATGTATTAAACACTTTTGATTTATCTTTATTCACATATATAGTGATCCACCTGGTAGCATCATCAACATAAATCACATAATATCTTGAACCATTAATGCTTAAGTCTTTTGATGGACCCCACACATCTGTATGCACCAATTCAAGCTTCTCTGAATACATAAATCCTTTCTTACCATAGGTATTCTTGTGAGCTTTACCCAATTGACATGCTTCACACCTATATGTCATATGTTGACCTGCAACATTAGGCAATCCAAGCACTAAACCATTGTTAATCATATCCTTAATACCTCTTTCATTGAAATGTCCAAGTCTTTTGTGCCAAAGATCTAACTCAAAGATCTTATGTTCTCCATAAGTGAACAAGACATGACCAACATTGCCTTGAATCTTCAATGTGAAGAGCCTTCCTTCTTTCTTCTCTGAAACAATTTGTTTATACCCATTGCTAGGGTCTTCCACAAAAAATCCATCATTAGTGAACCTTACTTCATAAACTTTCTCTATAATTTGCCCTACACTTATCATATTCTTTGGAATTGTAGGAACATATAGAACCTTACTCAAAACAGTGCTTCCATCCTTGGCCTTTGTTGATCCAATGGACTTCACATTCTGCTTTGTATTATCACCTGGTTGAACTACATGATTACTCACCTTATGCTCCAAATAATTCATCAAAGCTATGTTGCCACTTAGGTGATTGCTACACCCTAATTCTATGTAGAAGACTCTTTGATCTTCACTTTGTCTTTCACAAGTTGCATTCATAATTAAGTTTGAATCCTCTTTCTGATCAAAAGCATAGTTGTAGTAGGTATTATTGTATGATTGACTTTGAAAGCCTCTAGATACATTTCTTCCAAAGAAACCTCTACTACCTCTACCTCTGAAATTACCTCTCTGATTTCTATTACCTCTTCCTCTTGGATTAAAGTTTTGATTATATCCTCCACCATTTTGATTATTATGCCAACATTCATGAGCTAAATGATTAGTCTTACCACAAATCCAGCAAGCTTTGACATCATCTTTATTGCTTGTGCCTCTTCCTCTTCCTTTGCCACCTCCTCTTCCTCTTAGGAAGTTAGCTTGACTAGTAGTGTCTTCATCTTCATTCAATTGTTGCTTGCCTTTGTTAATCTTCTTCTTATCCTTTGAATACATTGCTTCACCTGTACTTTTATCAACATCACCTTTGACATCCTTCTCAAAGGTTAGCATATGTCCTAGCAAGTGATTCAAATCAAGAATGAAATGATCTAGTGACAATTCAATGGATAGAATGAAAGGCTTCCACTTCTCATCTCCTCTCAAACCTATGAGAATTTGTCTTACCAATTTCTGCTCTTCAATATCTTCATCAATTGCTCTAATGCATCTGCAATGTCTTTCATCCTTGCTACATAATCATAAATAGATTGAGAAGCCTTCTTCTTGAATGTGGTGAACTTTGACCATAAAGATGCCTTCCTTGAATTTGTAGTGTTTTGGAAATGCTCCTCCAAATCATTCCATATGTCACTTGCACTTTCAAGTCCTCTAATGTGAGGTAGCAAGTAATCATTGACTCCCATGTAGATAATGCTCCTTGCTTGAGCATCCTTCTTCATCCATGTCTTCAAATCTGAGAGCTCTTCCCTAGTTGGAACACCAAGATCCCTAAATTTTGGTTTTTCTTCTTCACCTGTGATGTATCCTATGAGATTAATGAAAGGACACTCCGGTGAGGACGCAGAGTATCTCCAGACTGTCTGTCTGGGCGATTGCAGTTGTGGAGTTACCGTAGCGCAGTTTCTTCAATTCTGAGTATTATCATTCTGGTCCCTGTTTAATTACATTAAGTTTTGATTAAAACTGTAAGATTAAGTGTGATAATAAGTCTCTATAACAGAAGAGAATAACTTCTACATTACGTACGGTTACGGGTATTAATCTGAGTAAAACAGTCAGTCGTTGAAAGAAGTAAATAGAATTCTGCGTTAGTAATTCGTGATAAGCAGAGTTGTGAGCGTTACCCTATTGCAATTTGGAATAACTAACTAGGAAAATCAAGTTACAGGGCCTCTAATTTATCAGACCCCTACCACTCCCAAGAACCCGAGATAGATCTTTAAATGCCTGTACTGTAAAAGAGCATTTTAACACTGGCGCCGTCTGTGGGAAGGTGGCAACAGATTGTTGCAAATTGATTGTGGGAAGTGGCCAAAGAAAGTGAATTAACAGTAAGGTGGAACAGTACGCAAGTGGTGTAGAGGTGATATAAGCCGGTTGTTGGTGCAGGGCAATAAACAATTGAAGCTTTGGAAGTCAAGGACTGAAGAAAAGACCAACTTATGAAGCATGGAAGAAGTTCATATTCAGAAGATAAAGAATTGTACATATATATACATTAATTTAGAAGTCAGCTCACTTATGTCTTTTATTAGTCATAAGCTTGTAAATTTTTTGTGTATATATATACTTGGAAAATGTCAGGACAAGAGAGGAGAGAATGTAAAGCATGAGAATTGAGAAGATTTAGAAGTCATTAGACACTTATGAAGAGATTAGAATAGCTCTCTCATCCAGATGTAATTTCTGTCAGAAATGAAGAGAAGTTACACCCGATATTTATGTGCATTCTCCATCTGTGCTTAATCATTTCAAGAATTCTTTTGTAGACTTCTAAGTCTATAGTTAATGAGTCTATGTTTAAAGTTTGAGAGCCTAATTGTGATCAGGCTGTGAGAATTATGTGGAGGAACATTCATATGTGAAGAAGTGTTCATTGGTTCCTAAAACAGGCGCAAAATTTGAAGTCAATGTTTTGATAAGTTCTCCTTCCACAGTTTAAAGTTTTGAGCAAGTAAGCACTTAATCTTTAAGTTGGAAGATAAGCTACTTGTGGCTAAAAGCATTTGCTTAAACGGGTTCTAGTCTTCGAGAACCATGTCTTCGAAGTTGCAGGTGTCAAAATCGAGTCTACAGGAAGATAGTTTTAGACATAGGTAACTTGTTGAGTTCATTTCTCAAGTTATACTGAATCTTTTGGAGTAATTCAACTTGGAGGAGGTGCACAATCTTTATCCCACACCTTGTGCAAAGTTTCATAAAAAACTTTACACATTTGATAAGTCAATGAGAGAGATATGTGCAGCAAACTTTCTGTAGAATCATTCTCTTCACAGATTTTCCAAAATCCTTATAATTGAATATTGATCCTCCAAATTGGTGAAGGTTTTGACTTACTCTTGATATAGAGGTGTTCTAATTTCAAGAGTAGGTTGTTCTTTTGGAGATTAACACTCTCCATCAGTTGTATCACAGCAGGAAGCATCAGAATTGAAGGAAGGAGGATCCCGACTGCTGCAGATGCAAAGAATTCAACATGTGAAGGTTCAAAAGGTGAAAGCTTGAGAGCAAAGCTTGAGAAGGAGGTCATACGACACCAAGGAAGCCAGAAGGAGTATTATTCAAAGTAAAGGTACATCTCTTACTCATAAAGTTTAAAGAATTCAATACACAGGACAAGAAAGGATGGGAGATTCTCTTCAGATAGAGAAATTGGATAGAGAGAACTATCCAACATGGTCAATGAGGATGGAAGCTCATCTAATGAGAAAAGATTTGATAGGTTATATTACAGGTGAAGAAGAAAAGCCTCAATTCAGAGATCCTAGTGTTCCAACTAGGGAGGAATTGTCAGATTTGAAGAATTGGATGAAGAGAGATGCTCAAGCTAGGAGCATTATCTATATGGCAGTCAATGACTACTTGCTACCTCACATTAGAGGTCTTGAAAGTGCAAGTGATATATGGAATGCTTTGGAGGAGCATTTCCAAAATACCACAAAGTCTAGGAAGGCATCCTTGTGGGCAGAATTTACTACATTCAAGAAGAAGGCCTCTCAATCCATCTCATATTATGTAACCAGAATGAAGGACATTGCAAATGCATTAGGAGCTGTTGATGAAGACATTGAGGAGGATAAATTGGTAAGGCAAATCCTTATAGGTTTGAGAGGTGATGACAAATGGAAGCCATTCATTTTGTCTACTGAATTATCACTTGATCATTTTACTCCTGACTTAAATCAGTTGCTAGGACATATGTTAACCTTTGAGCAGGATGTCAAAGGTGAAGGTGACAAGAGTGCAGGTCATGCAATGTACTCAAAGGACAAGAAGAAAAATAGCAAAGGGAAGCAACAAGCAAATGAAGATGAAGGCACAACTAGTCAAGCCAACTTCCTAAGAGGAAGAGGAGGTGGCAAAGGTAGAGGAAGAGGCAGGAATAACAAAGATGGAGTCAAAGCTTGCTGGATTTGTGGTAAGACAAATCATTTAGCTAATGATTGTTGGCATAATAGTCAGAGTAATGGTGGATATAATCAGAATTTTAATTCAAGAGGAAGAGGTGGCAGAAATCAAAGAGGTAATTTCAGAGGTAGAGGTAGTAGGGGTTACTTTGGAAGAAATGCACGTAGAGGATTCCAAAGTCAACAATACAATAATACCTACTACAATTATGCTTCAGATCAGAAGGAGGATTCAACATTGATGTTGTTCTAAGGGTTGCCCATAATTTTTCTCATGCTATGGCATCCTTTAGCCTTCATGGAAAACCCCTTTCTTGTAATTAGGAGATGTCCATATGAACACTCTCCTAAAACCCCTTTTTGATATTTCCTCTAGTCTATGATATTGAAGCCTTATCAATAAAGTAGCTTTTTGGCACATGTACAAAAAACCCACGTAGAAACTCCCCACGCACTCTCTCTCTCTAGGTGGTTATTTTTTGAATTCCCAAAATCACATGAAGATCCTCTTTTTGATTTAGCACATGTGGTCTTTTGACCACATGTTTTATTCACATATGCCTCTCTTCTTCTCTATATAAAGAAGAGCCTCATTTGTAAAAGGGGTCCCTTGGCCTCCATGCTAATGGAAAGAAGGTTCATTTGGCTTCCACATTTCTCCTTGTGTGCTAGGCATTGATCCATGTGTGTGGGTTTGGCACTTGGGGTTGTCTTGTGTGTGAGCATTGCCCTCCCTTGTTCCTTTTGACGTTGGCCATGGTGCCATTGTTCATGGACGTGGGTGTGTGTGCGTTGCTTACACTTCTTGCAACTCCTCTTGGAAGAGCCTCTCACTTCCATGTGAGGTGGTTAGGGTCTGTTGTTCCCCTTTTCTCAACAATTTGGCGCCATTGCCGGGGACATCGGCCTTCAGCCGTTGGGTTTTTCCAAGATTGCCGTACCTACACTTTGTGGATGCACCTCACACTTGGATTGAGTTGTGGATCTGTGTGGCCTTCGGTTGGCCTAGGGTACCTTTCATTTGTTAATTTTTGAGTAGTTTAGTTCTTTATTTTTGTTTGTTGCATGAAAATATCCCCTAACCCTCTTCTCTCTCTCACCTCTTCTCACATACACACAATTCCACACACTCATTGTGACATCACTTTCCACCACTACCATCTCTTTGTTGAGTGATGCTTGGGTTTGGGGAGGGGTAGTACCCTCTGTGACCCCTTCCCTTCCTTCATCTCCAAAATAACAAATACCAACAAAAAAATCAAAGTTGCTTGATCTCGAGGGTGATGCTTGAAGTAAATGTTTTTTTTGAAGTGCATGATCTTTTATCTTATTAAAACAGAAGGATTTCTTTGGGTTGTAGGTCGGGTAGTGCTTTTCTTCCGCTTTCATTTGAAAAAAGAAAAAAAGGGGAGCTAGGAAATGCATACGTACATTGCAAAAGAAAGTTTTACTTTATTTCTATAAGGATTGGAGAGTGTTTGGTTTAATGCGAAATGAAGGTTCCTCATTTTTTGTGCCCCATGCATTCATAGCCATTTGAAAAAGACTTTATGTGTCTGGTCACAATGGCTGTGAATTTCTCTCTCTTATTTATTAGGGGGCACGTCCGTATCTCTTATTGATTTCCCCCCTCTTGCCTAAGGCGCCAAAGCTCGGTGAAGTTCTCCTTTTTCGACCTTTGACAGAACAAGGAAGGTTTAGCTATGGCTCGCCCTTGCAGGCGGGTTGAGTCTTGCTCTCCCCAGTGCCTCCTGTTGCATGCCCTCAACGCGACATGGGAACTTCCCCACAGCTCAGCCTTCCAATAGAAACTCTCGTCATCTTAGTGTGCAGATGAATGTCTACTCCTCCTACACAAATTTCTGATCACGCTTCTGAGCTGCAGCTTGTCGACCCTATGTGCAGTAGCTATTGCTCACTCCTGCATGCTCTGTGCCATGAGCAAGCTCACCAAAGACCCCGCCTCTTTCCCTCATTCTCATTCAGAGTTTGAGCTTGTTGTTGCCCTCCTCCCTCTGATGTGCGAGGTCCAGCAAACCTTTTACTCTACAGAGGTGCTCCCGGTGTGTGAAGATAGGAGCTCATCTGAAGGCCAAGCTTGGTGGGCTTTCTTGTTCGATCGTCTGCATCTCGGGTTGTTGGGCGGGTCATTCTGCACATAGAGGAACTTCTCCGAAACTGGATCCTCGAAGATGGGTTTTATCCGAGGAGCAACCACTGTCACATTTCTTGGCGAAGCTCAGACAACAGGAATCTGGTTGTCTCTTGGTTCCTGGGGTTGCACAGGAATGAAGGCGGCTGAAGTCACGTACATCACACTTGGAGGAACTTCTGGAGTTTTATCGTGGTTCTTCTCTCTTTTAAAAGAACAAAATGAACAAGATTTTTTCATGACTCCTCTACGTTGCAGTCGTGCTCTTGATAAATAGTTGTGTTTTTTATTAGTTGTCTTGAAAATTGCTTGCTGATCATGTAATGATGGTAATAATCAATTCTTTCCTATATGAGGTTTCTACAGTTTTACCTCTCCCCGAAGGTACTCTCCTTGGTCACTTGCCTCCATTAGAGGCCTACCCTCCATCAAAAAGACCCTGTGTTTGTCCTATCTTTAAGCACCTATTGCAGCCATTGCACTAATAAGTTGTCTTGTACACTTAACGGCAATACATAGGCCACATGATCATGCATCCCAGATGAAAGGTCTCTCCCTGGCACCAATGACCAAAACAAATGACCCGTGCATGACTATTTTAAGCGTTTGGCCACACATACTACTAATTAAAGGGAACATGTGGATTACTCGATTGAAAGCATGTGAATGCCCAAATACTTGAAGGAGTATAAAAGGGCCATTGCACGTTCCTACCTAGCCTGAAAGGCTTGCACCCTAAGTGATAGACATACTAAACATATTTTGAGACGTTCTCTGGTCGTAGAAGTTTACAGGTACACCGCTTGCATGTATCAACTGGTTCCTCATCTAAAACGTTAAATTTGGTTATGTGCCACCTCTCATGGCCATGTTTTATGTACTATGTTTATGCAATATGTTTATTAGACACTTGAATTTTCATCTTTGACAGGTCGCTGCCAACATAGAATCGAGAAAGCACTTTGTGCACAAGCATTGTAGTAAATGGGGCAGATCTTGAGGGATGTTATCCTATGTGAAGAAGCTTCTAAGGTAGAAATCAAGCCCATCCAAGGTTAGAGGGTTACGCAGGATAGATACGTACCCTGACCATCATGATAAAAGCACTTAGGTTCCTCTCTCGGGCTCCATCTTTTTCTTGATTGCATTGATGCTTTGAGCTATGTCTAGACCTCAGCCGACTCATGGTTGAATTTATCCTCCTAACTCCCCACATGAGCTTTAAGGCTCCTCCTACTTTTTCTGGACATACTAATGGAACTAGTATCAGAGTATATTCTGACGTGTTTGGGTTTCAGGTTTCATAGAATGGTGCTTCTATTTTGAGAGCTTTAGAATGAGTTATGTTTTGCAATTGCAATTGGCCTCATCCATGGCAGCTCCCCAAGCTTCCTATCAGCTTCTAATATGTATGGGAGGTTCAGAATGACAAGAATATTCACCCATCTGTGCTTGCAGAATGATTGATATGCCTGTTTGGCTAACGACTACCTATAATCTCTATTATGTTGTTCTGGGGATATCATGTGGAAAGGAGTAAAGGGCTGAGGATTCTTTATGGTTATCTATTTCTGTCAGGTTGTGTTACCCGTTTCTTATCCATGTTTCTTTTTGAAATTGTGGCCACTCTCCCAACCATCCTTTGGAGCTCATGTTCCATTCTTGAATCAGAGAAGGATCCTACTAACGAGGGAGTTGAATCCATATTGATGTCTGATTTTCATGGTCTCTTTTAATTAAGCAAGGGATGGGAAGCACTTGAGGAATTACAAATGGTTTCGGATGCTTGATGGTAAGTTTTGCATTCCCCCACATGTGCATGCAAGCTTGATAGATTCTGGGCTATATGGATGGTGGAGTGCCTCAGGGTAGAAGAATATGGGTGCCCTATTTGAAGGTTTTGCTTCCATTTTATTAGACTTCCACCGTATAAAAAGTGATCAACATCTGTGGTGTTGTCGACTTTGATATTAAGATCGGAGGCACATATATGTAATTGCACGCCCTTTTTGTTCTCTCTCGCTAAGTATAGGCATGTATGTTTTTTGAGAATGTGATTGGCCTAGGATTAGGAGGGGGTCCAAACCTCTTACCATGAATGGGGGGGGCCAGGGCTGAGATTGGTGCTATATGTCTTGCAAGATTGTATAACCTTGTCAGGTACATTGCAGGTGCACAAGGACATTGATTGAAACAATTTATTACTAGTTTGATTGTGCTTGCCATTGATTGGGTTTTGGGATCTCCTTGAGTGTATGCATGTTTTCAAATATGTTCTCACCATCCCATGTTATTGTGCTAAGGCACTGCTACACTCCCTTGTGGCCTTTAGTAGGTTATGGACTCTAGACTTTGTCATGAATGAGCCAATGTGACCCCCATTATGTTACTATGAAAAAAGGAAAAAACCAATTTTGCTTGATGTTTGGTTTCAAGTGCCATATGTGCTTTCTAATAAGTCTTGGAGTTGCAAGTTTTGAAGCCCCACCAAGGAGAGATATACATGATGGGTTTCAAGAGCGTTGACTCCTTTAGGCATGTCATATATATAATTTGTGCATCTATCATGGAAAGTGTGCAGGACTCAAGAAGACTGGAGTAATTGTGATTGTTCTCCTTGTGGATGGTGTCCAACATGATTAGTGTGATAGGCATGTAGAAATGCTGATGGAGGCTCCTAGGTTCTAAAATTGTCTTCTCAAAGGACCACTACCATAACTATTTCTGATAAATGTCCATGGCCATATGATAAATGTTCTGTTTTCACTTCTATACAGTCATTATGTTGGGGTATTGTGTCTCTTTAGACTACATTATGTTGACTCACTTGGCTGCACATGTTATTACAAAGTGTGAGTGTTCACACCATTTGGGCTCTCAGTTTGAGGATCCAACTATCATTTGCATTGCAAGTGTTTGCTTTATATTTTCAAAAAAAAGATTTAACAAAATTTCTAGAAGCTATGTGGTTCATCTTGCATGGTGGTGAACAGGTTTTTGCAGATGTGCAGAGGGGAGGTATGGCCTGGTTAGGATTGTGTAGCCACCCTACTTGGTGACTGAATCCCTTTTCTCTACAATCAGACTTTTCTTATGATTGTCACTTGGCCATGCATAAATCAAAATTGTGGATTCTCGGAGGACTGTTGATATATCAGATGCTTAAAATGATGGACATTGACCTTGGGTTAAGACATAATCTAAAGACTGAATTTATCTTCCAACTTCTGGACATTTATGAAACTGGCTTTGACTACTCATGTTTTATGAATCGTCGATGTTGTTGGCTATTCTGCTTTCATGAGAATTTCAGGAGTAACACTTATGTCTATTTATGTTCCGTGTGTCAAGGAGTTGATGGTCTTTTGCTGCCTACTCAATATTTTAGACAAAGAACCTGAAGAGTGTCTTGAGGATATCTTGTTAGGAGGAGACACTACACTGTGTGGATTCAGCCTTGTTCTGAAAGTCACAAAGAACTGAGTAATTGTTTTTTGCCAGGGAAGTAACTCCCTGGTTTTACAATACTCTTTTAATGCACTGCTCTCATAATGCATTGCATGCTTACTCACACATAGCACCACCAATGCTCTTTGACTCCAATAGAGATGCCATACTATGCTTTCAGATGTGCCTGCTGCTAGGATGTCTTATGATGAATGTGTTTGGAGTCGCTTACCTGTTTTTTTTTTTTAAGATGCATTGATATCAACTTGGGTGATTGTCCCAATTGGGCACGCTGATTAAGAAGTTGGATCACCACTCTGAGTATTTCCAACTCTGTTTCAATGAAGTTAGGTTTATCAGTTAATCATGAAACCACATGTGTTACATTACATCGTGTCTCACACTCACTTGGGGATAATAGATTTAGGAAATGTCAATATGATTGAGGCCTCACTATGCTATTGGAAACATGGGTTCTTGTCGGGTTCCGTGCTCTTTAGCTGTATTTCTTGAATTGCAGGAACGACAAGATTTTCAAGATTGCTCTCTAGAAGAAAAGTCTTGCAGAAGAGGATGCTTCTTGAAGTGGAAACTAAAAATGGAATTATATCTTGTGGCTGGTTTTTTCCCATTTTAGTCTACTTGTTATGTATGTTTAAATTTCAGGTATTGGAGCTTTGAAGAAGGCACATTGGAGGGAGGCTGGGCTGACTGCCCCCCAAGGGGATTGTGTCGCTCAACATTGCTGGAATGAAGAAAAGACTGACGGCTTGAAGATTGGCAGCATTGCAGATTTGAAGATCAGCTTGAAACTTTGCAGGTTTTGAAGACTTGAAGATTTTCAGACTTGAAAGACTCTACCTTGGGTCAGTTCAGCTATGTATGCTCTTCTCTGCTTTGTCGAGGACAACAAAGTCTAGGAGGGGGAGGAGTGTTGTTCTAAGGGTTGCCCATAATTTTTCTCATGCTATGGCATCCTTTAGCCTTCATAGAAAACCCCTTTTTTGTAATTAGGAGATGTCCATATGAACACTCTCCTAAAACCCCTTTTTGATATTTCCTCTAGTCTATGATATTGAAGCCTTATCAATAAAGTAGCTTTTTGGCACATGTACAAAAAACCCACGTAGAAACTCCCCACGCACTCTCTCTCTCTAGGTGGTTATTTTTTGAATTCCCAAAATCACATGAAGATCCTCTTTTTGATTTAGCACATGTGGTCTTTTGACCACATGTTTTATTCACATATGCCTCTCTTCTTCTCTATATAAAGAAGAGCCTCATTTGTAAAAGGGGTCCCTTGGCCTCCATGCTAATGGAAAGAAGGTTCATTTGGCTTCCACATTTCTCCTTGTGTGCTAGGCATTGATCCATGTGTGTGGGTTTGGCACTTGGGGTTGTCTTGTGTGTGAGCATTGCCCTCCCTTGTTCCTTTTGACGTTGGCCATGGTGCCATTGTTCATGGACGTGGGTGTGTGTGTGTTGCTTACACTTCTTGCAACTCCTCTTGGAAGAGCCTCTCACTTCCATGTGAGGCGGTTAGGGTATGTTGTTCCACTTTTCTCAACAATTGATAATGAATGCAACTTGTGAAAGGCAAAGTGAAGACCAAAGAGTCTTCTAAATTGATTCAGGGTGTAGCAATCACCTGAGTGGTAACATAGCATTGATGACTGATTTGGAGAATAAGGTATCTAATCATGTTGCTCGAACAGGTGACAATACAAAGCACAATGTGAAGTCAATTGGATCAGTGAAGGCTAAGGATGGTAGCACCTTATTGAGTAAGGTCTTGTATGTTCCTACAATTCCTAAGAATCTGATGTGTAGGACAAATTGTTGAAAAAGGTTATGAAGTTAGATTCACTAATGAAGGAGTGTTTGTGGAAGACCCTAGCAATGGGTATAAACAAATTGTTTCACGAAAAAAGAAGGAAGGTTGTTCACATTGAAGATTCAAGGTAATGTTGGTCATGCCTTGTTCACTTATGGAGGACATAAGATCTCTGAGTTATCTTTGGCACAAGAGGCTTGGACACTTTAATGAAAGAGGTATCAAAGATATGATTAACAATGGTTCAGTGCTTGGATTGCCTAATGTTGCAGGTCAACATATGACATACAGATGTGAGGCATGTCAATTAGGTAAGGCTCATAAGAAATCTTACTCCAAGCATGGTTTCATGTATTCAGAGAAGCTTGAGTTGGTACACACAGATGTGTGGGGACCATCAAAGGATTTCAGTATCAATGGTTCAAGATATTATGTGATTTATGTTGATGATGCTACCAGATGGATGACTATATATGTGATCAAAGATAAGTCAGAAGTATTCAATACATTCAAACACTATCATGTGTATGCAGAGAGAATTACAGGTCATAAATTGAAGAGACTAAGGTCAGATGGAGGGGGAGAGTATTTCTCTAATGAGTTTAGTGATTACTTGTGGAATGCAGGTATAAAAAGGGAAATCACTTGTAGGTACTCCCCTCAACAAAATGGTGTAGCAGAGAGAAGAAATAGAACTCTTGTTGAGTTCACAAGGTCAATGATGAAGGAGAAAAATTGCCCAAATTATTTGTGGGCTGAGGCTGTAAATACAGCTACTTATCTGGTCAATAGGCTACCATGTAAAGCCTTGCAGGGTATGACACCATATGAGGCATGGTGGGGTAAGAGACCTACATTAGACCATTGCAAAGTATTTGGATGTTTGGCATATGCATATGTGCCATCACAATTAAGACACAAATTGGAACCTAAAGCTGAAAAGTATGTGTTCATTGGTTATGATGACAAGCAGATGGGTTATAGATTGTGGAGCCCATCTACAAAGCCATTCATTGTATCAAAAGATGTTACATTTGATGAGCAAGGTACTTGGTATGCAGGTACAATCAATATTAATGCAGGTGGTGAAGAAGATGTAAATCAAAAGAAGGGTAAATCAAAGGTTCAGATATTTGATGAAGAAGATAACAATAAAGTGCAGGTTGAAGTTGAAGAAATACCAAGATTTGATCCTGAGTGTGATGAACCAGAAACATCAAGGAGTGGACAACTCAGAAGGTCATCAAGACACAAGTGGCAACCTACAAGGTATAGCTATGATACTTCTTTTTTGGCTACCAAAGATTATGCTTACATGATAAAGGCAGATGAAGACCCTTCTACATATGAAGAGGCAAAAGGTAAGGAAAATTGGGAGAAAGCTATGGAGGAAGAATATGATGCATTGATGGAGAATCAAACATGGGATTTGGTTCCTAAACCAAATAGTCAGAAGATCATTGGATGCAAGTGGGTCTACAAAACAAAGAGATTTGCAGATGGAAGTGTGTCTAGGTACAAAGCTAGACTTGTTGTCAAAGGGTTTGCTCGAACATATGGTATTGATTATGATGAGACCTATAGTCCTGTGGCAAAGATGACAACCATCAGGATACTCATAGCCATTGCTGCATGTAAAGGTTGGAAATTATGTCAATTAGATGTGAAAAATGCTTTTTTAAATGGTTACATTTCAGATGATGTTTTCATGGAGCAACCTCAAGGATTCAGAGATGGGAGGTATCCAAATCATGTGTGTAAGCTCAAGAGAGCTTTGTATGGGTTGAAGCAAGCCCCAAGGGCATGTAATTATAGACTTGTGAAGTTCTTGAAAGAACTTGGATTTCAAGTATCTAAGGCAGATAGTAGCTTGCTTGTTAAAGCAAGTGATGATGGGTTCATTTACATGTGCATATATGTTGATGATATAATTCTTACAGGTACAGATGAGAAAGGCATTCAAAGCCTAAAGAAGCAAATGGAGAAAGCGTTCAAAATCAGTGATTTGGGAGACTTGTCATATTTCTTGGGCATGGAGATTTCATACACTCAACATGGAGTGTATGTGACTCAAGAAAGGTATTTGAAGAACTTGTTAATCAAGTTTAAAATGAATGATTTCAGGGTAGCACCTACTCCAATGGAGGTAAATCACAAATTGAGCAGATATGGTGGAGAAGAATTCAAGGATATGAAGCTATATCAGAGTTTGGTTGGTAGTCTTATCTATGCTACATTAACTAGGCCTGATTTATCATATGCAGTTGGAGTTTTGTCTCAATTCATGCATTGTCCTAGGAAAGAACATTGGATTGCAGGTCAAAGAGTGTTGAGGTACATTAAGGGTACACTCAAAGAGGGTTTGTATTATGGTTTTACATCAGATACAAATATCAAAATATATAGTGATGCAGATTGGGCAGGTAATCCTGATGATAGAAGGTCAACCTATGGATACATGTGTTATGTGGGAGATAAGTTAATCTCTTCGTGTTCAAAGAAGCAACACATAGTTGCTTTGTCATCTACAGAAGCAGAGTTCCTTCGCCGGAAACGCAGACGAATAAGCTCTTCTGACAGTCAAGTGCAAGGTTCCCCCGCTGGCAATGAAGAAGAAGGAAATGCAGAAGACATTTTCCATGACACTGCCACCTCAATTCACCTTGATTCGTCTACCCAGACTTCTCCCATCCAGCAATAGGACCACAGTGCGTCTACTGCTGATTCTAAAGAAAGCCCTTCTCGAGAGGAGACTCAGCACCAGACCGACGAAGATGTACAAGATATTGTTGTGGGAATTCTTGATGCAGTGATCATCTTGGTGGAAT
Source organism: Ceratopteris richardii (assembly GCA_020310875.1). Taxonomy (NCBI): domain Eukaryota; kingdom Viridiplantae; phylum Streptophyta; class Polypodiopsida; order Polypodiales; family Pteridaceae; genus Ceratopteris; species Ceratopteris richardii. Next base: position 23,080,704 of record CM035423.1, on the reverse strand, counting down.
CTGTCATTACCAGCACTGAAGCAACTAAGCAGCAACCTACCGGAACAGTGTTGGTATCCAACACTCTTATACCCATTCCTCCACCGATACCTCCGGTCGACCCCATTATACTTGTGGAGCCTACTGAAGAACCTGTCGCTTCATCCTCCTCACCTAATTACTCTCCACTGGATTCCACTCATCTCTTGTCCGCCTCTTCATCCCAGCCACTTCCTCCTCTACTTCCTTCGATTCCCATGTTCACAGAATTAGAATCCATGGGATGCATGCTTATCCAATTTTCACAGTAGCTTCCGGTGCAACTCAGAATGGTTATTGAGAATATTCGTTAGGAATTGCAGCATAAGGTTGATACCCTTGAAGCAAATATTACTCCATTACAGGAAGAAGTCGATGCGGTGAAAGCAGAAAATCATGGTTTACATTTCCAAATTCAATAGCTCCAAGATTAGCTAGTACAGAAAGATGCTTTACTATGTCAAAAAGATACCGAGATTAGCATGTTGCAACAGGAAATCATTGATAAAATAGATGCAATGACTGCTATAGGGAATGAACTACATAGCACACGAGAAGCATATAGTGTTTTAGAAGAAGCTTCGCAGTCTCTGGGCAGTAATGTTCTTAAAACTGAAGTAGAACTGCATAAAACTACGGAAACCTTGTTTAAGCGTGATCAAGAGTTACAGGAAGAGTTGGGAAAATATCTCAAGTTGAAGAAGGAATTGGAAGGCATGAAAACGGAAATAGACGCTTACTACAAAACGATGCAGTTCCAGTCTGAAGAGTTGGAGAGAAGAGAAAAGCAATTAGTTGTTCAAGCTGACTGACTTGCAAGGGTAGATGATGAGATCAATGAGATGAGATTACGTCGAGATGCGGCACTAGCAAACGATTTCTACCTACAAGAGGCCCTTTTGCAGACACAAGTTGAAATTTTGATGAGCCAAGTAATTGCCGCAAGTTCAGTTAGAACTGATGCTTAGCTCGTAGAACCAGAGATTCTAAAAAAGATGTTGGACTCGCTGAAGTAGAAAGTTAGCCCGAACAATGTATATTCAGGGTATAGTAGACGAGCCATAAATTTTGTATACCTGCGGGTTCAAGTCCACTATGCGTGCCAGTGTAAGCCGTCGGATGGCATATTGTAATTTCCTACATTGTAATTCCTATTTTTCATATTCCGCACGAACCGAAAGGTCGCTGCGAAGAGTTGTATCACTTTATCAACTAATGAAAGGACACTCCGGTGACGATGCAGAGTATCACCAGACTGTCTGTCTGGGCGATTGCAGTTGTGGAGTTACCGTAGCGCAGTTTCTTCAATTCTGAGTATTATCGTTTTGGTCTCTGTTTAATTACATTAAGTTGTGATTAACACCGTAAAATTAAGTGTGATAATAAGTATGTATAACGGAAGAGAATAACTTTTGCATTACGTACGGTGACGGGTATTAATCTGAGTAAAACAGTCAATCGATGGAAGAAGTAAATAGAATTCTGCGTTAGTAATTCGTGATAAGTAGAGTTATGAGCGTTACCGTATTGCAATTTGGAATAATTAACTGGGAAAATCAAGTTACAGGGCCTCTGATTTATCAGACCCCTACCACTCCCAAGAACCCGAGATAGATCTTTAAATGCCTGTACTGTAAAAGAGCATTTTAACACTATGGAGGGAGATCTGATCAAAACATTGACCACCACAATTGCACTTGTTCCTTCCTTCACTTCTTCACATTTACACATGTAAATGTTCATGTCTTCAATTCTCTTAGTCTAATTACATTTAGACTCTCAAATCTTGACCATAGATGCATTACTATGATTTTAGACATTTACAAAAGAATTTATGAAATAATCAAGCACAGAAGGAGAGGTGGAGAAAAGATCGCGACTTTTCAGAAGTTTTCTTCTATTCTCATGAAAACAACTGATTTGATGAATCTCATTCATTCATCACATAGATTCTTCTTCTACTCATCTATTCTTGATCTATATCTCTCCTCTTCTATGTTCCGACTCTATACTTGTATATATAGGCATATTTGTACAAACTCATCACCATTACAAAGGTATAGGTGAACTAATTTTAAGCTTAAT